>JAGVVL010000021.1:600000-966228 GCA_018287875.1 Nigrospora sphaerica
ATAGGAATGTCTTTTCCTCAAAGTAGCAGATCGACCGAAGATACTCCGCAGCGAGCGGATCGTCCCGGGTGACCTGTTCAAAGGAAATGAGCCACGTCGTGGCGACGGGGTTCCGGATCGCTTCGTACCGGTCTTGGTCGTCAAAGTCCCGGCTGAGCATCTTAATCATCGTACGATCGTTCGACTGGCAGTATCCGAGGTACTTTGATACCGTAACGTTCGTTTTCAAAGCCATATATGCCGAGGCTTGCCGGATAGCTAACGGCAGATAGACGAGGTAGTCTAGCAGCTCGGTCGTGCTCTGCGGGTCGCCGAATTGGCTCGGTTGGAGGCCCTGGTGTAAGAGCTCGGCGGACTCTGAATTACCCAGTGAATCGAGCTTAAGCACGCCTTGTCGCGCCTCTAACCGGGCCGCAACTTGATGATTCCGGGTGGTGAACAGAATCGAACCCTCCCGGCTCGAAGGTAGGTAGGACTTCAGCTGACCGTCGGTTAGCAGCAGCGTATCATCGGCGTTGTCGATAATAAGAAGCCACTGGCCCGCGTCGCCTCGACTGAGAGCTGCTTTCACGAGGGCCTTGACGTCGGCTTCGTCGTCCTCGATTCCCTTCACCTGAAGGGCTCGGCCAACGTCGCGGTAGGCGTTCTCGAACATGGCCATGTCCACGGCCGGGACCCAGAAAACGGAGCAGTCGGGGTGTGCGTCGCGAACCCGGTAGGCCGCCTCGATGGCGACTTGCGTCTTGCCCATGCCGCCGAGGCCTTCAATGACGGTCCTCTGGCAGGCATTCGGAGAGGCCGTCGGGGGATCCTCTCGAGAAGCCGGTCCAGGATGGCTTTCCGGCCTACAAAGTTTTCGTTCTTGCTGAACGGGACGACGAAATGGGCGTCGCGTTTTTCTGTCGAAAAGCATTAGAAGTCGCGACATCGTCCTGGCAGCTTGATTTACCTGGGATAGTTCCTGTGGTGCCTTGTGAACGCTTCTGAATCTCGCCCCGCAGTCGAATGAATGCGTTTTCCTCCCCTTCACCGTAGATCAATGGCAGGTAAATATCGAAGATTCCAAGCAGCGAGTACGCTCGATCCTCGGGGCGCTTCGTTGCACGGCTCCTCATCCAGGAAAATCGCTCGTGCACGCTGAACCGAGACAGCGGCTGCCCTCGAAGGGCATCGGGCGAGATCCCCGTGATCTCTTGCAGGAGCCCCTCCAGCGACGTCTTGTCGCCTAGGCGTTGGCCCTCCACCGAGAAGAAGGTGACGGATGTAGGAGCGAGCAGTTCTTGGAGCGTCCAGCCGCGCGAAAACCACCGGCTATTCCGGAAGGCCGCGGCCCACGATGCGCCCGGCGGCTTCGCAACCCCGCTTCCGGCACCTGTGGAGACATCGGCCAGATACACGTAGCACTGGACCGCGTTCTGGTACCAGCGAAACATCGAGTTGATCGCTTCGGTCAGCTCGGCGCTGCTCGATTTATCGATGCAGCACGTGTCGACCCAAAAGTACTGCAGGCCATCCGAGGCAGCCTGCGCGCCGCAGAACGTAAGCTTTCGATACCCCGCCTTGCCCTGGCCAGCATTCTGCTGGACGTCCTGAAAGGTGACCTCCTGGTCATCGTCGCCCCAGGTGTGCGAAAGGATGGCATATGGGGGAATGTTGTCCACCAAGTCCCTGGTCAGGGCTAAGTGCCCGTCGCTTCTGCGCTGTAGGAGTCGCATCGCGGGTTAAGGCATTCGTGGTCGGTGAAGATCTGAGGTCAGATTCAGGGCGACAGGTCGAAGAGGGGTAGGGTCGTTCAGGCGATAGTGGGCTGTGCTATGGGCATCGCCTTGCTGATGTGGCGCTTTGCCTGCGTCTGGAATGGCTGTGGTTGGTCGGTTGATTCAGCTTGCCTCTGCGGTTCAGCCAAGCCATCCCATCCTGCCATCCTCGCGCCCACTGCTGTGCCTTATGGCCACAGTGAACCGTCTAGTAGGCTCGCAGTGGTCGACTTCGTACTGCGTTGCACTGTTTCAAGACGTGGAGTGACCAGCACGCTGCGTGCAATCAGCTCTTAGCGTAGCGCCAGCCTGTGTTGGAAGGCAGATCCAGCCGTAGAGGGGTACTCCGGCCCTATTCATTGGCATTGCGAGCATCCACCGCACGGCCCAAGCTTCGACCTGCAACTGCTCTTCCTTGTCCGAAGGGTCAGGCGATCTGAAAAGGCCAAAGCTATGCGCACGTCGATTGGTCCTCCCAAATGCTCTCCACATGGCAGTCGCCTCCCATGACAGGCGGCACCGCTCGAAACAGACGATCAATCGGATCGCGACGCCCAGAGATGGCGTCCACCTACCGGCCCACCTCATACGGGACCGCACTCGAGTCACAAAGCACCCCGACCTGTCAGTGTGATCGCCTCGCCCGTTTCGAAGCGACCCCAGCGCGTTCGAGCCGTGTGGGGAGACGGGACCAACGACCGTAGCCGACTCTTATCGAGTAAAATGCATACCTTGTGAAGGGTCATTGATTAGCGGACGGACCAGCGCCAGCATAGTCCGACCATATTTGCTGCTTCCAACCGGTGACAGGAAGTGGGGTCTTCTAAAAAAGATTGAGCCTTATGTGAATCACTTCGAACCACATTTACAAAGTAAGTTATATGTTGTGCGACAATACTTTGTCTTTTCCCCGGTATGGTAATTATCATTTCTGGTGTATTATGTGATCTATTGCTGAGAAGTGGTGCAAGCCGATCTCCTCACTGACACATATGCCTTGCTCAGTGTGCCGGGTGACAGTATCTTCCTGCGACAAGTATAGGGCACAGCATAGGATGTATAAAGCTAGGGTATCTACGAACTATAAACACGACGGACTCGGAGAAGGCCAAGTGCAGATTCATCGGCAATGAAGCTTGCTAAATCAGGAGTGTCTTTCGGGGACAATCTCGTGAACATACAATCAAGAACCAAAAACGTTCCCTCCCCGGGTCCTCCCCAGAACTATATCCGGGTGGATTGCCACCCCAAAACCGTGATACCATCTCAATTCTGCTTCGAAGGACGGAGCCAGACCCCATGTTCAATATAGACATGATTTCTAAACTCGTCCACCGTACCCAACTTCACGCCTTTCTCGACACACAACGGATGTTCACAGAAGATAAGCTTATCTTTTTCAAGCAGCTGGATATCTGAAAGGTGTGCACGATCAAAATGGTTGTTCATCACAGCAGGCCGACTGTATTTGAACGTTCGTTCTTCGCGAGAGAGTCTGTTGTCGCCGATGCACCGGGGACACTGAGTCTTCAGCATAAGCAGTGGGAATGGCTTCTGCGCCGCAGCAATCTGGGAAGTCTCGGGTTGCGGCGCATCGAGATGCTGTAGACGATCTCGTCTGGGGGTTTCCCGCTTCTCGCAGAGCTTTACCATAAGCTCGCAGACCTGTGAACGTAGTCGCATTGCCGCCTCGAAGTTGGGTGCTTCGGGTTGGTTGCAGAGGATCTCCGCCAACTGCGCCCGCTCGGAAATCTGGAGATCCATAGCCGGGCCGCTGGAGACCTCCTCATCATCCTCGTCGTTTCCCTGCCTTTCCACATCCCATGTAGGCCGGTTGTGAAAGTAGTGCCGGCGGTACTGCATTTGGATGTTCCTGCGGCGTTGTTCCCGTCTTGCATTGATCTTTTTCGTAAGCTCGCGAATGACCGGTGCGTTTTTTCTTCCTTGGTACCGATGCTTCCCGCCTCTAAGAATCGTACGCTTCTTTTCCAGTGCCGTGATGTCAGGGTGGGATCGCAGACGTTCCCATACTTTGTCAGGCACCATGTTCCGCCGGGCTCGAGGGTCGCGTGACAAACTAACGTGCGTGAAAAGCCGGATGAGGCTGTCTTCACTTGGCTCGTCAAGGAATGCATTCTGAATATCGAACTGAACCTTTTCATTGATGTAGGCGCTGTTGAATGTGGCCCATTTCGGGTCATGGCGCATCATCTGATCCCGAACAGTATCAGGTGCCTTGCCTGGTCAAGTTAGCGGCGTGCCCATCAGAAATTTCATCGTGATATCTACCATTGACAGAGTTCGCAGCGCCCCTCCGGAAGGCCTTGGGCTCGATGGCTGTTTCGAATCCACAGTCAAGACTTTGTCGCTGGAGGTCGTCCAGAAGTCTGTGATACGGAAGGGCCTCGCACGGCAAGACGCGAGAGCCTTCGAACCGACGGAAAATAGGCCGCTTCAGCCATCCTGGCTTCCAGCGCAGGGGTGTACATTGGACATGACTGGGATTCTGGACCCGAAAGACACTGGCCGCTGTTGTGAGATTCGACGCGGCAAACGCCTGGTCATGCAGTGCAAGACTAATGACTACCGTGATCCAGCAGAGCATCACCTTGCGAGTCATCGTGAAGTAGAAGATCGTTCTGGCGATCGCGTCAGCAGGGGGACCGAAGTCAGACTGGGTATCTCTACGTACGGCTTGGGCTTGTTATCTGCGCCCTTATGATGGATGAACTTCACGGCCATGGCCAGCACATCAAGGCCCGTCTCCGGATGACGAACGACCATGAGGTTGATATCCTCGTAGCATAGCGCTTTCGGGCGATCACGCTGAGAAGCCTCCTGGAGAAGGAGATCTTCCAGAATCCTGGAATCCGCATCTGGCGCCCGATCATCGCCATCATCGCATGGTTGATGCTTTGAGGCAGAGGAGAAAAGGTGTTCCCAAGATCCGTCTTTGGGCTTGGGCTTTTCGTTGTCCACAAACTCGGCCGGTCGGGCACCCGTGTACGCCAGGCCAAGGTACAGGCCCAGAAGCTGGATGCGCTGGCGCTCTGTGGGGAATACGCTGGTATCGTAGGCAACGTTGAACGCTTGAAGAACAAGAAGATCATCCGCGCCGAGGACCGGCTTCCCCTTCATACTGGAGAGGCGTAGCTGGAAACGGCGCACCAGGACGGTAGCGCAGTACTGAAACAAAAGTCAGCAACGGAAAAAGCACCGAAAGGCCGACTTACTTTCTGTATCTCTCCACTGTCGTTCTGATTCATGCGGCGTTTATTCATGATGCTGTATAGTTGCTTGAATTGGCGAAAATACGCCAGCAATGTGCCGCGGGTTTTTATTTTGCAAACCTCGCAGAGGTAATGGAAGAAGCCCATCACGGTTCCTCGAGCAACTTGACGAATCACCTCTTTCCAGGGCTTGGTCCAGTGGGCTTTGCAATAACTAACATCAGAAAGTTAGTACGCGCGTCGCGATTTGGGACAAGCGAAAATACCGTTTCCATTGTCCCAGGATCCTGGCAATATTGAGCTTCGTTTTCTCGGCCCAATTTGGCATGAGGAACTCAACGCTCTGGAGCTGGGTCAGAAGGGCTTGATGCTCTGTCGTTGTCAGAGCTTCGGGCCGCTCTTCGACACTGCTTTGATGTTCTTCTTGGATAAACTGGGCCACGAAGTCATCATCGGGGTCTTGCTGGCGTCCTGGGCGAGGTTGTGTTGGTGCCATCTCTACGGCGCAGTCTTCCACGGGGCAGTCGGGAACAGTGAACGAGAGAGCAGAAAAAATGGAAGGGGAACAAAGGTCTTCGCTGATGCAAATCCAAGTGCATGTATGAAGAAAGGAGACTTGGGTCTGTCCGTCAGAAAGGAGCTGAATGTGCCAATGACGACCGCTTTTATGGAGGGCTGCTGGGGAGGCATGAAACGGATCTCGGTAGCCGCTGAGCGGAGGATGAGTGGGGCGCCAAGGACGGGCGGCCGCATCAAGCAGGCCAGCGCCTAGTCAGGTGGGGCCGAAGTACCGAGTACGCGGACGCAACCTCCACCGACCGATTTTCCTCAGTGTCCTGCCATCAAAAAACGGGATCCCGCGCTTGCCAAATTCGGCCTCCAGAACACCACCTCCTGGACTTAGAGTGTAATTTGTATATTACTTATTAAAGTACACACAAATGTGAGTAAACTCTAAACCATCGACGCTTCTAGATATTTAATCCCCCACCATCTAGATAGGGAAGGCAAGCAAATCAATAATTCAGTTAACTACATAGGTCAGCGGTCGTGTTATACGGCATGCAGGCGAGCTGCTCGAACGCATGGGCGTGTGCGACGGAACGCTGTCCCGAGTCTCCCGCGTCCTACACCGCTTGGTTGTGAAACTTAACCCGCTCCGTCTCCATCATCGGTCTGGAACCCGCCTCGTAGAGAGCGACTAAACATCTCTCCTGGAACTGGGCATGAAAAACAGAAGGGGAAAGATGGCTGGAGCAAATGAGAGCCAGGCACGTGGCTCTTGGGAGGCCTCCCTGCATATAACACGTACGTGTGAGACGAGGGGTTGGTGGCTTCCAAGGTCAGGAGGCCGGCCCAGGGGATGCAAGGCCCGTAGTTTTCCTCGGGAGCAACGTATCATCGATTCGCTTCCTCAGTAGCCACCATGACACCGGAAACAAAACGATGACGTCCTGCCCGCCAGGGCGCAGGGAACTGCGCACAACCGACCACAGACAAAGCCGTCATCTGGGTTAGCACCATAGAATGACATCCCATAGGCCTTGTTAGCCTCGAATAAAGGTCCATATCTGCCGGCAACACCGACGTTGTCAGGCGAGTGCCCAAGTATGTACCCAGTTGGCTGCCGCCCCTGGTGGCGGATACGGCGGACATTCGTTTACTAAATAAGACGTAGTTGTAATGGAGACCACGAATTTTTCGATGGCGCCTAGGTTTGGTACGACCATCCGGTGAAAAGGAACGACAGCGGCGACCGATTCTGAAAGCTTCCGTGTGCCGACCAGGAGTCTAACAAAAGGTCTTAGGCAGAATACGAGCAAGCGGACCTTATTAGAAGACTGAAATAGGAAGGTGGCGCCAGTTTCAGCGTATCTTTACCATCTCCAGCCCTGCCGAGGTCATGCGGCATAGATAGCGGGAGCATAGTATCGGATATCAAGACTGAACGGGGATAACATTCTCGCCGGTACACCCCTGTTTGATTCCCGGCTACTTTCTATGTGCATCAATATTCTAGCAGCTTACTCCAACTCGTCACCGCCACCATACTGCATTGCCTCGATCAGCTCGTCCTTCATCCTCACACTATGATCATCTGGCCCTGGCCATCTTACGGGCATTGTGCGACAGCAAAAGTAATGGTACAAAGCAGGAACCGATATAGAAGAGAAGGCTGAATGATGCATTAGATGACACTTCTGAGTCCCACTAATATAACATGAACAAGTTATTGTCATTCCATGATCTGCAGTGTATGGGCTGCCTGGATATGCAGGCTGGACGATGACAGGACGCAATGCATCTATGCATAGCCACACCATCCTGGATGAACAAGGGGGAAGGCAGAAAAGGGGGGAAAGGGGGAGGAGCGGTCCAGGACGATTATAAAAGGCGGATGTCTCCCCGTCGGTTATGTCTGCCTTTCTCCTCCCTTTCCAGCACTCCTCAAATCTTCCCCACCACTACAAGAATACCGAAATCTCTGCTTTTACCTATCACGAACGTGATTACGGCTACGATTCAGGTTGCTTTGCTGCAGCTATGCCTCTACAAAAAGTCAACGAGCCTCCCACGAACCCCCGGGCAAATTTCTTGTGTCATGGTCTCTTCAATCCCCGTCTCTTCCCCAACTTCGGCGGTCAAGACAATAGCGCACTACCAGCCATCACTCTTGTCGCGCCGTGAGGCCATTCCCAAGGTCAACAACCTATTAGTGGGGTCACGTGAGAAGCTCCACAGGAGTCTTGGCAAGCTTCAGTATATAGTCTGCCATGTCTGGCATCTTTCCTTGCGTTGGTTTTCTTTAATGAACAACCTTGAAGTCCGTCCCTATCCTGCCAGTACCGCTGTGGTGCGACAACTCTGCAATCGGGTGAGGATAGAGTGGCAGACTTCGACAATCGCCAGTTGGTGGACGCTGCCTCCTCTTACACTGGAATCCATGAGAAGCTTGCTCAAGGAAACCTGGACGAGGAACTTCTTCGGGTCGACAGTCTCTGTTTCCAGTTTGCCCAGGTCCCAAGCGCAGTCGATGCGTTATTCAAGGACTTCTTTACAGTCAACGGTGTGCAACCTGTGTCCTCTATCAACGACGGTTTAACGAAAGACTTCCCCGGGCCACCGATACTAGGCTCTCCCCTCTCTAGGGACCTGAACAGGCCGACAGTCTCATCTCGTATGGCAACGATACAAAAGCCAGCTGCTGTTGTACCCCCAGCTTCATCAGCGACCGATACCAACCACCGGGAAGCTGGTACCACACCGTCAGATACCACCGAGGAGGGGCAGTCCAGATTCCCTAAGGACGTGGCAGGAGATCTTCGGCTAAAGAGGAAAGCAACACAGTTGTGCCCAGAAACACCGAATAAACGAATGAAACGAGACACCTTCGATTCCAGCTTCTCTATCAACTTCGATGGTGGAAGCGACGGCGCACTACCAGCCACTTTTCTGCAGTCACCTGAAGATGGTATGGCGAACTGCGACGTTCGCCAGTCTTGGGGTACCGCGTCTTTTCCTTGCCCTAGTATTCATGCCTGGGTTTCTTCACCGGTCGTCTATCCGCGATCGGCCGGGGATGGGGTGCCAGACGACGACATTTGCCAGTTGGTGGGCACGGCGTCCTCACCTTGCCCTGAAATTCAGCACTGGATGTCTAAAGAATACCCGATCCGGGTTTCACTTCCGCCTGAAGCCTTCAGTTCCGTCCACTTTCTCAAATTTGGAAACTTCCTCGATACGTTTTTCGATCCCATGGCCAACGATGCGCAACACTTCTTTTCCCCCAACGAACACTTACCGACAAACCGGCCTGGGTCTCTGAGACTAGGCTCTCCTCTCTCCGAGGACCTGAACTGTCCGACGGGCTCAACGCATTGGACTGGTGAGACAAACCCACATGTGGCAGCTATACAAGAGCCAGCTGCCCCAGGGACACTTCCAGCTTCACCACCAAATCATCTTAGCCCCTGGGTTGACAGTGCCACACTGTTCAATATCGACGAGGAAAGACGACCCGGAGTCTCCCAAGGCCTGTTAAGAGGTCCGCGCCAAAATAAGAGAGCAACAGAGTTGGGCCTAGAGACACCGACTAAACGAATGAAACGAGGCACCCGAAAAACCACGGCTGGGGGCGGCGTAAACATTCGCCTTGAGCAGGTGACCATCAACGCCCAGGGTTCTATACAGAAATTGACGTGGGACCGGCGCCGCACTGCATGGCATAACGAGTTTAAGACGTCCAAATGGAAAAGGGAGGACCTGAAGCGCCACATACTGGGCGATTTGTCTCGTTTCTCTCTTAGGATACGACCCAATGGTATCGGGTTTCCCATAGACGTTACTTGGGACAAGGCTAAAGGTAAATTCACCGGGTCGAGTTCCATGGGTCGGAAACGACTGGAGTTTGGCAAAGACAGGCTAGCTGCAATGTTCAGCGATCCAAGTGTTAGTGTACGTATCGGGTAATCACCCAGAGTATACAGTGAAGAATTCCAGCCCAAAACACGGGTCTTCTAATACTTTTGGCTTCTAGGGCATGCGGATAAACTTAGTCTAAGTTAGACGACCACCACTTGGGCCGGCCCAGACTTGGGCCACCATACCTATCGTAAGACCCCTTCAATTAATTATTAGTGTTGCACACCAACCAATAGGCCTAGCTAGACAAAGTCTTGCCCTGTATCTCCTCGAGGACCTCCTCTATCTCCTCATCCCTGTTATCATCGATTTCCGGTGTTTCCGACCGTCTATTTTGCCTATGGCGCGTAGACCTCCGAGGGCGGCTCAGTTCCACCTCATCCCTTAATTGATCCTTAGCTTGCGAGACGTCTTCCATATCAAAAAACGCCTGTTGAGCCCTAGGGAGGACCCTACGCTGTTTTAAGGTCTTTGTCTCTGTAAGGCCTCTTTTAACTGCTCGATTTCCTGCTCGTGGGAGGCGTTCTTAGCGGTGAGAGCGTCAAAGGCCTTCTGCAGCGTCCATATCCAACGGCGTTGCGTTGGACTCACATCAACGCTGTCCGCATTTAACAAGCGCAGAACCAAATTCCTCACTTGTCGGCTATTCTTTGGAGTCTCATGGTCGTTTTGGCGTAACACTAGGCTTTGGTCTGGTGTTTTGGAGCGTTCCGGCTCCCCAGGAGTCACCGCGTCGGCCTGCATGGTGAACCGGCTGTTTAGAGGCTTGGAACGGTCCCTTGGGAAGATTCCAGTTGATTCCCAGCCCTTGAGGACCTTCTGCTGCGTCATAGTTTCATTCCGAGCGCTCTTCCAAGCCGCCACGATCTCTGGCTTGTCAGCAACCGTCACAATCATCGAATAGCAAGTGGCACGTAAGAGTGAACGAAAGCGCCGTTTCAACATAGAGAAGGGGCCGACTTCAAGGGGCTGGAGGATCTGTAAGCAATGCGCTGGCAAGAGGTTAACCCAGACCTTCGCCTAGAGACACTCCAAGAGGAAGGGCTCCTTTATGTGGCTCCCATGGCTGTCGATAATGAGATGGCGCCATTGGCGATAGTTTTTTTTTTTCCGGCTCCGTCTGAGAGAGAAACACCTCACGCAGCCACAGCAGCGCTACCTCGTCGCTAGACCATACGGAACCGCTTATGGAGAACCTCCAAGACTTGAGGTCATCATCGCCACATGGTAGGAGGAAGCCTCCCCAAGCTGCAAGCGATACCGGGACCTCGGATTCACCGAAGCTACTCTTAGGGCACCCAAGGAGTTAGACCTTCCTAGACGGACACTCCACAACCTCCTTGCGCTGCGATCAGGGCATGGAGACTTCGAATGGTACCACAAAAAGTTCCGACACCCCCAGAACGACCGACGCGCCTGCCGCATGCTGCGGACACCGGAACACTTAGTCCATTGCCGGAAAACGCGAAGGCTCCGGGCCCGGTGGCCAAAATTCGACCCCAAACCGAAAACCTCGCAAGAATACTCGCAACGGCTAGTACGTCACCCAGAGAAGTTCCAGCTCTTCGTTACGTTAACGAAGTACCATGAAGATATATGTCCCCCACCGGTAACCCGTAGAGGACACTCCATGTGAAGCAGTAGCTAGTTTGATGGTGATAACGCCGGGGAACGAGCTCGCACGGAGGAGCCACGGAGACGGTTCGACCAAAGGATTGCCATGGGGCTTGATATGTGGGATATCTTATAAGGTGGAACACCCATACACACGCCAGCCCTTCAGTGCGCCAGCGTTTTGAGCGCCTCAAAGCGGCACTCAATCGAAGGCACGGTGCGAATACTCGCCTATATCTCCGGCTCCAGAGCCGCCTCAATTGAAATGAAGGTATCTAGAGCACTTTCTTCTTCTTTTCTTTCTGGTGACGTCATATTAGTATGATCTAATGCTGGCCGCTGCGACTAAACAAGTGACAGAAGGGGAGCCTCTCCGCAGCGTTGCTAGGCAGTATCACATTTTTCGAGACACCCTCAAGCGCCGAATCAACGGTATTAGCCCAAAGCAACTGACCCACAGCCATCGTCAAAGCCTCTCACCAACGCTAGAGAAAGGTTTAGCGGAATGGATCCTTACGCAAGGCAGACTTGGCTGGGCGCCACCGCTCTCACGATTTCGGTGGTTCGCCCAGAGGCTCATCAGTTCAGGCCACTCTGGAGTGGTCGGTAAACACTGGTATACGAAGTTTCTTAAGCGCTGGCTGCAGCTGAAGACCATGGGATCCACGCCACTTGACTTCCAGCACGCCAAGGGCGCGTCTCGTGAGAACATCGACGAGTTCTTCGATCGCCTTGACCAAGGGGACGCTGGCCTCGTCCCTCCAGAGCATACGTACAACGTCGACGAAGTTGGAGCCCAGATTGACTGGGCAGATAACTATATCGTCTTCGGACCAGCAGAGCTGGCGAAGATCTACGCTATGGAGCCTGGCAATAGAGAGTGGACGACCACTTTAGAGTGTATCTCTGGAGACGGCAGAGCTCTGCCGCCAGCAGTGATCTTCGCCGGCGCCTCGGTCCAACAGCAGTGGTTCGGAGACCAGCGACTCCGTGAGGAGTATCGTAACTGAATGTTCGCAAGCAGTCCGAACGGTTGAACCAGCAAGGCAAGTGCTCCGCAGTGGCTGGAGGAGCTCTTCTTGCCGTTGACCGCTCCTGAAAAGCCTAACCAGTGGCGGCACCTCATCCTCGATAGCCATAACAGCCACACAGACGATCTCTTCATGCTGCGCTGCTTGGGGAACAAGGTCTGGATTGATTTTCTGCCAGCGCACTGCTCGCAGGTCCTCCAGCCTCTGGACTTTGGCCCTTTCAGCGTTCTAAAGAGGAGGTATCGCGACCATCTGCGGGCTGCGTACCGTAGCAGCCTTACGAAGACACCAAAGAAGCCTGAGTTCCTAGAGGCTTGGATGGGCGCTCGAATCGAAGCCTTCACGCCTTTAACTATCGCTGCTGGCTGGCTTGCGACCGTGATATTCCCAAGGGACCGCTCCAAACCTCTTAACAGCAGGCTGGCGCGCTAGTATCTTCGTGACAGGGCGGATTCCAGTCTCTGGAGCACTCCAGACACGCCAGAGGCGCCAGGACTGGCTATAATGAGTTGTATCGATATCTACACGCCTCGCAGTTCACGCCAGGTCAATCTAATCTCCAGGGATCTGCGTCGTGTTAACGCTGCGTACCGATCTCCAACGTACAGGTCTTTTTAATCGAAGCTTGGCAAGGCTATCGACGAAGCAATCGTTACGATCTCCATGCTAAGCGAAGAGAGGGATCAATTAGCGGCTGCCCTAGAGCGCCAAAGGCCTCAGAAACGTCGCAAAGTTAAGCAGACTGCGCAGCAGGGGTTCGTGAGGGTAGCAGACGTACGCAGAGAGAAGGAGGAGATGGCGTCCTCCAGCGATGTTAAGGGCAAAGGTCGGGCGGCAAAGCGATCATTTATTGAGATCTCATCGGAAGATGAGACAGACTCTGAGATAGAAGAGTGCATCACGGTCTCATAGGCGCAAGGACGGACTCAGTTGCTTATATGGTTATCGAGATATTGTTGTTTTCGTGATGAGGTTCCATTTTTTGAAGACATCTCGAACTCTGGCGCACTTAGGGGCTGGCGCTCAGATGGGTGCTTGAGCTTATATTCTTTAACGCTAACGTAGGTGCCACCCATGTGGCGCACCCAACCAAGTGGCGCACCTACTGCTAAATCGCGATCGATCAACTTCACGACATTACACATCCACAAATAAAAATGGCTGCCTCTTCTCAAGAAGCTCAATTAATCCTTTGTGGCAATATGAGGCTATCACTAGTTTCGCCCCTGAGATCACGTGAGGAGCTACTGGTACCTGCAGTAGGTCCTATGGAGCATGTGGGGAGCGGTCCCCAGCTACGAGTATATAGTCTGCCATCTCTGGCACTTTCTTTTGTCCTTTCTAATGGATAACCTTGAACCTTTCGCTTCCCACGCCTCCTTCAGTGCGACAGTTATGAGCCCGGCTTGCATGCATACCTCTACTTCACAATAGAGACGCTGCGCAGGACGCCTGAAGAGCGTGGAAATCACCTTATACCCCCTTTCTCACTGTCCAACTCTTTTCAAATCCCCTAAAGCAGTCCAGCCAGCCTGGCAAGCTACGTCCACCATGGCCGACTTTAGGATCCAACGGGTCGCTCTTGTCACAAGATACGACTGGCCTGAATGGTACAATGAGCTTCGCATGGCCGCTGAGGAGCGACGCATCTGGACATACATCGATCCTGAAGCCTCAACCTCTGAATACCTCCTGAACCCCCCTGAGATGCCTATCTACAGAGCCCCTCCAGAGAGCGAGACGAACGACACGAAAGCTCTTGACGCTGCAGATCGCACGTACGCACGCGAGCTCAGGACTTACTCAGCCAAGATCAACGACTGGAACGCTCTCCAACACCACTACATCGCTATCAGTCAGTGGGTGAAGAGCACAGTCAAGAAGGAGTATCTCTGGGCTGCTCACAGCCGAATCGAAGAAAGCCCAAACACGACGAAGTCGCTTCAGAACGTCCTCAAAGAGCTAAAAAAGCAGTACGAGCCTTCAGACACTTCTATTAAAACAGCCGTTCGCGAACGCTATCAAGCAGTCCTAGCAAGCGCTTCAAAAGGAGGTGTAGCTCCAGAAGCCTGGCATCAGGAGTTCACAGCCGCCTATACGCTGGCCAAGAACCACAAGATACCAGAGGTGGAGGGCAACCTGGCCGCCAAAACATTCCTCAAGGCCATCGGGGAGCGACTCGCTCCCCAGTGGGCCCAGAACCGACTAGACGACTTCGTTGCAGATGAAGTCACTGGCAAGGAGCCCCTGAAGCTAATCGAGCTGAGCGCCATCTTCATGGAGCAAGTCAGTTCTGGGACGCTACCAGGAGCTAAACAACGATCGTTCGCAACGCTAGGCGGAACCGGCATCGCAGACCAAGACTCCTCGTCAGCTAGCGGAAAGTCAAAGTGCCCTTGCAATCTAAGATGGCCTCATAAGTGGAGGCCCACAGATTGCAGAAGACTGGAATACGCCGTCAGGGGCTCTGCAGGCCCCTCAGAGACGGTAGGGCCTTCAACCCAATTCCACAGTCGGAGGTCAGGAAGATCCTCGAGCGCCTGAAGGACAACAAGTGGAAGTCGCTCAGAAATGAGCTCGACAAGCTAGGATGGACCAACAACTCCTCGGCTGGACTCACGAGTCACGTCTCAGCTGTTGGCATCAATCCAAGGCTATTCCAGATGGATACGCACATCAACCTGGCAGTAGCGTCGCTTACGGGCCTCACACGCTATCGCAATCCACGGTCGTCGACAGTTGCGGGTCATCTCACATTGTGAACGACATCTCCATGCTTCAGGAGGGATCCTTCGTTCCGGCACCTCCTGGGAGGGTGGTGGAGGCCGGGTCTTCGGCCTTTAGCATCACAGGCACCGGCACACGCGTCATTAAGGGGCACTCCTTGGTGTTGGTGGTGTCAAGCTGGACCTCACGCTACGCAACGTGGACTTAGTCGAGGGTTTCCACACCAATATCATCTCGGAGTCCCTGCTATGCGACGCAAGTGTCTGGTACTGCGGCAAGGACTGCACACTGAGGGTCGGTTCGCTCACGAACAGTGCTGTGGTGCGGCAGTTACAAAGAATAGGCAACCTAGTCTTCATGGAATACAAGCCCCTTTATTCCTCCTACTCTATCGCTCCACAACCCCCCTCAGCACAGCCAGGAACGATTCGATCGTTTGCAGTCGTGAGAAGAGCCCCTACGGGCTATGTGCAGGTTAAGAAACCGGCAGTGAGAAAAGACTCAGAGGCTATGTGGCACGCCAGGACTGGACATCTTGGTGTGACGGCTCTGAGGATGCTTCCAGAACGAAGCAAGAACGTTGGTATCGCGGGTGAACCTATGGGGACCTGTGAGGTCTGCAGACTGGCGCATGCCAGTAAGGTTGTCAGTCGACGGCCTACGGAAAGAGCCTCAAGACCGTTCTTTAAGGTCCTCTGGGACTTGTTCGATTTTCCCAGAGGATACGACGGTTCCCAGTGGCTACTGGTACTGAAGGACGACTACAGCGGCAAGCTTTGGTCCTTTCCGACGCCCTCGAAGAGCCATACCCAGCTATTCAAGATCATCAGAAGCTTCGAGAGGCATGTCCTGAGACGCTACAACCTTCACCTCTGTGTTCTAAAGCACGACGGGGAGAAGGGCGTGATAGCGATCAACGGCATGACCGAATACGAGCGCTGGGCAGATTCTGAAGGGATAGAGATTCAGACCTCACCCCCATACACACACGAGCCGAACGGAGGCCCTGAGAGAGCTGGTCAGGAGATAATTGTTCGATCCCTGAAAATGCTATCGCATGCCAGCCTCCCTGAGGTGCTATGGCCAGAGTCAACCACCGCTGCGACGAAGCTCATCAACATGAGCCCAGCTCAGTCGCAGCGCTTCCGAAGCCCTAATGAGGTGCTAGACGAATGGTTCTCTCTCAATCAGACGCACTACAGCCCTCAGGAGCTGCGAGAGGCTCAGGCAGACCTCCGACCGGACTGGAGCGGTATATACGTCTTCGGATGCAAGGCTTTCGCCCTTCACTAAAGACGCGCCGCTGGGGCAGACCGCAGAGCGTTCAAGGTTCAAAACAGGGCACAGATAGGATATCTGGTAGGCTATGCCGCTAGCAATATCTACAGAATCTGGTTGCCAAAGCACGGCAAGGTCATTCAGACGCGAGACGTCACATTCGACGAAACGCAGTTCTATAAGGGAGGAGAGTCAGAACGGCTGGACCCTGAGGCGCTAGAGTACCTACAGGTTGAGCCAGGAGACATCCCTTTGAGCGAGACAGGCTTCACAAATGAAACACTGCAGCTCTGGAACAGGCTCGAGGAGCTAGATGACATTGTCGGTACAGCATTGCGTCCTGAAAGCTCCCAAGAAGCTCACCTTGGGAACTTAGGGGAAGGCAACGCTCCCGAGGGACCAGTCGACAAGAACTCGGGGGTGGATGTCGCTCCTGAAGGCTCGTCAGGTGCTCATGAGCTTGGCGGACTGAATGCGCATGCTGCACCCTCACACCTGAGTCCACACCAGGACCTGGGACTACAGGAGAGGGTGCCAGCGATCCACAAGTCCCATCAACTGCGACTAGTGGAGGTGTAAGCCAGGGAATAGCTGACGAAGCGCCCTCAAGGGCTACACCAGACCAGGATCGGATCCTCGATTCGATCACAGTGGCTCTACCAGAGTCAGAGGGACCTCAGAGGGAACAGCCTCAGAGAGTCCGCAGACCTCGCGCACGGCCAACCCCCTCAGCAGATACAGTACTGAGGAGGAGCGGGAGAGTCAGGATTAGGAGGGACGGGACGCAGAACTCATTCCTAGCGGTCCAATACACCCCCGAGGAGATACAAGTGCAGGAGACTAATCACCTCAATGCGCTCCTCGGGACGTTCCTCACAGGGAAAGATGTCCTCCAGAACGGGGACTCTCTCCACAGGACTGTTCACGCGCGCATCTTTACGGCGTGTCGGTCATCAAGAGCAACAGAGAGCGATTCCAAAGAAGAAGGAGAACTCTATCTTCACCACCACGCTCCTGGCATGAATTAGCTACTCATCCCAGGGGAGAGGACTTCAGGAACGCTACGAAGCTCGAGATCAAGAAGGCAGACGAGATGGGGATCTGGAAACCAGCACGTCGCACGCCAGGCCTCTTCACACTGCCCTTAAAGTGGGTTTTCACCGACAAGTATGACGAGAATAACGTTCACATGCGATGTAAGGCAAGGATCGTCGTTAGAGGCGACAAGCAGATGGTCAACACTCTTGAGAGCACCTACGCAGCTACTCTAGCTGCCAGGTCGTTCAGGATCATGATGGCTATCGTGGCGCGCTTCGGATATGAGGTACGACAATTCGATGTGGTTAACGCCTTTCTCAACGCACTTTTCAGTAAGGAAGCGGAGCCTATCTACGTGGAGTATCCACCAGGCTACGAGAGAGAGGGCTACGTCCTGCGTCTTCTCAGGGCTCTTTACGGGCTACGAGAATCGCCTCTTCTATGGTTCGGGGACTTCTCAAGCACCCTCGAGAAGCTCGGGCTTCGGTCCTCTCCAGAGGAACCATGCCTATACCACAATAAGGAGCGCACCATCCTTGTGGTGTTCTACGTGGATGACTTTCTCGTCTGTAACAGGCCTGACAAGCGAGACGAAGCCCTAAGACTCATTGAAGCGCTGAAAAGAGCGTATAAGCTGAAGGACCAAGGCGAAGTCAACTACTACCTTGGTGTTAGGGTCGTTCGCGAGCTACAAGACGGTCTCCTTTGGCTATGCCACGACGCCTATCTCGAGAAGGTCGCCAAACGCTTCAATCTTCACCAAGGGAGAACCCCAGCGACGCCGCTTCCGCAGATGCCACTTAAGACGCACTCGGGGGTGGCTCCGAAGCACAGGATTCAGGCTTTTCAGGAGCGCGTCGGAAGCATCCTCTACAGCGCTATTATGGTCAGACCGGACTTGGCATACGCAGCCTCGCAGCTATCTCGACATCTGACGAATCCCTCTCAAGACCATTTAGACGCGGCAGATTGGTGTATTCGCTACGCCTATAGCACGAGATTCGTGTCCATACGCTACAGGAAGCTATTGATACACCAGACGGCTCCTCAAGCCATAGCGATTTCGACGGACGCATCCTTCGCAGACGATCCAGACACCAGGAAGTCGTCTCAGGGATACCTCATCCAGCTATTCGGAGGACCAGTCGTTTGGAAAGCAAGCCGACAAGCTACGGTGACCACCTCTACCACTGAAGCCGAGTTACTGGCCCTCAGTGAGGCAGCAAAGGAAACGGTAGCCCTGAAGCGCCTTTTCAGAGATATCCAATTGGTCTTGGACACTCCGTTCAACATAGCCTGCGACAACCAGCAGACGATTCGCCTCGTGATCGGTAGCAGCGAAAGGATATCTACCAAGCTACGCTATGTGGACATCCACAACTTATGGCTGCGCCAGGAATACGCTCGAGGAGCGTTCCAACTGACGTATCTTGCCACAAAGGACATGCCAGCCGACGGATTGACAAAGAACCTAAGCAGGGCAAAATTTGAGCACTTCAGGACCCTTCTCAACCTACAAGACATACGACAGGTAACGGAGAAGCAGGAGAAGGCTGTTGGGAGTTAAGACGGTTCAATTCCGGGGGCCCAGCCAGCTGGGACACCCCCCTGACCGACCAGCGGCGGGCAAAACGTGCAAAGCAACACTGGGTATCAGCCCTAACGGGCGAAACAACAAAAGATATCCGGGCTTTCGCCCCACAGGCCTTACACCTCTACTCCTCCTCCTCGCCGCCCTCGACCTCGTCGCTCACGAGGTCCGACAGGTCGGCCAGGATGTCGGCCAGCGACTCGCTAGCCTCCCGTGCCTCCTCGTAAGCGACGGAGGCGGCGCCAACGTCGACAGAAGCGACGCCCTTTCCTTCTTGCCCTTCTTGCTGATCTTCTTTCGGCCCCGAAGGGTGCTCTCGGACGGCGTGTCCGGCTCCGGGGAAGGGGAGGAGCGTCAGCGGGGGCGGCAGAAGCGACACCGGACAACGAATGGTGGTCGCCCATGTTGGCGATCTCCAGAAGCATGCGCACGGTGGCGCGAAGATTATCGACCAGCGCCTATAACTTGTCAGCACGGATCCAGAGCGACAATAGTCAAGGCACTCACTTGGCGGTACTGATCTGCAGGGCGCAAAAAGGCCCGAAAGAGGTGACGAGCCGGAGCTCGCGCAGCCTCCGGGAGCTCTCTGCAGCTACAGAAGACGTCAACACCAAGTCTATAGCTTGAGAGGAGAGACCACATACGTGTGATTATGGCGTACACAATCAAAGCACCGGGAGCTGCCTGCGAGAGCAGTGCCATGGCAGTGGCCACGAGGGCCCCGCAGGAGCGACAGCGTGCACTGCTCGCACGGAGTGAAGCGAGCAGCCCCTTGGTGCGCCGCAGGGCGGCCTCGGAACGTCGCTCGGCGAGCTTGTCGAGCTTGCCGGCAGCCTTGGCAGCACGCTTCTTCTTGTTGTGACGGCGCAGGAGCTCCCTGGCGCGCGCGATCTCCGAGTCGGACTCGTCGTCGCTGCTGGAGGGGACCTCCACGCGCTCCTTCTCATGGCCGCGGCCAGGGGGCTTACCTGCACCGCCGTCGCCAGGAGGCAGACCACCGGAAGAGGACAAAACAGCTACACGATGTCAGTGGCGGCTGTGGAGAAGTCCTGAGGAGATACTGACCGGCGGACATGGTGGTGGTGGTGATGGCGTCGGATGGGAGAGACCTCGACCAGCGAGGTGGATGTGTGTGTGTGTGCGCGCACGCGAGAAGGCTTCACGAGCGACAGTCAGCATCACCGTCGCCAACGAAGCTGGCGAGACAACAGATAGGGAGACGCACAACGATCTAGGGATGGTGTCACGCTTGCAGGAGATCGGAGGTATAGGTCAGATAAGGAATGTAGAAGTCGCCCCGAGCCTTCTAAGTGAGACCCGGACTGAAGACCTGGTTAAATACAGTTAGAGAGAGTGGAGGGCACCCCTTGAAAGCCCTCTAGTCGCTGATTGGTGAGGTCAGGTGACCTGTAGACCCTGAATCTCTACTTCAGGGGTCGCCTTAGCGCGACAGATGGACAAGAAAAGAAACAGGAACGCGGGCGCAGCCAGCGACAGACTCCAGCTATTAATGCTGTCTGCAGCCTCTGAGGCTCAATACCCAGCGCGAACAATAGCATCTCGAACAATGATATCGCCTGGGAGGACTGGCCATTGTCCTCACCTTAAGGACAATCGAACCGCAACTGACGCTCTGCAGGACGACTAGCAAGCTACTAACCGAGCCAAAACTGCAGGGACAATTAAACCCTCGCATGGGAACCGGCACAAGCAGCTAAAGGAGGCCAACAGAGGGTCAGCGAACGATGGAACGTCCGCTGAGGGGGTGTGTGGCAATATGAGGCTATCACTAGTTTCGCCCCTGAGATCACGTGAGGAGCTACTGGTACCTGCAGTAGGTCCTATGGAGCATGTGGGGAGCGGTCCCCAGCTACGAGTATATAGTCTGCCATCTCTGGCACTTTCTTTTGTCCTTTCTAATGGATAACCTTGAACCTTTCGCTTCCCACGCCTCCTTCAGTGCGACATCCTTGCTATCCAATCTCTTAAAAATAACCCTCAAAGTAGCCGCCGAGCGACCGCGAAGATCTACAACGTCCCAGAAACCACCCTACGTCGAAGAATGGCCGGCACGCCTTCGAAGGCCGAGCAGGGCAGCGCAACTTCTCGATTAACGAGACTAGAAGAAAGGGTGATTGTTGAATACATAATTGACCTGGATTCGCGAGGGTTCTCACCCCGGCTGCGCGACGTGGAAGATATGGCCAATGTTATTGCCGAGGCGCGTGACGCGTCACGCGTCGGGACGCATTGGGCCTCGAACTTCATTAAGCGACAACCACAGCTGAAAACGCGTCTTTCGCGTGTGTACGACTACCAGAGGGCCCTCTGCGAGGATCCTGAAAAGATTGCGGCTTGGTTCGAGCTTTTCCGCAGCATGAAAGCGAAGTTCGGCATCCTCGACGACGATCTGTACAACTTCGACGAGACCGGCTTCATGATGGGCCAGATCGCGTCCTCTATGGTCGTTACGGGTGCTGATCACGGCGGGAAACGAAAGAAGATCCAACCTGGCAACCGGGAATGGGCTACCGCGATCCAAGGCGTGTGTGCGGATGGCTGGTGCGTCCCGCCGTTCATAGCGGTAAAGGGCAAGACTCATCTCGCGAACTGGTACGCCGACAGCACCCTACCACGCGACTGGGTAATCAAACCGACCTTGAATGGATGGACCAGTAACGAGACAGGCCTGGACTGGGTTCGGCATTTCGATAAACACACGGCGTCGCGCGCAAAAGGTCAATATCGGTTATTAGTAATCGACGGGCACGAGAGCCACGTTTCGGCCGATTTCCAGGCTTTCTGCAGGGAGAAGAACATCATCACGATCTCTATGCCTCCGCACTCGTCGCATCTTCTCCAGCCACTTGACGTTGGGTGTTTTGGTCCACTAAAGCGGGCGTACGGTCGCGAGATCGAAGGGTTTATGAAATCGCACGTAAACCACATCACGAAGGCTGAGTTCCTTATCGCCTTCCAGGCCGCATTTTTAAAGGTCTTTACACCCGACAATGTCAAGGCCGGATTCAAAGGAGCCGGTATAGTTCCTCTCGACCCGGATAGGGTCATATCGAAGCTCGATGTGAAGTTGTCGACGCCTTCGCCGACAAGGAGCCTCCCAGCTGCGACCATCCCATGGGCCTCTCAGACGCCGCACAACCCGACCGAGGCGACTTCACAGACGGACTTTATTAAAAGTCGAGTCCGCCGTCACCAGGGAAGCTCACCGACACCGATTTTATCGGCAGTTGACCAGATTGCGAAGGGTACGATGGCGATTATGCACGAGAATGCCCTCTTGAAGGCTGAGATCCGTTACCTTCGAGAAGCAAATATCGGCCTCGCTAAACGTCGCAGGGCAAAGAAAACACATGTAAGGCAAGGGGGAACACTTACTGTCGCCGAAGGACAAGATCTCATAGATCAAAAGGATGCGGATACACAGTTGAGGGAGGAAACGCGTGCGGGTAGTAGTCGTGTAAGGATGGCGCAGCCGCGCGAAAGGCGCTGTGGCATCTGCGGAAAGACCGGTCATAATGCGCGCACCTGTGTAATGGTTGAAGAAACATCCGAAGAGTAGGATTCCGATCAGTTTGGATTGATTTAGGGCGGTTTGGTTGAGTAATCGATTGATTAGTCGCGAGAGTGCTCTGAGGTGCGCCACTTGGTTGGATGCGCCACATGGATGGCACCTACGTTATAAGTTATTATAACTTTTATTTAAGAAATGCCGGAACGGTTTTCTTAGGCCTCAGACACGTAAGGGATCCTCATAGCCTAGGTAGGTCGCTAGGTGTAAGAAAAATCATCATCATAATTAAGAAAAGTCTCATCCACATCCTTATATCTATTTGATAACGCCTAATGCAAAGGGACCTGCTATAATGATCCTCGGAATCAATGGATATCATGGGCTCGTAGAGAAGGAGATTCGCTATACCTGTACATCCGTTGTATGCTAGCTAAGCCAATGGAGTCTTCACAATTCGGTCTTTCAAGTTCGCCCCAGCTTTGCTGTCCAGGAGCAGCCGCACGGTAGCTTCATGTCCACCCGCAGCGGCATATCACGACGGTGTCCGACCGGGTTCACGTTTTAAGTTGGCTTTAGCTTCGCTTCCTAAGAGTAACTGCACTAAGGCATCATGGCTCTTCTCGGCGACAAATGATAGCGGTGTCTGGCCATTCTGGTCCGTCGAGTTGACCTCGGTCTTCTGCTCGAGCAGCAGCCGTACAATGACTTCGTGTCTGTTCTCAACAGCAAGTGATAGTGGCGTCCGGCCACTGTAGTATTACCCCATAGCCTTCGAGTTGACCTCGGCCTTATGCTCGAGAAGTAGCCGCACTATTGCCTTGTGTCCATTCCGGGCGGCAAGTGATAAAGGTTCATTAAGATCTTGGGTCCAGATCATACTGAAAGTACGCCCCTCTGAATAGCAAGGGGCTCAGTAGGCATATCAGTAAGATCGGGGGGGGTCGCATATAAGTTCGAGGACCCCCATTCGGGCCCCCCCACTTTCGGGCCCCCCAAAAACCAGCCACCGAATTTTCGGCCTTTCGGACGTTCTTTCTATTTCTGAACTCAATTGGCGTCCAATCTTTCTATAAACTCATATTATAACAGTTATAGCTAATATGAAACAGTATTCCGAAGAAGATATGCAAAGGGCCCTTAGCTCCGTTACGAGTGGGCACGGAATTAAGCAGACTGCGCGAGAATACGGCATACCGAAATCAACACTACAAAACAGACTTCGAGGCCAACAAAGCAGGTCAGATGCGTTCGCATACCAACAGAGGCTCAGACCAGTCCAGGAAGAATTGCTTACGACCTGGATCCTTACCCAAGCTGCCCTAGGGCTTCCACCTTCGCACGCCCAAGTGAAGGAGTTCGCTGAATGTATCCTCCGGGCTCAGGGCGACAGCGAGCCACTTGGGAAGAGGTGGCTGCAGGCCTTCCTACGTAGGAACCCAGCTGTACAGGTCCACAAGAGCCGGTCTATCGACTCACAGCGTGTTAATGGCGCCTCAGTCGAGGTAATTCGACCATGGTTCCGGTATCTTCAGTTGCCGGAGATCCAGAGGGTGAAGCCGGCTAACCGCTACAATATGGATGAAGCAGGGCTCCTAGAAGGTGCTGGATCTAACGGTCTAGTACTTGGAGGTTCGGAAAAGCGCTCAGTCCGAAAGAAGCAGCCTGGTTCTCGTGTCTGGACGTCCTTCATCGAATGCATCTCCGCCCAAGGCCATGCCCTGCCCCCATTGGTCATTTTTAAGGGCAAGACGGTTCAGCAGCAATGGTTCCCGCTCGATTTAAGCCAATTCGGAGGCTGGCAGTTCACTGCAACCGAAAACGGATGGATTACAGACCAAACAGCGCTCGAGTGGCTCGAGAAGGTCTTTATCCCGAATACCGCCCCCGAGGACCCTTCCGAGTACCGCCTACTCGTGATGGACGGCCATGACAGCCATACAACGACTGATTTTATGTTCCAATGCTTCTCGTATCGGATATATCTTCTTTTCTTGCCCCCGCATACCTCTCACGTCCTCCAACCTCTCGATTTAGCCATTTTCAGTTCTTTAAAATCGGCGTACCGGAAAGAGCTCGGATTTCTAACTCAGTTAACGGACTCGACGATAGTTGGCAAGCGGAATTTTCTTGCCTGCTATAAGAAGGCTCGCCTAGCCGGCCTTACCGGTCAGAATATCCGGAATGGGTGGAAAGCCGCCGGTCTCTGGCCGGTTAATATGGCTAAACCGCTTCTCAGTCGGAATTTGATTCAAAATGCACAAAAATCAACACCCGATACGACAAATTCGAAGAGATCCTACTTAAATAGAGAGTTCTCAACACCTCAAAAGACATCCCATGCTTCTACAGTGGTTTGGTCGACTCCAAAGAAGACGTCGGACTTTAAGGACCAAGTACAGCTTTCGAACCAGCTAGCTAAACACTCAACCACACAATGACTACTCTTCCGGAAGATCCAAAAGGCCTTTGATGAGAAGAACGTTCAATTAGCTACTGCTCAAAGGCAAATTCAAGCTCTCGAAGCTAGGATTGACACTATCAGACCAAGGAAAAGGAAGAAGGTGGATTTAAGCCCTAATTCGAAGTTCGCGAATATCGAAGACGTCCACCGGGCTCAATTGGCGGTCGGAGAAGCCGAAAGTGGTCTAGATGAAGAGAGTGACAGCGAAAGCCTAAGTGAGGCTGGTTCGTGTATTAGAGTTATCATTAATTAAGGCTATATTTGAAGTTCTATTGATAGGGCTGGTTTTCGCTGGCTGATTTTTGGGGGGCCCGAAAGTGGGGGGGGGGGGGGCCGAATGGGGGTCCTCGAACTTAAGGCGCAGTTGCTGCAGGGCAATTGCGGATCCATTTTTGTACCACAGGTCTCAAACTAGAGAATTGCAGCATCATGAGTATACTCGACATAGCTCCTAAGTAGGGTATATATAGTACGTACTGTACGAGGAGTACGGACGACCTGGAACCAACTTCTCAATCCTACATCTCGCTGAAACCTTTAAGTGTGGTAAGAAGACGAAAAATCAACCTTAAATAGCCATCGTTTCCCTTTTATACGGCCTAGATCGGATCTGTTCCATCCGGTACGTCTTAGGATGTCGCAACTACGGTCTTCTTTTCTCCGAGAAGCATAGACTATTCAGGCCTCCGAACAAGATGAACTAGACGTTTCATTGTTTAGAAATGAGAGGCTCAGGAGACTCACCCTTAGTCTTTCGGCCAATGGAAGACGCCGGCAGCAGGATCCGAACCACCACTACACTCACCGCCGGCCTTTCCCTCGCCACGAATGGCAACTGGTTTTTCCACCCGCAAATATCCCGCTCGACATGAATTCTCTGCGTTCTAGTAGTCCCCCTGGGCTACACCGCTTTGGAGCCACATTGAGGTCAAGAAGCCTTCTTCCGTCGTGAGTTTAACTTTTCCGACGGTCCAACCGGTGAAAATCGGCACGCCAATAGCTGAAACTCATTTATGACGCTCAATCCTATACATTGGCCTTGGCGAAGACCAGTAAAATAACCTGCTAGAAAGAGATGGGCTAGACACGGTAGCTTCGACGCATGAACTCCGGCCGTTTGAAAGAGTTCCGATAGGCGAGCTGTCGAAAGAGGACCGGCATAAGTCCAACGACTTCGGATTGTGACCCCGTATCAACTCATCAGGTGGTGGCAGGCTGTAATATTTGCTGGAATGACTTCGATAGCCAGTCCCCCGAGGGAACAAAAGAGGTCCCTTTACGCTTGCCCCTTTGCAAACATATCTTTGGCGACAAGTGTATCGAGACTTGGTTGACAGAGTCTAACAGCTGTCCCATTTGCCGAGCTACCGTGGACTCGGAAGTAGTAGTCCCGATCAGCTGCCTACCAGGCTAAGCAGCGATTTTCTAGGAGAAGGCCGTGTTCGCCTTTCTCTTAAGGGCCATAATGTTCACCCTGCTAATCACCCAGTGGCCATTGAGGAGAATTTATTAAGAGAGGACGACCCTGACCGCATGGTGTCAAAGGATTTGCTAGAAGAGGCGTATGAGGTGATGAGCGACAGTTGACCGGGGTCTAGTTTATGATGTTCTACGTAGTTTTAAGTGAAGGGATATAGGGCGGAAGTACGTTGAATGTAATGTGATGTTGAGCTAATCGATTGAGTACAGTACGGTCCAATAATGGAAAGTTTTGCTACAAACGATAGACGGCTGCCAACCCTCTGTACAATATATAGGGAGACATAAATGGAATGCTTACCTGTCAGATCCATGTACACTACGACTAAGGTACTCGGGGTACATGGTCAGCGCCAAGAGCGCCAATTGCTGCCTGTGCACAAGAAAATAAGAAAGTGAACCAGAGGACATTGATTTTGCGGATGCCTGTACGCACATAGGAGGCTGATTTCGTTATCCACTGTAGGATCACCGTCCTGATAATCTTCTGTAGCCCGTGGGCTGGTGGGCCTGTAGTGACGTTTGCTATGTTGCTTCTGTGTTTCGCCACTCTCTGCGCTTATAAGGTCCGGATTATCATTGACAGGAGGGGTTCTATTGCCCCACTTTGGATTGCACCATAGCTAGATCCCTGCGTCACCGGCTACTTTATGGCCGGCCACACCTTGTAGATCATCTCTTCTGCTACTACCCCAGTCCACGACTCATCAATTTCCTCCTCGCCTCTGCTGTCCATTTGCGCCCCTTTTAGACTGCCGATGTTCTTCTCTTTCGGCTTCTCTGAAGACAAATCTCAAGGTCTAGAACGACCTAGGACGGCCAGGCTGTGTTGTATGCACCTGTTCTCGATGCCACGGCGGGACCCCGAATTCCTATCTGGATAGCTACATAAAGCCTTAACCTTCCACCAACAGCTTAAGCCCCCTAAGAATCTCCTATCGTTATCCGCTTCCTGCCTTAACTCTCGCTCATTCGCTGTTCCCATTAGAGTTTCTCGTCCTTTACCACCTATACTCCAGACCCGATGGAGCATGCCAGCAACTTGTTTGTTGTATCCCTTATCTGCCTGCCGGTTTTCTACTGGGGCATCAGCATAGGCGTCTATTTGTACTTCCTTTGGTTCTCCAGCACCCTCCTTCGGCCCTTCTTTAATTCACACAGCATGTTCGCTGATTCGGCCCGTGTTGACGTGGTTCTTGCATTCCTCGGCCTTGGTGTTGGGTTCTCAGTGATACAGATGGCTGTGACATTCTCTATTTTGTTTTCTACGCCAGCGATAAGCAGCAAGCAGAACCAAGATAGGCTGCGGTGGGGACGCCTTTGGAAAGTCACCAATCTCGTTGTCGGTCTCTGTTTGACCGTCCTATCAATCCTCACGACGAAGTACGCATGGGATTGGTGGCATTTCTTCGCCAGCCGCAACGACAGCGAGGTCTTGAAGAAGAATTGCCAAGCCTTGGCCATCATCTGGATCATCAATCTCTGTTCTTTAGCTTTCCATCTCTGCCTTAAGCCTGCGTTACGCAGGTAATGGATTAGCGAGTGGGTACGAGAGGAGAGAAAGCAGAACGCCTCAATAGGCTATGCTTATGCCACCCCAGCGAGGCGGAACTACCTTAGCTTTCTTTCGGTGCTAGCTGCTCAGTGTTGGCTGGGTAACTGGGTTTGGGCCTGTGTCAAGTTTGCCCATATGATCACCAATACAAAAACAATGTACAATGTGTTTCTCCGGGCCGATTATATGCCGAGGGCTAGCTGTTAGTCCTGGACGGCGTGTGACAGGATGAGGCTAGCTATTGTGCTAAAATTAAAATGACTATCAGCTTAGCAGTGATCCTATATGCAACGCCTCAGTTCCAACTGTTATACATAGCTGACATGGCCAGCTGCTATCTATAGGATGCCTTCTAACTTTCGTCATGGGATTAAAAGAAGTCGCAGGTAACATGTTTTAAGCGTGGCTTAGTAGTATGAGGAGGCAGCCGGAAGGGCTTATTTTTCTGTAACCAAATTATATGTGCCCCCTTTAGACTGAATAAGAATTATTAGAATGGCCAGGGGCGTATAACGTGCGTCTGTGAAGGGGACGCCATACCTCCTTAGCGCGAACAGTGTCCATCTTTGAAGCGCGCTCATCTAAGAAGCCCGGAAATTTCCCAGTCAAGTTATCTCTCTATATGTCAAGCCCCTCTACATCGCCTATCGGAGCACGTCGCAGCCCACCATCCCTTCTTCGGAGGCCTGCTGCACTATGTTGGGGGCTGTACCTCCAGCCCAGTCAAGAGCCACGCGCCGCTCGTTCGTTGGGCGTGTGGAATAAAGCGTCCTCGCCGGCCACCTTGACCGCCGGTGGTTCCGACGTATGTACGCTTGCAGGGAAGCGTCCATCTGGTCGTGGGCATGCCCACTGGCCGCTGCAAGATGGTCTTCATTGTCCATTGTGACGTTCGACCCACTGTCGGAAGGTGGACGGCCGACGGCCGGTCGATAGGTACCTAGGATGTGATCAGCAAAACGGGGTCTGGCGACGGTCGACTCGGTCTCGATCATCCCAACCTCGTTCTTGTTGCTGGAAAGGTCTCCGCTGCCCACTGTTTTCACGGGGGGCAACCATGGTGCCGTTTTCCTCGACGGGAAAGACGTGAACAGATGGGACATTTATGTCAGCTGGGTGGCCTTATTCGCAGTCGGAGCCGGCTTCGCTCTCGATGTCGGTGGTGGCGTCGCCGTTCAAATCACCTTCGGCAGTTATATCGTGGTGGAAGTCGCTTGCTTGAGCAGCTCGACGAGCTGCTGAAGAGTGGGCGTCATCAATCGCCAACCGGCGCAGCTATTGTTGTCAGCCACCGGTCGATAGGGAGGCCCGTCGGGGAGAACACGAACTAGCCTATTTACGTCGGGTAATGTCTGGCCACGTGGGAGATGCATCACCACCTCCATCCTCTGATGCGTCGGGTTCCAGTACACGAGCGCGGTAAAGATACCACAGTCTTCGCCCAGCTTGGTCGTCTTGCTTTGGAGAGACTGGCCACTCTTCCGAATCTTGGCCTTCTGGCCCTTGCTATGGGCCATGGTCGTGCTCGAGCCGCTAGGACCGGCGTCCACACCATACGAACATTTATATAATACGTTTGGGGGCGCCCATGTTAACAGGGCGACGGCTGCTCGGCGTTACGTAGCAAAGACGGCTAAGGCGTGCACTGGAAATAACTCTCGCTGAAGGGTGGGGGATGAGAAAGGGCGGATCGAGCTGCTGCAGATCAAGATCCAATAAATGGATTATTCCCGAAGCTTTTGCTTTATGCCTCAGCGGGCACTTAGTCCAGACGCGCCGTATGTAACATGGGGGGTTTGTCGAACACAGCCAAAAGAGACGGCGAACGGCCCACAACTTTCAGACTAAATGTGGTACGGGCAAATCGAGCGCACTTAGGCCTGTGCCCGAAACGGCGCGTTGAAGACACAGATTAGAAAAGGCCGTCAAGTCCTTCTCTACTACGGAGCATGACTGCCATCGAAGACCTAGTTTTCAATGAGCTTAGATTTGGCCTACTGAATTGTCACGCTTGCAGGAGATCGGAGGTATAGGTCAGATAAGGAATGTAGAAGTCGCCCCGAGCCTCCTAAGTGAGACCCGGACTGAAGACCTAGTTAAATACAGGTAGAGGAGTGGAGGGTACCCCTTGTAAGCCCTCTGGTCGCTGGTTGGTCAGGTCAGGTGACCTGCAGACCCTGAATCTCTACTTCAGGGGTCTCTTCAGCGCGACACACCCCCCAGAAACTGCTGGCGTACAGCTGTTGCTGTTTTCGCGCCTAAGAAAAGGACAAAGGAGACTATAGATAGTGTGGTTAGTCCCTAACGAAAGAAAGTGTCGTCCGAATAGGCAGCCGTTGGCTCCAATTTAACGTGGTGACTGCCGTGAGTCCTGGAGATTAAGCAAGGCTCTGAAATGCTCGAACTTTGATCTTGATAAGCTCTTCGTGAGGCCGTCTGCTGGCATGAGGTCCGTCGGCAGGTAGGTGACCTGGAAGGTCCCCTTCTGTGCCTCCTGGCGTAGCCAGAGATTAGCGATATCGACGTGCTTGAGTCTGGTGTTTATTCGCTGGTTTTCTTCAACTATAAGCCTAATAGTCTGTTGATTATCACAGCGGAGAGTCCAAGCGTTGTCCAGGTCGATAAGCAGGTCTCTGAATAGCCGTTTTAAGGCCATGGTCTCTTTGGCTGTCATATCCAGGGCTAGGAGTTCCGCTTCCGTGGTGGATGTGGTGACAGTAGCTTGGCGAGTGGCTCTCCAGGCGATTGGGCCTCCATGGAACATCATAACGTATCCGTGGGAGGACTTCCTGGTCGCCTCGTCGTTCGCAAAGGAGGCATCGCTAGCTATAAGCAGAACTTGAGCCTCGCTAGAGCTCTTCGAGAACCGTATGCTGAGATATCTCGTATGGTAGAGGTAACGGATAGTCCGGTCAGCTGCCTTAAAGTGCTGTTGTCCAGGGTTCGTAAGGAAACGAGAAAGCGCTGCTGCTGCGTAGGCGACGTCTGGTCTTAGGATGACTGCAGTATAGAGAATTGAGCCGACACGCTCTTGGAAAGCCTTGATCTCCGCTGGAGTTGCTTCTCCATTGTGAGGAGCTAAGTCCTCGAGTGGCAGTGGAGTTGCTGGCTCCCACCCCCGATCTCCTTGCCCGAACTTGGCGGCAATCTTCTCGATGTAGGAGTCGTGGGTAAGGGTAACGGTCCTCCGAGTCCTATCTCTGACCACTCTGATTCCGAGGAACCAGGTGATGTCTCCTTGGTCCTTAAGCTCGTACGCAGCCTTAAGATCCCGGATGAATCCGAGAGCCTTAGCTTCGTGCTCCTTCTGGTACAGAAAGAGAACGTCGTCCACGTAGAAGACCACGATAACCTCCCTCCCCGGGGTGTAGAAGAGGCAAGGCTCTTCCCGTGAGGAGATGAGCACAAGCTTCTTCAAGGTAGAGGAGAACTCCTTATACCAGAGAAGGGGTGAATCCTTCAGCCCGTATAAGGCCTTCTCGAGCTTAACACACATGCCATCCACTTTGAATCCCTCCGGGAGGTCGCAGAGAACCTGGACTTGGCCTTCTCTTAGTGCGTTCATGAAGGCTCCGACCACGTCGAATTGTTTGCACTCGAGGTCTCCGTCTGCCGCGAGAGCCATAACGGTGCGAAAGGTCTTTGCTGCGAGAGTAGCAGCGTAGGTGCTCTCAAGGTTGTCGACCTTCTGGAGGTCTCCACGTACGCAGATCCGAGCTTTGCACTCCTGGAGCTCTCCCTCCTCATTGAACTTGTACTTGAACACCCACTTCAGAGGGAGCGGTCTCTGGCCGATTTGAGGACGGTGAACTAGTCTCCAGACGTTCTGGGCTTCGAGCTTGCCGATCTCTTTCTGGCAGCCTTCGAGGAAGAGCTTTCCGTACGGATGGTTATATAAGTCTCTGAACTTAGTCGGTTCTGGCGGGAGGTTGGACATGTGCGTAGGCTTCTGAGTGACTGCTGCAGAGAACACCGAGTGGAGCGTGAGATGGGCGCGCTCTCCGGCTGTTATCATGTCGGACGGTGTCATAAAGAATACGAGGAAGCTCTCCCAGCTGTATCGGTTGAACTGGGGGTCTTCCTGATGGAGTTGTGAGACTGCGAAGTTTCTAGAGGAGTGACCCTGGCGGTCTCTGATCCTCTGGCTGCTTCTCGGTTGTCTGGTTTCTATTGGAGCTTGCTCGGAAACAGAGGCTCCTAAGCCGGTCTCTTGACCTTCGAGGCTCGTGGTCGGTTCCAGTTCATGGGTGTTAACCATTATGGAACTCCGGACTTCCCAGTCATCTTCCGGAGAGACTGGATGTTCAGGTGGAGTAGCGACCTCCCCTGGGTGGTCAGGCAGAGTAGCGATCTCTCCTGGAGTGTCAGGCAGAGTAGCGATCTCTCCTGGAGTGTCAGGCAAAGTGGTGTTCTCCCCTGGTGTGTCGGGAACAGAGGTGATCTTTCCCAGGTCAGGCAGAGACGTGGTCTCCCTGGTGTGTCGCCAGTTCTGTGTCGAAGCTCCTCGTACTGAGGCCGCTTACTGGCATCCAGCAGCTCCTCCTGTTGAGGCCGCTCGCTGGCTGTACGAAGCTCCTCATGTTGAGGCTGCTTCTCTGGATCTTGTGAGGTGCTCTCATCCAGAGCTTCCTCACCCCCCATAGAAGTGGCGTCATGACTGCCAGTTTCTAGGGGTTGCGGTGTCACCCTCGGTGTAAGGGGGGGGCAAGGATCTCTTCTTTGCTCAGATGAGGGCTCGTGAGGTGGCGTTGAAGACCAAGGTTGGCCACCCTCGGTCTCGTCGGCTTCCTCACCCTCCATCTGGCGCGGAGTCGTGCTTTGATCCCCTGTATCCCACACGTCCAGCATGTTCAACACGAAAGTGGTCTCTGTTTCATCTTCTTCCCATGTTGAGATGCTCCTAGCAAGGGGCTCTGCAATCTCAAGGGGTAGAGATCCTTCGTCTTGAGGTGTGTAGAACATGCGTTCGTTGAACTGCACGTCACGTGTGGTGATGACTCTTTTAAGAGCAGGTATCCAGATACGGTAGAGCCTACTGGCAACGTAACCGACTAGATAGCCTAGATGCGCTCTTGGTCTGACCTTGAAAGCTCTCTTCTTTCTTCCCAGTGCCCTGTCTTGATCGAGGGGGTACGCTCTGCAGCCATACGCGAAGATTCCTCCCCAGTCAGGGCGGAGATCCACGGTAAGGGCCTTAGTGGTCTCTGGAGCGTACCATCGAAAGTACTGGGTGAACCATGTATCCAATCTCTCATTAGGGCTCTTGAACCCGTGGGCTTTTGCTGGGCTCATCCCATGCAACCATGCTGCCGCTTTGGTGACCTCTGGCCAGAGATTCTCTGGGAGGTTCGCACCAAGCCTCATTTTTAGGGCTCGATTAATAATCTCTTGCCCTGCTCTCTCGCTTCCACCGTTTGACTCTGAGGTCTGTGGTGGAGCTAGCTCGAGTTCGATGCCTTCGTCTTTAGCCCATAGAGTGTAGACTGTCTCTCCATGCCTAGAGATCACTGAGGTGTCGTTATCCGAGCGGATCGTGGTGACATTGAGTCTCCATTTCCTGCGGACCCAGGTTTCGAACCTCTGGAGGGCAGTGAAGACCGTGTCTTGTGTCTTGTCTCTTAATGGGAAGGCGAAGAGCTTGCCACTGTACTCATCCTTGATCACAAGGAGCCAGTTGGATCTGTCGTACGCTGGGGAAAGTCGAAGAGGTCCCAAGAGATCCTCCAAAAAGGACGTGGAGATCTCTGATCGGAAGCTCCTCTCCAGACCTGTCTCGTGGCGTGTGTAACAGCACACTGTTCGCAGTCGATTCTCCTTGTGCCTTGGATTTCCACGTTACGAGCGTTCTGCACTAGAGCTCTGAGGTTCTCCGGACCAAGGTGACCTGAACGGAGATGCCAGAGGTGTTCCTCGTCTTGCCGTGGCTTGAGGTAGTCTCTCGATTTCTTCCAGGCTCTGCGCACTCTTTCTGTGGTGATGACTGGGGCGAGAACAATGCTTGCGAAGCTCACTGATGCTATGCTGCGAGACTGGTGGTAGATGGAAACAGACTTGTATTCAAGGAACACTAGGTTATGGCGGCGCTGGAGGTCGGCCACTACCTTGTTCTGGTCCATCTTCCCCAACGGAGAGTGCAGTCGAGACCACAGTACCAGACGCCATTAGCTCGGAGAGCGGCCTCTGAGATGATGTTGACATGGAAGCCTTCAACCACGACGACGTTGGTGAGCATAAGGTCCTCGGTGTTCTTGCCTCTGGATCCATGGAGAACCCCTTAAGCAGTCGCCTCCCAGTGCCGGAGATCGGGAACGAGGTTGTGCCTGCCTCAATAGTCTCCCCATTAACGCAGGGGGCAAAGGAGCCGCTGATCAGGAGAGACTTAGAGTTAACTAGGTGCCGAGAGCCGCAGTTGTCTAGGAGTGTGGAGTCTGCGAGCGGATGGCGTGACGCCATGGCTGCGTAGATGCCTTGGTTCGAGACCGGCAGTTCGAAAAGACCAGGGTCGATAAGAGCAGCTGAGAGGATCCGGGGTAGGCTGAGCTATCGTTGGTGAGGAGCCCCTCCCCCTGAAGCTTCTCCCTAAGTGATCGCCACCTGTTATTTGACGTAAGCCTGTTTCTGATCTTTTCTTGGACTTGGTCGCTGAACGTTGGGTCTGGTTGGCGTCTTAGGGCTCGATTTAGAGTTTCGCATGCCTCTGGAGTCCATTTATGCTTTCGGTCCAGCGTGGGTAGACAGGGGCACTGATGTCGATCCCTGTTTCTTCCGGATGCGTCGGCCTTGGCGTTCTCCTGAGAGTCCTTGTCCATGGTTGCGAAGATTTTGGGGGTTCCCTTTGTCCCCGGACCCTGGGTTTCTTCGTTGCTTAGTGCAATAGAGAACGCTATGCCCATCTGCTCTAGAGTAGGCAGTGCCTCGCCCATGGCTTGCCGAAATTCAATGGCGCTCAGCTGCTGAGAGGCCCAGGTGGGAGAGATCTTTGCCTTGATAGCGTTGAGGAACTCGGTGATAGCAAGCTCTCCCTGGACCTCTGGGATCTTGTAGATCTTCCCTTGGAGATAAGCCCTGTACCAGCGGTCGTACCACGCGGTAGGAGAGACGTTGCCTTTTCTGCCTTCTTGAAGAACCACCTGATAGTCCCTTCGGACCTGAGTCTCGACAGCTGAGTCCGTTGGCTTGTAGCGTCTTCGAAGGATTCGAACGAGGTCTTGAGCAGTGTTCTTCTCCTGGAGAACCATCTCAGCCTGGGCTGACTGGAGAATAGTAGGAGTAACAGTGCTACAGATCCAGTCCCAGATCTTCGCGTAGCGTCCGGCGAGAACCTGGCTTCGTGCCTCGTGTTGGCGATGCTCGTATCTGGCTTGCTCGAGTTCTCTGGAGATGGCTTCCTCGGAGATCGTCGCTTGCGCTCGCGTAGTATGACCGGCCTCCGTGGTCTGTCCCGCTTGGACTGCTTGGAGAGTGCGACGGGCCGATTCTCGCGTTGGGACTTGCGAGCTGAGGTTCGGTCTCGTTTGGTCTGGACCTTCAGGGTCGATGAGGTGCCAGATCTCACGGTTGGTAGCATGGAATTTGAGGGCAGTATACCAAGCTGGAAAGGAGTTCCGGTCCTTCAGCTTGGTGTCTGACGGGATCGAGTCCTCGGACTGCATCCTGATAAGTTTCGAGAGAGAATGACTGGGATAAGAGAGAGAGAGAGAGAGAAAGACCGTCCTGTGTACGTGATAGAGTGCAGCTTTGCAGCAGCGCTCCGGGCTCATAACCTGTCACGCTTGCAGGAGATCGGAGGTATAGGTCAGATAAGGAATGTAGAAGTCGCCCCGAGCCTCCTAAGTGAGACCCGGACTGAAGACCTAGTTAAATACAGGTAGAGGAGTGGAGGGTACCCCTTGTAAGCCCTCTGGTCGCTGGTTGGTCAGGTCAGGTGACCTGCAGACCCTGAATCTCTACTTCAGGGGTCTCTTCAGCGCGACATGAATACATGGAGATGCTAGAAGAAGTTCATTGTTCTTAGCCTGGCGGCGTATAATTAGCCAGCTCATAAGTCGTCTTACGCATACATACCGGGCCGGGTCTTTGCATTCTCTGCGAATGCTTCCATCTATCCCAATCACCCTCTACAGAAGCTGAACCTCTCTACATGCCAGTCTTATCCAGCCTGGCGCTGACCTACCACGCTATGGATGCAAGAAAGAAGGCGCACCAACCACGGCCCTACCCATACTCGCCTGCGTTAGTCGACATCGAAGTTCGCAACCTCGGAGGTACGACAAGCACCTGCGATATGGCACCCAAGAACATCCAAGCTATGAAAACCCCTATCTCCCACCAAGAGCGGTTAGTGGAGCTGTCGCGAGAAAACGGAAGGCTTAGGCAGGAAGCACTGTATTTTAGGGGTCTCACGAGTGAGGTCACGCCCCTTCTATCAGTGTTGCGATATCACCTTGATGGACTCTCCTCCACTGTGCGCAAATGTAACGAAAAGATTAACCAGGCCAATGCCCAGTGGGAAGTGGAGGAAAATGAAAGAAGCCGCTGGTGACAAGATGTTGGCAGGGCCAGCCTCGTTTCTTCCTATATATACCACCATTTGCCTTAGAGCAATAGGCGGTTCTGTCTTTTACCTCAGCTGGTTCAATGGTCTTGTCAACACGAGACTATTCGAGGATAACTTTAAGGCAGCAGTGTTGGAAAATTCTGTTGTACGCCTCGGCAACTGAACTGCGGCTGTGAAACTACTGTATCCTTGCGTAGTTGAATCTGAAATAGAAACTGCTACCGTGTGCATGCTTTCTGATGCCCGAGCTCGCGAAGTAAGCTATGTTCCTAACCAAATGGCAGTGGAACTAAGAAGAAAGAGAAACGATAGGGATATATTGCCCATAGGAGGCAAATCAGTCTCAGTATATATCTGTGTTGCTGTACACAAACATATTCGTATACACACACGCGCACCCATGCGCGCGATCCATGGTCACCCGGGTGGCTGTGTCTAAAGGGCAACTACCGCCACTGGGCTTACAGTATTTGTGGCGTCGCCAGTTTTTTGTCTTCGGGTTTTAGCATCTCAGTTCGGGATCTACATCCATGCTCTCGTACTGCTGTTAAAATCGTCGCTGTCGGAATTCAAGCCACAGATGAGCAGGCGTGACGGAATGCACATAGACGGGAATACTGGACGTCCGTCCATTAGTATGTGCCATGTATTGCTTTAGTAGGCGAATCCCACTGTGCCTCTACTCATTACAGTGGTTTCGTTAGCAGATAAAGGGAACCATTTACGGCTTAGCGAAGTGTTTAGTAGCGCTGGACTACGAATAGAGACTAGCACTATCTGACACCATAAGCCGAAAGTTTGTCCTGTCCGAAGTAGCTTAATGTGTGTGCTCCTATATCAGATGCGGCACTTCTACTCCTACTGTTCTAAGTAGGCCGCTAGCAAACCTGACACTAGTGGTCGGGATCAAATCTGCTGTGGTTCGGAAGCTGCGTCCTGCATGTATTAAAGGAGGCTAGTAGAGTGGACCGGCTTGTTCGTATGTACATATGTAAGATTTAATAGCCTTAGATCGAGTGAATCCGGTACATGTGCGAATTGCAAGCGATTGATATAAGGTAGTGTACCCACCACGGGACCGACCTATCAAACCGCCACCAGTTTCAGAGACCTCATGATGTGAGAAAAAAACAAAACAAATCAATTATCTCAACAACCAGAGTAGGTACAGACAAACCGATTAGTTTCAAGAAATGATGATTAACTCCTCTACCTCTGACTCGCTTTCTTCTGTAGAACTGTGTCGCACTTCAGGGGACGTGAGGAACGAGGTTCTAGTTGTTCTATTAGGAAAAACAAAGGAAACCTATCTGAGGATCCAGACGTAGATATAGTAGCTCCGTAGCCCGCCTGACAGGCTAGGCTGTTGAGCTTACATAAAGTCACGTGACCTGGTAGGCTTGTTAGTGACAATAGGCTCGTCTCGCGACAAACTGTCTATCGTAATCGATGGAGAACGCGCAGTGACCGTAGCCCCTTTACCGCTAGAGGTCACCATCTCTGCTTTCGCATTACGGACGTCCAACATACTCACGAACCTCTCCTGGGCAGTTTGATTGACTCTACGGCGCTTCTGAGGCTTCTGGTGCTCCAGCGCTGCTGCAAATTGGTCTCGTTCGTGCTTGAGGCTGGAGATCTGAGCGGCTGCTTGGTCCAAGGCCCTGCCAGTCTTCCGGAATACTTGGTGCAGCGTGGCGTTGTTATAAACTGTATCGACGCTACGCAGTTCTCGATGGATATCCTGGACCTGCCTTGAAGACCTTGGTGTTCTGACGTCTAGAGCAGATATCTGAGACAGCAGAGGGTCCTCTGTTGGCTGTGGAACGCTCCAAGTTGCCCCCTCTGGCCTGTCTCGCTCTCTCTGTCTCGCTAGTCGGCTGTTGAGAGGCTTAGAAGCCTCCCTTGGATAGATTCCGGTTGCTTTCCAGCCTGTGGCTATATGGACTGGAGTCATAGCAACCTTCCGAGCCTTGTTCCAGGCCTCCAGGAACTCTGGCTTCTTCGGAGTCATCGTCAAGCTGGATACGCAGGCTTGACGAAGGAACTTCCGGTACGCGCGCTTTAATACGCTGAAGGGACCAAGGTCCAGAGGCTGGAGAACCTGTGAGGTGTGCGCCGGAAGGAAGTTCAACCAGACTTTCGATTCGAAGCAGGTCAACATAAACTCTTCGCTGCAGTGGCTTGCGTGGCCATCGAGGATGAGGTGTCGCCACTGTTCAGGGTCTTCTGGAGCAGTCCGGGGTAGGAATAACTGCTGTAGCCAGCGCAGTCCAATTGATTTGCTGGTCCAGCCAGCCTCCGAGGCTTCGAAGCGCCAGTCTGCGAAGTCCTCTTCGTCTGACTGTGTTGAGAACCACTGCTGTTGGACCGTCTTGCCCTTCAAGATCACCAGCGGCGGCAGCGCTTTGCCATCAGCAGAGATAGCCTCTAAAGAGGTCGACCACTCGCCTCTGGCTGTATCCATAGTAAAGACCTCGTTAAGAGAAGCCGGCCCAATGACGAAGGGACAGTCTCCAAGGCCAATCTGAGCCCCAATCTCATCGAAGTTCCAGGTGTGCTCTGGTGGTATACTGGCGAGGCGGTCCTCGGTTAACCTTGAGAAGAACTCCTCAATGTTGTCACGAGAGGCTCCGTTAATGCGATGGAAATCGATCCCAGTGGACATCGTGGTCTTCAGCTGCGGCCAGCGCTTAAAGAAACGTACGTGCCAGCGCTTTCCGATGAAGTGGCTGTTGCCAGACTGGCTGATGATTGATTGAGCGTATAAACGAAAGCGGTTATGTTGAGGAGCCCAGCCAAGTCTGGCCTGGAGCAACACCCACTGGACCAGCCAGAACTCCTGCTCCTCACTGAGGGCTTGACGGTGCTTCTGAGCGCTTCTTTAAATAGGTTTGCTCTCGAAACGACACGTTAAATAGTGTCTAGAGACTCGATATCGCTTGGCGACCGACCGAATTGATTCACCGTGGCAGATGCGGTGGAGAGCGGCAGCCAGCTGCACTTCATCCATATTTGTTGGTATCGAAAGAAAGATAAGAGCACAATGATTTGATTAAATCTGGTTTCCTTGCGATACGACTAGTGACTGTAAAAATATTTGCTGTTGAAACGCCGAGAACAGCCTCAAACTGTCTCAAAACTGGTGGCGGTTTGATGGGTCGGTTCCTTGATGGGTACACTACCTTAATTCCCTGCTTACGTAGCAACGCGGTCTCGGTTCCGGGCGTACCGACAGCGGTATGCATCAATGCCCCGTCGGGAAGCCATGTGGACAGTAGTTTAACCTAGGAAACTTCGGAGAAGACCAACATTCGGGTCGTCCGAGTCTTGTGTCCTTGTTTGTGGCATCCCTTTTGCGGCGTCCCTTTTGCAGACGAGCTACCAGCCTTCACTCGGCAATGCAGATCATGAACTGCAATACGTCTGCGGCGAAGAAGCTTGTGCACGAGCAAACTCCGGTCCGCGCCATTTTCGGCGACGAGGTGTGCCGCAGGACCGGGAGCGAGGGAGCATCTCGCGACCACGCCCGGCACTCACAAGTTACCGTATGCTAACCGTTGTAGTTTAGAAAAAACTTTTCGAAACTGACCCCACACGGCGATAACTTCACAACTACGACTTTATAATCCACCGGATAGCCCGGAAACCGTTCCTAAGGCTATATTTAGCCTAGAAATGGCTGACTCACCACTTCCGAGGCAAAGCGCGGATGGTGAGAGCCATCAACGGCCCGCCCCACCTCCTGAGCCGTCGCCTCCGGACTCGAGAACGTCATCGCCAAGCAGCCTCACAGCACCTAGACCTAGTCTAGATGCCATGCGCAGCGCGGTTGCTATCTTTAAACGCTTCCTAGCCGGTGAACCGGATATGGCAGCTATAGCCGCAGCCGCTCAAACCGCTATATGTCGCACCACAGCGGCACTGGCAGGATAGTAACGGACTTCAAGGTTGTTCATTAAAGGAAAACTAACGCAAGGAAAGATGCCAGACATGGCAGACTATATACTGAAGCTTGCCAGGGCTCCTGTGGAGCTTCTCACGTGACTCCACTAACAGGTTGTCGACCTTGGGAATACCCTCACGGCGCGACAGGTAGGAATTTCGTTGCTTTTTTGCCTTCTTATGCAAGATCTGCTTGAATGACTTTGGATCGTAATTGCGTCGATCGGCGAAAATCGTGGGGTGGTAGGCTAGATGACGATGCGATGCGCTGATGGAAATATCCACACGAGACGCGACCATGGAGTCTATAGGGCGGGCGGGCTCTGGGGCCAGCCTTGGCGCTACTAATAAGAGCCCGGGTGCAGACTATGCGCGTTGTTTTGGCTGGTCGCAGCGGTACTTCCATGTCTCTGGAATTCGTGGCGCAGGCAATTCCGGGACCCGTACGCGTCTCAGCTCTGATTAACTAGCCAGGAAGGAGCCAAACCGGGGAAGCGCGTTACTTATACAGTAACTCACTGTATAGTTAGCACATGATACTCTCGATAGCGGTAAAAAATAACCAGCCTAAGAGATTTTCCCGTGGCTTCCTAGTCCTACGGAAGATTTTATGTGTTTTCTCTACATGTGAAAGGTGCGGGATATGGCATCGGTCTTTAAATAAAGAGATCTTAATCTAGGCGCCAGCATGTAAAGCTTAAATTGGTCTCGAGGAACTGACCTCAAGACGCCCATACAATTAATTAACGCTCTGACTAAGCTGTGAGGACCCCCCTCCCTCCCCCCCCCCCCTCTCCCTCCCCTCCACACCCCCCTTTAACTGTTTGCCTCTCTCCCTGTTGGTCACCTTCCTAGCATCTTTTACCTCTTTAATCTACCACGTGGCGATACGCGTTTAAGAAGTATTAGAAAGGTCACGTGTAACCAAGCCTCCCTGCTCCTCTTAATCCGTATTTTCGACCCTAATGGCATTCAAAGAGGCCTTGTCCTTCTACCTAGGAACAGGGTGGTGTCCTTATTATACCATAAAAGTTCGCAACCCTAGGACATATAACGGCTGGCATAAAAGAGGACCTAGGCATGCTTCCGAGTAGTGATGGTAGTAATCGTGGTGGGTAGACCTCAGATATCTATTTCAGATGATGGAAAAGACGACGAGGAACGTGAGACTCGCTTGGACGAAGAGCCACGGCCTTCTTATACGCTAATCTATCCTTTTAACGAAAAAATCGATGCCAGGTGCTACAGTGATTCCCTCTCATAGTGGCTGGAACTGGTTATGAACCCTGTGGCGGTAAATACCTGCCGTGACTAGAGAGAGAGAGAGTACACATGGGTTCTGGAGTTGTTGATCTTGGCATACGCCATAGTGCCACGGTTTGCCATTGGCACAACAAGTAGGGGGTCAAACAGAAGGTCAAGCGTAAGCTACCAGCTGCGGCGCTGGCGGCGCTGCTGGATTGTTCGGGGAGCCCCTATTATTATTATTATTCTTCTTCTTCTTACACCTAGCGACCTATTTAGGCCATGAGGACCCCCTGCGCATCTAAGCCTAGGAAAACCGTTCCGGGCTGACGTCCGGCCGGGTGAAAAACCTAGGTTCCGCTGCGTCGTACCGCTTCTATCTACTCTTTGACCTGCCATACCGAGATCGGGCTCAGCGCGCCCGCTTCCTAGCTGATAAGTTGATTCGCTAGCTGGAACATGTCCAGCCTTCCGGAGCGGAGTAGCCATCTCGCGATAATTCCTGCTTTTCCTGGGGTGTCGAGCATCCCGTCCGTGTCTATCGGTTCTCCTAGAGCTTGGGCGAGATGCTCTCGTCTTTCTCTTTCCCGTGGGCAGAAAACGAGGATATGCCGGGCGGTCTCCCTGCCCTGACCGCAGACGCACCAGGGGCTGTCGAAGCCTAGAACCCTACGCTTGAAAAGAAGTCTCGCAGCCCAATCTTGCCAGTCCTCGCTTGAACGAGGATGGAGCTCTCCGCCTTATGGAGTCCCTTATTGAGCTTGAGGACGTGCTTATCTGGCGGCATCTTAGTTGCTGCCGGGGCTCGTGCTGTTCGATTTTGCTGCGTTTGCTGCCATCTCTGAAACCAGTATCTCTCCTCAGCCTTGTGTGCTGAGTCTCCAGCTAGCCATTCGTCTAGCCACCTCTTGCGATTGGGAGCGTCGGGGCCTTTCAGTCTGCACCGGCGAGTCGGTCTTGTTAGGATCCATCTAGCTGCGCTATCGCATCTCGCTTGGATGAGTGATGCGATACGCGGCTGTTGGAGCCTCTCTTCCGATGCCGCCACCCTTCTGTTGAGCCACGTGTCTAAGGGGGACACGTAAGCTTCTGTTTCTAGTACTGCGGTGGCCGTGGCTTTGAAAGCTCCTGTGACCTTTCGGAGGCACTCTGTCTGGACGTCGTTGAGTGCCTTGGCTCTATTTTTCGAGATCTGGCGGTGCCACTCTGAAGCTCCATAGCCTATCGCAGACCGTACGACGGCTGTATAGACTTGGCGGGCTCGCTGGAGAGACGCGCCCCATGTCGAGCCGGCTATCCGGTCCAGAGCATAGACCTGCGTCGCCATCTTCTTCGATATCGACTGGATGTGGACGTCCCAGCGGAGACGTCTATCCACCTGGATGCCAAGGACGCGGCAGGAGTCTTCTGGTTCGATTTCGTGACCTTCTAAGGCTATCTTTATGTCCGGACCTTTCCGTCTTCGAGAGAAGTGGACTAGGTGATATTTCTGGACTGCAAAGGTCATGCCGTGGCTGACTGCCCATTCTTTGCAGACCCTATGAGCGGCTTCTAGCCGCTCGCAGGTCTGCTCTGGGTTTAAGCCGAAGCCCACGAGGTTTGTGTCGTCTGCGAAGGCTATAGTGGCTATCCCTGGTACGGCGCGGAGAGCCTTATAGAGACCGGCTGTATAAAGGCAGAAGAGGATAGGCGATAGGGGTGAGCCCTGCGGGACGCCTGCTGGGACTAGGATCTCGTCCGATTCCTGGCCGTCGAAGAATAACGTGGTGGACCGGTTAGATAGGAAGCTTCGGATCCAGCTGATAGTCCATATAGGGACCCTCAGCGCTCGCAGGTTAGCGAGGAGCCTTCCATGGTCGACGGAGTCGAAAGCGCCTGAGATATCCAGCGATAGAAGGGTTGCTGCACCTCCATGTTTCCAGGCTGTGCGGACTAGGTCCGTTAGTAACCGCAAGGCCGTTTCCGTGGAGCGGCCTTTCCGGTTGCCCATCTGTTCGTCCGGGAGCAGTCCATTCTCTTCGGCAAAGCTAGCTAGTCGTTGCGCTAGTAGGCTCTCGATCGTTTTCCCTATAGTGTTAAGCAGCGCGATAGGTCTCCATCCGCCGGCTTGGTGGTACTCGTTTGGCTGCTTTCCTGGCTTCCGGAGGATAACGGTGACTGCTTTGCGGAACGCTCTTGGATAGTATCCTATATGCCAGCACGCTTCCGCTAGGGAGGCCAAGGCCTGGAAGAGGGGCTTTCCTAGGCGTTTAAGGAATCCGTTTGGAAGCTGGTCTGGCCCAGGCGCCTTCCACTGGCCTACTTTAGTGAGGACGTCTTGGACTTGTTCTGCTGTCACCTTACTGTCCATATCGAGAGGCGCTGCGAGCCGGTTCGTTGTTCGGAAGCCGGTGTACGTAGCCTTAGGGAGGGGATAGAACCTCTCTCGGAAGGCCTCTGTTTTCTCCTTATGGGTCGTTGCTACGCCACGCGGTGTGTAGAGCGTAGGGACTGCTGGGGGTAACGGCGGCGCCGCTCCTTCTGTTCTAGCCCATCTCGCGATATTCCAGACGCCAGCTGGCTGGCTAGACGCCTCGTGGAGCATATGTCTCCAGGACGCCGTCTTAGCTTCTCGGATTGCTTTCTTCTTTAAGAGAGTTGACTGCCGGAGGGCTCGCCAAGCTGCGTCCGTCCTATCGGAAAGCCATGTCCGCTGGGCTCCTCGCTCCTTCTCTATAGCTTCTTCTGTCTCGCGGTTCCACCAGGCTTTACCTCTCCCTTTAGAGTAGCGGAGGGGGGCAACTAGGTCGGCTATCCGAGTTAATTCCTTAGTTAACGTTTCGGTGTAGCTATCGATTTCTTCTGGTGTCTCGAGTCGCCCTGGCTGTGGTAGGTGTGCCGCTTCTGCCTTCGCCTGGTCATAGTCAGCTGTTTTCCAGCTGCGTCGTGGCCTGTCTTGGCGGTCTGTACGGGGTCCAGCCACGCGTATCACCTGGGGGAGGTGATCGGATCCAGCAAATGGGGCATACCCGTCGTAGGCAGCTCGGAGATCGTCCGTGGCCCACGCTAAGTCGATCGTGGAGTCCATGCACCCTCTTCGAGTCCATGTCGGTGTTCCAGGGGGAGTGATCAGCTGGAGTCTCCAGGATTCTGCTAGCTGGAGCAGCTTGTTAGCTGCATTATGGGGTCGGACGTTGTATCCTCCCCAGACGGGGTGGTGGACGTTGAAGTCTCCCACGAGGACTGTTCGTCTTGGCTGGGGTTCGGCATGGAGGGCTTCGATAGCGGGCAGGTCCGATCTGCTGGTGGACCCAGGGGGAGGCGAGTACATGCAGACGACCGTTATAGGACCGTCTGGTAGTTGGATTGTGATACGACACCTATCTGGCTGCGCCTCGTATGTCCACTGCGCTGGGGTGTACTTCTTATTAATATAGATGCATGCCCTACCTCCCTCGATCGCGTAAAGTAGGTAGTACGGAGAGGATCTTGGGCAGTAGGTGGTCGGCATGTGTGGGTTTCGCCAGGGCTCTTGGATAGCCAGGACGTCGTACTCTTCGGAGATGGCATCGACTGCTGGGATCTGTGCTTTCTTGCTTTTCTGCGTGTTCCAGTGTAGGATCCTTAGCGCTGTCATGGTCGAGCGTGGATGCTGTTTAGTGTTGACTCCGGTGTTTCGATGTCCATGTCGTCTGTCTCTTCGTGGGTTCTGTTGCGGTCTCTGCCAGTGCTTCTAGTACGGCAGCTGGTTGCTCGACGCTTCCGCGGCTGTACTGTCTGCCAGTCCTCGGCTGTTGGCTTAGGGGGTTCTTGCGAGGGCAGTGCGAATCCCTTCGGTCTCGTGACATAAGTAGCCTTGGCGATCTGGACCTGCTCCTGGCGGACTGGACACTCCTTAGACCACGCAGTGTGTGGTCCTCGGCATGCTGGACAGCAGTACCGGCTCTTATTCTCGGCTTCTGGGCATTCTTTATCGTCATGCTTTGTTGAAGAGCAGAGCCCGCACCTGCGTGCGTGGCGGCAGACACGGGCGATATGTCCATAACGGTAGCAGTGGTAGCATTGCTTAAGCTGTGCTCCTTCGGCGAATGGCTCGCATGGATAGTAGCCATACTGCCAAATAAGGCCGTCTCGGCATAGCTGTTCCGCTTGTTGAACCGTGGGTACTGCAATATATAGGGCCGTGACCTTCCTAGACGAGGTCTTAGCGTTGCGAGGGAGCTTGGCCTCCAGGACGTCGATAGGGCCGCCGGGCTGGTTCCGGGTACAGGCTAATAGACGCAATGCTCCTGTACATGGTTGGTTCGAAGCCCGTGGAAGAGTTATGACCGTGCATGGTCCTTACTAATAAAACCTTTATTATAACTGATTAGACCAGATCCAGTGTGTGAGGTTGGGTAGTGCGTGTAAAATCAATAAAAAGGAGCAGTATTTTGAAGGAGCCTACCCGGTCCTTCCAAACAGGAGCGATCAGCAAATCAGATCAAATTTGCCGTTGCTGCACGGGAGTGTGCATTAGTCTTCGACTGCCTTCAATCAAGCGCAGCCAAGGGTTGACTGCCGTAGTGGCAAAGGGTGCAACCAGCTAACGGGTGTTGAAAATGCGTGATCGTGGTGTTGCTTCCGAAGCCCACGGCGAAGTGCGTTACCTTGTGTCTTTTGAATCGCAAATTCAAGCGAGCTCAATACATATCTAGATTGAGAATCGTCACTGGGAATCTCCCGATCCCGGACGAGTTCTTGAATTGCGGTCGTTTCCCTTCAATATCCGGGGCGACCATTGAAAAGCCTCGGACGCGCAAATTGCGGCACATGAGATGAGAACTGCGTGTCTGAGATAGCCGCTTCTCTATGATGTCTTGCTCGCCGTTTGCTCGCCGTTTGTTCGCCGTTTTAGAAAGGCACTCATAGAGACCTATCCAATTGCAGCTCCAGCTGTTGCTCCTGCTGCTCCACCATCGAGTCCGGCTGCTCCTCTGCCGCCTACCACTTGGAGGCTGCGAACGTATTTCCTCAATATCTTGATTTTCGCATCACTATTCTTCCTCTACACATTGTCCTCAATTCTGACGCTTCTCCTCAGCTCCTTCAACCTCTTAATGGACCTCAACGAGAAAGACATTTGACTATGAAAATGAAAATAGGAGCATCTTAATTTGAAACTCAACAAAATCCGGGTCTACGTATCCTCTCTAGAAAGTTAGCGGCATAACATCATGGTGGTGCTTCATCCAGATGCTGCTAAGGCTGATGAAAGGTAATCACAATGCCCCAGCTCGTACTATGCAGGTACTGCAATTTTTTTTTTACCTCCGGCTCCAGAAGTGCTGTTACTAGAAAACGGACGCTGAACCTGAACTTCACTGTATTGTCCAAAGCCTGGCAGATTGCCCACGTCGTCGATTTCGTCCTGAGGTAACTCCGCCAGTTCACTGAGCACACTTTCAGGCTCCGTGGTCGGGTTTCCCTCCGTTGGAATCGTTGGCTTCGTTGGAGTTGCTGGCGGTGTTTTTCTTTGCAGTTCATGGTTTTGTGGATTAAGATAGCCCGGTGCTTCAGCGAGTCCCTGTTGATGCATAGCGATGGCCACATCGGTTCGCCACGGTTGGTGTCCTTTTGCGCGCATTCGGCTTGCGCCGCGCCGCATCTGTTTTCGGTCCCCGATTCGCACTTTCTACTACGTCCACTTCCTGCTTCCGCATCCTTTCCTGCCTCCTACTTCGTCCGCTTCTGCTTCGTCTGGTTACTGCTCACATGCTGCTTGTACACCACGCCGCGTCTGACTCCATCTCCCGGTCCTGCCCCATATAAAACCCTCCCGTGTTAGTTTTGGCCGTTCTGGATCGGATCGATTGTGACATGTAGCCATGGGTTGCTTTTAACTGTGTTTGGCGCTCGTAGGGCAGTGCGGCCGATAGGATCTCGTGTCGCTTCTGGGTGTGCTCCGTTTCTTATGGACATCAGTCGCATCTGGCGTACTCGGCTCTTCCTATTCCGCCCATCTCCCGCTTCCACTTCCTTCTTCCATTTCCTTCTTCCACTTCCTTCTTCCACTTCCTTCTTCCACTTCCTTCTTCCACTTCCTTCTTCCACTTCCTTCTTCCACTTCCTTCGTCGTCTTGTTCCTTATCCGCCCCCTTCCTGTATCAGCTGCTTCCGGCTCCGACTGCTTACTGCTTCTTCCGCTCTTTGCTTCACCTGAGTTCTGTTTCGCCCGCTTCCTGATCCATCCTAGTTCCCCCTGCATGTGCCAGTATCCGTTTCCAGGTATTTGGGCCAAAACGCAACATCCTTCTCTCGACAGGTCAGGGAAGGACTATAGCGGTTTCTGTCCATAATAGCGTCTTTCCGTCGTAGCTTCTGTTCATCGCAGTGGTGGCATCTTTCGTCAGTGACTTCTGCCTATATCAGCTCCTTTTTTGACTGTTCCCTTTTTTGCTTCGTTTGTTTCGTCCCTTGTGCCTTGCTCAAGTGTCGGCGCTGGAAGAGCTTTCAGTCACTTGGATCCAAAAGACCCTTTCGCCCGACATGCGGCTAGCAGGGCGCTAGTGGGTTGTTCGGGCTCTGAACATAGACCCAACAAGTCACGAAAGGCCTGCCCTTTATTGAAAGCTTGACATCACGATTACCGCCACGCTGATAAAATTGGACGCGTGCTAGCAAAAGAAAGAATAAATTCGGGTCGTAAAGGTGCTCAACTTGTTATATGGTCGTACAAATAGGTCTTGTCTACCCGTACTGAACCATTAGCTGAGCCGGAATATATTACATACTTTTGGGCTGACTGCGCCACTTCCACTCTGTCAATCCTTACGCGATTTCCCTTACAGTTCTCATCTAATGATGCCTTGCCAAATTGCGCTGCTGGCATATATTGCTTTGAATCTCTCGTTTGCATCATGCTGTTTGTTTGCTAGAAGGCATGGCGTGGTCGCGGCGTTTGATGTGTTCCGATCCGGCGATCCGTTGCATAAGAACGCGGGGTTACCTATGAAACCTAATTCTACTTGAGCGCCCGAGAAGATGATACTGTCTGTTGTCGTGGCAATCGCGACAGAAATTGAACAGCAAACCAGCAGTTCGTATACCAAGTGCATCTGGTTGCAAAGACACTAATGTGTGCAGGAGATGGCTAATTCGTCTACGGCGTGTGGAATGCTTGATTTCGCTCCTGTGTTTAGCCAAGCCGACGGAAACACGGCTGGCGAGAGTACAGACACGGACGAAAAATATCTCAACGATCTTGCGAGTCGCGCAGAATATGAAACAGATTTCAACAGCGGCAGAGGCGATATCAAACTCATTGTAAAGCGCGACGACGTAGACGAATCAGGACTCGAAGGATTCAGGGCATCCTCAACGGCGATGATACGGGCTTGTAGGCCTTGGGAACGCATGCTGGCCGGCCCATTTGCCGAGGCACAATCCAACCATCCGAAGATTCTGGACTATAAGGAGGAAGGCTATGTCTCAGTGAAGATCGTAATGGACATCATCCATCTTCGATTTTCCGAAGTGCCCTCGACACTGGCGTTGCGCACTCTAACAGATCTCGTTATCTTCTCCGACAAATACATGCTCACGGCTATGATGGCGCCGTGGGTGAGGGGTTGGGTGGAACCTCTCTATCCAACAATCGAAACAGAGGGAAACGAGCATTCCTGGCTTTGGATATCTTGGGAATGCGGCTTGATCAACATATTCGAACCACTTCTGCACAGGCTATGTATGGACGCGTCAACCACTGGCGATCTGCTCGAAGACCCTCAACATGTTTTCTCATCCGAGCTTGATCACTTGATCCGCGGAAAGGACGAAAGCCAAAAGGAATACATAGACGATGTTTTGCCGGGAAATATCAGCCACCGTGCTTTAGGTGTTGGTACCTGTTTGCCGCCAGGCGTTGAAGGTACGTTATAACGTATTTCAAATTAGCTTGAAACTAATGATACTTCAAGACAGCGTGACGGCGAAAAGACATGCAATGGTGGCGAAAACACTCGAGGTTATTTACGAATACGCCAGTAAACTTTCGCGTGCGGCCCACAATCGGGTGTTGCCAAACACCGAGAAGCCGGTGTCGGATGACCGGAAGGATATAGCAAGTCTGTGCTCGGATCAAAAGAACGATTGCGTAATCCTCCAGCTTGGGTCTCTGCTGTGTGCTTTGGATTCCCAGGGCCTGTGGCCGAGGAAAGACCCGAACGATATCCATGAGCCCCAGCCAATTACACAAGTTGCTTTCAAGCATTCGCTTGTCGGGCTGCCAGGACAACGACTTGAGCAATTCCCACAGCCACCACCGCTCGTCTGGGAAGTCCACTCGGTCGACTTGTGGCCCCTTTACAGGGATCATCAAGCAGATTTTGGAACTATCTTCCCGGAGCAACGGCTTAAGCAGCGCGCAGATAACTCACTTGATGACTCAGAGCGCTAAATTGCCAGTCTTTTCGCATCCTGCAGACTCCTACCAAAACCGCAATGCAATCAGTCGGTTCGGAAATTAGCATTTAATTTCCCGCATTGCAATCAGATCGCGCAAAGGACATTGACCTGGGCCTTACGGAACGTGCAAGAATGGAGTTCTTGCAAGTTCGCGAACTTGCGTCATTGCCCTTCTGCTCAATGGAAAATTTGGAATGTTGGATACTTCGAACCTAGGACGCTCTCCACCTATTGCTTCCATTAGTATATAGAAGATATTCCTGCCATCACGCCGCCAGCGAATGTGCCTGTGCGTTTCCCAGCCAAAGGCTTGAAGCTCACCCATCACCACTACACATTCCCTCCACACTCGCTCGATCACCCGAGGACACCACTGCACGGACTGCCTGGGAAGACACGCCAATCTCCAAGCCTCGTTATCCAAGCCCGGCTCGTTCCCTGCTGTGCAGCACTTGCCTTCATTAAAGATTCTAGCAAAAATGCTATGACTGGATGACGGCCTGGCTCCTGACGTGCTGTTAGATACGATTCCTCATACTACTACTGCTTTAAACCCATACGTGTGTGCGCGTGCGGCCGCCACATTCGGGGCTAATTTTCTACCGATAGGAAATAAACGGCTTTAAATATGAGTTATTGCATTACATTGTGCTGTTGTTGTTAGGCCTTGTCATCCTCGACGGGCCAATCAACACGGACCTTAATCAACACAAGCAGTACCATGATCAACAACACATCCATGGCATTAAGTTGAGTTGGTTGGTAGAGCTCGTGTGAGAAACTCTACGTCGGGGATGGAGTTATATGTCGTTTTGCCAATTCAAGATGGGTAGCATAGTCCAGACAGGACAGGACGAAACATTAATGTTTAAAACAACCTCTACGGACTATCTAGATATCTCCATTCCTTCCAGTCCCAGGTCTATGCATAATTACAGTTATCTTTAGCTTGCCATAGGTTCTCTTGTTTTCTCGTCTCCAGCCATGTTAGAATATCGGTAGTACTAACGGAAAGATTCAATCTATCAAACCTACAAAAGGGGCTATTTTACATGCTGGGACTCGTCCATCGAACTGGTACGTTCTAGCCTTTTTTGGATGAGACTCAACTACGGGAACCCACTTCCAGATAAGTTAGCACCCCACTGAACGGGCCACCCCCTGTATGGGCCACGTCACTAGAATATCAACACCACTCTATTCACTATGGTGTTTTGCAGCCACCATGAGGCCTCTATAGCTAAAACTGAACGCGTATCTCTTCCTCGACATGCTCTATCTCCTCGTCTTGGTCTGGTTCAATTTGGGGCGATTCCGACCGTCTATTTAGCTGGCGGCGCATAGAGCGCCGCGGGCGCTGAGACTCAGCCTCGTCCTGCAGCTGATCCTTAGCTTGTTGGATGTCTGCTATATCAACGAAGGCTTGCTGGGCCCTAGGGAGAACTCTGCGCTGTTTTCGAGGTCTCTGTCTCTCTAATGCAGCCTTCAATTGCTCCTGGCTATGCTGCAGTCCCACGATAGTGGCGTTGAGAGTGTCAAGGGCCTTCTGGACCTGACGGCTCATGCGGCGGACCCCGGCAGTCTGCGGTAGACCATCCTCTGCCAACACAGATGTCTCCAATTCCCTTAGGTCCTTGCTGTTCTTGGGAGTCTGGAGATGGTTTTCTGAAGCCTGGAGGGCTCTGTCTGGTGTTTTCGGCCGGTCTGGTGCGTCTGCGGTTATAGCATCGGCCTGCATAGCTAGCCTGCTATTAAGCGCCTTAGATCGGTCTCTTGGATAGATGCCAGTTGACTCCCAGCCCCGAAGGATTTTCTCCTTCGTGAGGGCTTCACTCCGAGCCCGTTTCCAGGCCGCCACGAACTCTGGTTTGCCGGCAACTGTGGCCATCATAGAATAGCAAGTGGCACGTAGGATAGACCGGAACCGCCGCTTTAGCACTGAGAAAGGGCCGACGTCAAGTGGTTGGAGAATCTGTGAGCAGTGCGCCGGAAGGAAATTCAACCAGACCTTCGATTGGAGGCACTCTAAAAGGAAAGGCTCGTTGATGTGGCTGTTATGGCCGTCGATAATCAGATGGCGCCACTGTCGAGAATCCTGGGGCTTCGTCTGCGGAAGAAACACCTCACGTAGCCAACGTAGCGCTATCTCGTTACTTGACCAGCCGGAGCCGTTAGAGCCGAACTTCCACTGCTTGAGGTCGTCGTTGTTAAACATCTCGTCGTTAAACCACTGCTGTTGGACGTTTTTGCCGCCAAAGATAACTAAGGGGAAGAGGGCTCGGCTATCGCCAGACACACACTCCACAATAGTCACCCAATCTCTGTTAAGGGGGTCGTTAATAAGGACCTCCTTAAGCTCAGAAGGTCCAATAACTAGAGGAGCGTCTCCGATACCGACCATCGTCCCTATCTCGTCGGCGTTATAAGTGTGAGCAGGAGGGATAGCCGACATAAGGGGGTCATCCAGCCGGTCGAAGAACTCAACGATATTGACGGAACATGCAGCGTTAGCACGTCTCCAGTCATACCGTACGCTTCGTAGAGTCTTCAACTCTGGATGTCTCCGCAGGAATCTCCGGACCCAGTGTGTTCCGAGGGTCTGAGGGCCCCCTGAAGCTTGGGATAGCCTCATGGCGAACAGACGGAACCTTAAGTGTGGAGGAGCATAGCCTAGCTTGGTCTGTAACTTGACCCAGCGCACTAAAAAGCGCTCAGTGGTTGGGGATAGGTTCTGACGCTTCTGAGAGGCCTCACGGCGCGAAACACCGCCGTCCATATGGCGCTGTAGGGTGGTTCTGGATACTCCATGTCTGATGGCCGCGGCTCGCACAGATAGGCCATTTCGGTGGGCTCTAGCGGCTGCACGCAGCTTCTTTTCGTGGTCGGACAACATGTTATAAGATGCGCAATTGAAAGAGGAGTAGAATGGTATATTCTATTCATTTTTACGAGCGCTGGTTACCGTGCTATTTATTAGTGACTGTGTTGGGGTTGTTGAGGTTGGTGATACTTTTTAGGTGGCCCATTAAGGGGGTGGCCCGAGCAGTGGTGGTCCAACTTACCCGCCATATCCTCGTTCATACTGCTTGGAGCTTGAACCTGCTGGCTGACCACATCTATCCATTGATAAATACCAAACCACTGAAGGATGTGGCCCCCCAGCGCAAGCGTTTGCGCCTCCTGCACCCGGAAGACGCAGTGGATTGTGCTAAAAGGAAAGAAAACGGTCTGCACCGGCTTTAATATCCAGTAGCGTCATTGTTGTCCTGGCTCGTAGTGCTCGGTGTCATCCATCCACGTCGTACGCAGTTCTTTAGTGGGACGAGACATCCATGCGAAGCCGAATAAGCCTTCCTGGATGGTGATCCATAGCGAGGCCATGGCTGTCCATGTGTGGGGCTGTACAGTGTCCTCCTTCAGACAGGAGGGCCCAATTTTCAAGGTCTCTCTATTCAGCCCACTCTTCTTCACGTGCCACAGTCCTCTCGGCCCTATTTCTGTTCAAAACTTTGTCGCGTATCCGAGTCATAAGCTGGCAGTTCCGTCCCGTGAAAAAGTCGGGCAGCGTGGAAGGCAATGGGCAGCTACAGTCCAGTACATTCCATGGGTCGTCTGACTTCGTTGGGGAGAGAAATCACTCCTGGACTTGTAGTATAGTCCGGAACTTGTACGAGCACTCGTCAGCTCTGCGAGAGGGTATCTGGAAAGAGACCTTCTGATCGTGATCTTTGATCCATTCGAAGAACTCGACGATGGGCCTCGCTGGGGGCGTCGATTGGAAGTGCTGCTGCCGCTCCGTCATCATAAACAGTTCCTGGAGCGTCCAGCCGCGCGAAAACCACCGGCTGTTCCGAAAAGCCGCCGTCCACGACGCATCCGATAGCTTCTCCACCCCGCTTCCGGCGCCTACGGAGACATCGGCCAGATCAATATAGCATTGCGCAGCGTTCTGGTACCAGCGGAACATCGAGTTGATCGCTTCGGTTAACTCGGCGCTGCTCGATTTGTCGATGCAGCACGTATCGACCCAAAAATACTGCAGGCCATCCGAGGCAGCCTGCGCGCCGCAGAACGTGAGTTTCCGGTACCCCGCCTTGTGCTGACCGGTGTGCTGCTGGACGTCCTGGAAAGTGACCTCTTCATCGTCGTCGGCCCACGTGTGCGACAGAATAGCATACGGGGGAATGTTGTCGACCAGGTCCTTCGTCAGGCTGAAGCGCCCGCCATGCTCTATCTGTAGAAGATGCATCGAAACTTAAGGCATTTGGCATAGGTGAAAGACGATCCGGGGTCAGATTCGGGACGACAGCTTAAACAAAGACAAAGTCGTTCAGGCGATGGTGGGCTGCGCTCTTGCCATCGCCCTGCTAGTGTAGCGCTTTGCATGCGTCTTGGCGGGTTGTGGTTGATCGGTTGATCCACCTCGCGTCTGTTGGTTTTCAGCTAAGACGTCCCGTCCTGCCGCCCTCACACCCGCTGCTGTGCCTCATGGCCGCAGTGAACCGTCTAGTAGGCTCGCCGTGGTCGATCGCGTGCTGCGTTGCATCGTTTCCAGGCGTAAAGTGACCAGCACGGTGAATGCGGTGTGGGAATGCGGGGCCGGTCGTAGACGGGACCAATTCCCCCAACGCGCACGTGGTCATCCGCGCATGTTCGTTGGCAATGCGAGTATAGTCCACCGCATCAGCCGAGCCCTCGACACGCCACTGCTCTACATTATGCGAGCAAGAGCCACTTACCCTCGAAGTATCATGCCGTTTGTATATCAATTGGTACCTAAAAGCCCTCTGCTCTGGATTCGCCTACGATGACAGACGGTGCCGCTTCGGAATTACCGAGGGATGGGATCGCGAAGCCTAGAGACGGCGTCCGCCCCCCGGCCCGCCTCGTAAGGCACCGCTCCCGCGCCACAAGACATCCCAGCCTGCCCAGGGCATCCATCCGCCCTTCGGAAGCTACCGGGGCGCGTTCAAACCGCATGAGGAGACGGGACGAACGGCCATAAGCGACTCCTGCCAAGCGCAATGCATCTGCTCCTACCCTAAAGGGCCATTGGGTGGCAGGACGGACTAGTGCCAGCGTAGTCATGCCCTAGTTGCTGCTTCAGCCCACGGCTACTGTGAGCGGGTGAGCTCCCGCTCTGTTGGCTCCGAGGACGGCTGCAGCGACGGAAGCAAAGGCAGGCACGGGCTAGCTTAACGTGTGAAGTTGTAAGCACAGAGAAGTAGCGACAGACCGAGGCCCGGGCCAACTCTACGGCCGTCGGAAAGGCACGCTTCTGCTTATTCAGGGTATTTCTTCGTGCGGCGTAGTATCGATACGGAATGCAGCGGCGGCTCCTTGTTCCCCGCTTCCCTACGGCACGGCGTCGCGGCTGACGATCCGTTTAGTGCCATCGTCGGCGCGAGGTAAGCTTTTGCATCGCGCGGCCTCGGACCCCGCCTGCCCCCACGCCTCGCTTTCTCTTGCCCGTTCGGCCGTCTTGCTTGACAACATCGCTACGCTTGCACGCACCATTTCTCGGCCTGCGGCTCGTGGCGATCGAAGTACCTTGCGCGCGACGTACGTTCGTAGCTAGGGATGGCCTAAGGGACGCCCCACCGACCCGGCGAGCCAGTAGCTCCACTAACGCTGTGCCGGAGGCCGCAGCCTAGGATCCACTGGCACTGAGCACAGCGAACAACCCCATTGTCCCGTGCCTCTCTGTTCCGTGGAAAGGAATCGGACAGTCTGCCTGCGGCACCGGCACCTTCATCCTTATCTTGACACTTCGACGACCCAAGGACTCGCAGCCCGGGCTGCCGTATCTGTTCTCTGGTGCCGATTGAACCCTACGAAACAAGCCGCATGCGGTCGAAATCAAATACCATATGTTCTCCTTCACCCGAAAGCGGGCCCCGACTATTCTGGTAACGTACCCCACATGCGAGTGCCACACCCAAGCGAATGCCACACCGCTCCAGCTAGACGCGTCTACCTCATTACAACACGTATTTCCCAACAACACACCATGCGACGAAAGAGTGACGAGAACAACATAATCCTAGCCTGCCAGGCTATGGAAAAAGATCCCAAGCTAAGCGCTAGGGCCGCCGCAGCGGTATATAATGTTGATTTCAGTACACTTTGTCGCCGGCGGCGCGGTCAATCGTCACGACAAGATTCTAGGACTAACTCACGAAAACTTACGGATCTAGAAGAAAGGACGATAGTGTAATACGTCCTTGACCTCGATGCACGCGTATTCCCCCCCAGGCTTGTTAGGGTGGAAGCAATGGCAAATCAGCTACTACGCGACCGTGACGCGCCACCAGTCGGAAAGAACTGGACGTCAAACTTCGTAAAGCGACAACCACAGCTCCAGACGCGTTTCTTTCGCAAGTAAGATTACAAGAGAGCCCAATGCGAAGATCCAGACGCGTTAAACGCGTGGTTTCGGCTTATACGGAACATCGTCGCCAAGTATGGCGTGCACGACGCCGATGTTTACAATTTCGACGAGACTGGTTTCATGATGGGTATTATCTCCACCGGCATGGTGGTGACCAACTCTGGAAAATGCAAAAGACCTAAAGCCGTTCAGCAAGGGAACCGAGAATGGGTCACGGTTATCCAAGGCGTCAATTCCCAGGGCTGGGCGATCCCGCCATACATCATTGTCGCTGGCAAATTCCACCTCGCTTCGTGGTACGAAGACAGCCAACTACCGAAGGATTGGCGCATCGCGGTAAGCGATAACGGCTGGACGACAAATGAGAGAGGCCTAGAATGGATTCAGCACTTCGACCAGCATACCAGAGGGCGTACGAAAGGGATTTATTATCTTCTTATTCTCGACGGCCACGAGAGTCATCATTCAACCGAGTTCGAACTCTACTGCCAGGAAAATAAGATCATCACCTTATGCATGCCTGCTCACTCATCCCATCTCCTTCAGCCACTCGATGTCGGTTGCTTTGGCCCGCTAAAGAAAGCCTACGGTCGGCAGATCGAGGTTTTAATGCGGAGGCATGTCACCTATATAACGAAGGCCGATTTCTTTCCGGTCTTCTATAGGGCATTCGAGGACGCCTTTACGACTCAAAACATACAAGGGGTTTCCGCGGGGCTGGACTTGTCCTTATGGACCTAGAAAGCGTGATCGCAAAGCTGGATGTGAAGCTGCGTACGCCAACACTGCCCGAGTCGATCCCGGAGCTGCCCTAAGTTAGGTGACCCCCATTTGGCCACCCCCCACTTTTGGCCACCCTTAGCTTAACCGCATCAAAATCAATCTTATTACTTCAATCGACTACACATTCTTATTTTATAAGAACCATGATACAAGAACCAGCCTCACTTAGGCTTTCGCTATCGCTCTCTTCATATAGACCACTTTTGGCCTCTCCAGCCGCTAACTGGGCCTGGTAAATATCTTCGATGTTCGCGAACTTTGAATTTGGGCTCAAATCCACCTTCTTCCTTTTCCTTAGTCTCATGGTCTCAATTCTAGCTTCGAGGGCTTGAATTTGTCTTTAAGCAGTAGCTAATTGGACATTCTTCTCATCAAAGGCCTTTTGGATCTTCCGGAAGAGTAGTCGTTGTGTGGTTGAGTGTTCCGCTAGCTGGTTCGAAAGCTGCACTTGGTCCTTGAAGTCCGATGTCTTCTTTGTAGTAGACCAAACTATTATTGAGACCGGGCCAGGGCGCTTATGTCAGCCTTGATCAAGGGTGTACGCATATATAGGTCAGCCTCCGAAGCGTAGTTCTTGTGGGAGACACCATGGCGTTTTTCCCATCTTTCACTTCAACCACTACGCCTAGGCGCAGCTTCTCACACTCATTTCTGTATCTATTTTGAACCTCTTTTGCTGTCCTACATTAAGGACTGCCTTGATCAACAGTATCCTCACCTCTGCTTTACTTTTGGGATCGACCTCACGACCGTGTCTTTCCACCAGACTCCCTACAGTTCGGGGTTTCTTGGTTCCATGGCTCCCCCCCACAGGCTTGAACTGTGAACCTCCTGATTAACAGTCAGAAGCTGCTGAGGACGGATGGCGAAGACTAACTGAACAGATTGAACGTAAGAACTTGAAGAAGCATGAGACACAGCTGGAAGGCGGGAAGGATGAGTACCCCTAGCAGAACTGAACAGATTGCCCCCTGCTTTGAACTGAGACGCCGCGAGGCGGTGAGAACCATTAATCAGATGACACACAACACGATGCCTAAGAAGAACGAGAGATATCGGGCTAATATCGGCATCCGAAGAAAGACTCCAACATGGAAGCAACGAGAACTTACGCCAGTTATGGCTGACATGACTAGCAAACTGACCTGCCTAATATGGCAACTTGCAGAGAGACTAACGGAAATCGCCGTATTGCTTATAACACTTTTGGTCATGATGACCTCACAAACCCTCCGGTCACTTCAAGGGCTAACGCGAGTACGGCTGACGGTTATGACAGAAACGGAAGAAGCTGACGATAAGCAAACGGATCAAGGGATTCCGGTATGCGGATGCAGACATCTGGGGCCAGCCAGGAAGCACGTCGCACACCGGTATCCCAAGACCCGACCGGTCGCTCTAAGACGACTATATGAGAGTCCCCGCCAACGGCGGAAAGACAGCGTCAGCACCAGATCCAGCAGACAAGCTTCTGATCAAGAGATTGCACACAGCACTGCACCTCAGAAACCTTTCCCCTTAGTACCCTCGAGCAAGCAACCAGTTGTCCCTCCAGACCAATTGCCTAGCTGTTACCCGATCTCAGAGATGTCGGCGACCTCCCCGTTGATAACAAGAGTCCTCTGGGTACCCCTGATCAAGGGAATCCACCTCTTCGTCTTTCAGATTTGAGACTCCTTCCTGATCCAGGGCACTATCCGTACCTGAAATTCGATGGCAACAACATCACGGCCTTCCTGGAAGACTGGGAGATGCACGCTCGGCGGTTCCGTTTCTCTGAGACCGACAAGATGGCCGAGTTGATGGCCTACTGCACTGGTCAAGGGACGATCTCTCAGGTCCACCTAGCAGTCAAGGAATGCACCACATGGCCGGAGTTTAAGCAGCGCCTCCTTTCTGACTTCAAGATGGGAGACCTTTTGCACCAGCTCCCGCTAAGTGCAAAGCTGTCGGAGCTCGAATCTGGACCCAAGTTGTCAGACCATCAGGAGGTATACAACTACCTTGTCGAGCATAAGCAAGTTGTCAATGCTTTGAAGACTGCGTCCGCAGCGCAAGGAAGTGCTATTAAGCCGACTCGTGAAGGCCTAATTAAGCGTTTGCACCCGGATATCCAGCATATGCTATTCAGGAAGAACCGATTCGCTGGGTATGAGGAGACCTTCAAGGACATCTCGGACTGGTTGATCGAGGAACGCATGTTCAGCAACACACTCGACGCTGATGCTGCTAAGATGCGCGCTGCAAAGATGACGCCAGATAAGAAGAGCTCTAAGCTGAAGGACAAGACTGAAAGAGCGCCTGAGGACGACATGCGCGCCGAAGCCAGAATGATCGACGAGGCGATTGACGAGATGACCAAGAAGTTCGAAGGCCTTGGAGTCAACCGGATCCAAGCTATGATCGACGAGAGACTGAAGCAGCTGTGGCCCCCCACTTGCGAGACGGCCAGCAGAACTATCCCCTTGTCAGCAGCATTCAGACGAAGGAGGTGTCAGCTGGGTTCGTTGATCGAGACTCCTTCCGACGCGGACCATCTGGATCAGGGTTTTCCTCCTACGGAAGAGGTGGTCGAGGGGCAGAGGCTCCTATGACCGCATCCTCCCGGATAACAGCGTCCAGTTACATAGCACGTACGGCCCTGGAGACTGCTATGCTTGCGGAGACCCTAGCCACAGGAGCAACCGGTGCCCCATGCTGGCCTACTGCACTGAGCAAGGCTTCCTGCACTGGGACACTGAAGCGCAAAGGTACCGCGCAGGCAAGCGTGGAGAGGGCCACTGGCTGGACGAGTCGATCTCGGGAGATTGCCTCCGTCGGAAGAAGCCAGCCATCTGGATGTGCCTGATGGACATCTTCTTCAACAGGCTGGGAACGTATCAGCAGCAAGCGCACGCCAGGAACGAGCTGTTCAAACGAGACCTCATCACCCAAGAAGACATGGATGACTTCGCAGCTTATCACCGCCGGGTGCGAATCATTGATCAAGGGCAGACGGAGTCGGCCACAGCAACCGTCAACTCAGTTGAGACCTGCGAGAAGACTTGTCAGCCAGAGGTGGACTTCGAATTCATGTGCGTCGGACATGACTCGGACGGCAGAGAGATCCTCCGCGTCGTGGAAAGAGAGCCCCTATCGCCGCGGATTGCCACGATCGAGGAAATGGGAGACGAGGAGGGCCCAGTTGTCATAGTGAATGCTGGGGAGAAGAGAGTGAGACTGGAGGACGGAAGGTACGCCCCAAGAGATACCACTCAGCCGACGAACGACCAAGCGAGACAGAGAGGCGATACACCGCCTGTGCGACCGGCGGAAACCACGGATCAAGACATTGCCGACAGATGGGCCAAGAGAATCCTTCAGGAATTTGGCGATAAGAAGTTCACGGTCACTTGGGCCGATCTGGTTACGGAAGTCCCGAGCTTTAGTCAAGGACTATTGAAGGTGGCGACGGACGCCATGGACAAACACCAAGGAATTGAGGAAATTATCGACACGCGCGGGGGCCCCGCAGACCCCGACAGCATCACTGTGAGAATCGGAGGGGACGCTAAGAACAGCGCTACGACTAAAGGGCCAGGAAGGTTCACTGACGGATCACACCGAACCAATGAACTAAGACAGAAATGGAGAGCGCGAAACATGGCAAGACGCGCTGATCAAGACTCCCCACCTATCGTCAACGCGACCGACTTCTTCGCACAGCCAGACGAGATCATAACAGCAAGACCCCTGGGACGTCTTCCAGTGAGGGTCGGGCCTAACGGCGACGAGACGTTAGTACGAGGATTACTGGACACCGGCGCTGCGATCAATGTCATTGTGGATACATACTGCAAGAAGAATAACCTGCCCTTTGTGGCATCCAGCACAGTCCTAAGAGGATGGACGGCAAATTCCGCGCCTACCGAGTCGATCGGGACTCTGGCCGATTACCTTTGGATTGGGGGACGCAAGATCCGGACAGCGTTCCAGGTCGTTAAGGCTGAGAATAGCGGACACGACATGATCCTCGGGTTGCCGTTCATCTGCGATAGCCGTGCGGTCATATCCTACAACGTACCCGAAGGCACTCCACCGATAGCCCAGCTTATTATGGGCAATGCGAAGCTCCATGTGCCAGTGGTCCCCGACAGGAAGAACGCCGATCAAGGGAATGCAACCGAGGGCTCGGCCCCAAAAGGCGCGCTACTGAGGAAGACAGCCGGCTCAGTAGCGATCACAGGCTGGAGGTCCCAAGTCACTGGCCCGCACAGCTCGCGCTTGCAGAACTAGTGGTCAACACGATTATAGCTACGGGAGCCCCTGATCAAGATTTTCCCCAACTAGGAGAAGACGAAACGATCGTCAAGAGGATCTCAGATCACGGTCTCCTACTTCTCCTTCAGGGCCTGAGAGATGAGTGCATGGGGGACGAGAGGGCTCCTGCCAGGCACGACGGTATGCCCTCATCCCCTCAGTCCGGATGCTTCAAACAAGACCACCCAGATTGTAGTCGCGAAAAGACCACGAACAAGACAGCAGGACAGATCAACACCATGTACAAGACAGTCGCCCAGAAAGTGCAGCCAGTGGACGACTACCCTTCGGACGGATCAGTCCCAGCCGGATCGACGTCGTGGAAGCAAAAGGCCCTAGAAGAGATCGCAGACAGGCTTCCGCCTAAGCCGCCAGATGGCCCGATGAAGAACATGCAACCAAGATTCACCACCATGGGACTCAAGGAGCGATTGACGGACGAACGATGGGTGGAAATCCTTGATCAGCTGAAAACTTCAGAGATGACACCGGAAGAAACGGCCATTTTCAAGCAGATCCTCCAGAACCGAGAAGCTTGCCTAGCTTGGGACACTATGGATATGGGCCAGATTCGACCAGAGATCTCACCCCTATACGAGATCCGCACGGTTCCTCACGTCGCATGGCAAGCCAAGAGTGTGCCAATCCCAGGAGCGCTGATGCCCAAGGCAATTGAGGTCCTTAAGAAGCGCCTTGCCAAAGGATGGCTTGAAGAAGGCCACGGCCCCTACAGGAAAAGCTGGTTTGTGGTCTCGAAGAAAGACGGCAATGTCAGGCTTATCAATTCGGCTACCCGGCTTAACGGAGTCACGATTAGAGACGCACTGCTACCAAGGGGCTGCGACGAGTTCGCGGAGTCGTTCGCAAACTGCCAGATGCTGTCAGGGCTTGACCTCCTTTCCGGATACGACCACTGCCCACTGGCGCTAGTCTCTAGAGACTTGACGGCCTTCTCAACGCCGCTAGGAGTCCTACGTATGACGACCCTTCCCCAAGGATTCACTAATTCGCCAGGGCACTTCATCCGAGTCATGGCCAGGATCCTGTTCGACATTCCTAAGGAAAAGGCCGACTTCTTCTTCGACGACGTCCCAGTTAAAGGACCAACTACACGATACGCTGATCAAGAACTTTACCCTGGGATACGGCGCTTTGTGCTGGAACACCTTGAGAACTTGGACGCCGTCCTGTTTAATATGGAGCTTGCTGGAGTCTCTATTAGCGGGCCAAAGTCCACTTGGTGTCAGAAGCAGATTGAAGTTGTGGGCTATCTCTGCGGCTCTGACGGTCGTCGACCACCTGAGAGGAAGGTGATCAAGATCAGAGAGTGGAAAGCCTGCAGGGACGTCGCGGAGATCCGCAGTTTCCTTGGCTTAGCTGGGTGCTTCCGAGCTTGGATCGTCCGCTATGCCGAGAAGGCAAGACCGTTGACAAGACTCCTACGAAAGGACATAGTCTTCAGCTGGGGTCCTGATCAAGACACTGCACTCAGAACGCTCAAGAACGAGATAGCCGACGCAGCTGCGCTCATCAAGCCAGAGTACGGCACGCACAAGTTCTACCTCAGGACTGACGCTTCTGGTATCGGATGGGGGCAGAGCTAGGCCAACTGGTCGACGGCAAGCGACGCCCTATTCGGTTCGAATCAGGCTGCTGGAATGACGCTGAAGCCAAATACGACTCTGGCAAGCAAGAGTGTCTCGCCATTGTTAAAGCCTTGAGGAGGCTACGACTCTATCTGTTCGGCGCGGAGTTTCGCCTGGAGACAGACGCAAGGACTCTCAGGGACCAGCTAAACGACTGCTCAATGAATCTGCTGCCGTCTGCGCCACTGACAAGATGGCTAGCCTACATCAAGCTATTCGCTTTCGAGGTCCACCACATCCCTGGCAAGACGAATTACATCGCAGATGCCCTGTCTCGGAAAGGCCGCGGTCCATCCGACGACACCGACGATGCTCTTGAGGGCGACATTGACGACTACATTGAGTCGAACATCAACACTGTGGTTTCCGATCAAGACAACCCACGCTCCGAGTGGGCAGATGTTCGCCACTACCTCGCTACACTAGAGATGCCACAGCGCCTAAAGAACCCGAGCACCCAGACCCTGAGACGACAAGCCACACGGTTCAAAACCAGGGCCCAGCGCTTCCTACTCCGAGAAGGAATCCTCTTTAAACAAGCCTCGGACAAGATGCCACCACGCCGAGTAGTGGAAACTCTGGATCAGAAACGCGCTATCTTCGAGCAAGCACATCAAGACCTGGGTCACAAGGGTCGAGACGCAACCTATAAGAGGATCTCCAACCTCTACTGGTGGGACAACATGTACAAGGATGTCCGCGACTGGCAAGCAACCTGCCTGCGATGCGCCAAAGCCTCTGATCAACGACCTTCCGACACGCAACTCTGGACTGAGCCGTCAGACATCCTCACAGTCTGGGTCATAGATGTCCAGTACATGCCTTCTTGCAGGGGACACATTGCTACTGTGGAAGCTCGCTGCGAAGCCTCTGGCTATCTCGAAGCTATGAGCCTGCAGAAGGTCAACTCCGCTGCAATCGCCCGCTTCATCAAGACCAGGATCATCTACCAGCACGGGTGCTTCCGCCGGCTTAAGGTGGATGGCGGCCCAGAGAACAAGGGCGAAGTCATTGAGGCCGCCAAGCAGCTAGGGTACGAGATATCCTCTGCGCCAGCCTACAGCTCCAAGACGCAGGGTCTGATCGAGAATGGGCACAAGAGCATTGCCAAGAGTCTCATGAAGATGACTAACGGAACGGGCAAGAACTGGACCTCTCTGCTGCCCCTGGCGGTTTGGGCTGACAGAACTATGGTACGCTACTTCGGCATGTCCTCGTACAGGCTCCTATACGGAAGGGAACCATTGATGCCCTTCGAACTCAGCACACCGACTTGGCGAGTGCTCAACTGGGACGAGAGCATGGACTACGACGAGCTTTTAGAACGACGGATCCGGATGTTAGAAAAGCGACCCGAGGACGTTACGGCAGCCTGCCAAGCAATAGCTGCCCAAAGAAAACGGAGAGCGCAAGCTGTTGATCAACGGAGCCATCACAGGATGCGACCAGCCCCTTTAACGAAAGAACACCTTGTCCTTGCTTACGACTACGTCCGCCATATTGACATGTCCAACTCGAGGAAGCTCCAGTACCGCTGGATGGGCCCGTACAGGATCGAAGAGATTATGCCGCATAATCGCTTCAAGCTGAAGGACGTCACCGGTCAGCCCATCAGAGGAATCTTCCACGGCGACCGATTGAAAACATTCGTCAAGGACCCCGACGGAACCTGGGAACCTATAGACGCGGACAAGGACATCTGGAGTCAAGGCGACCCATTGGCACCACCTGGGCCTAATCAACAGACAGCACCGAGGGCCGAAAGACGGAATTTGCGCACCAAGGACCCCACAGTCCCTCAAGAGAGAACTGTCAAGACAAGGATTGAAATACCGGTCCCATCAGGCACCTTGCAAGGCTATGAGCGCATCCCAGGCTATTTCTAGCTACTGGGAAATTCCTAAAGAACTGAAAACCGATCGATTGACCTGTCGGGTAAAACGAGGGAAAGCTACGCTATGGGGGACGACTACGCTGCCCTATACTGCTGCGGGAACTGTACGAGGAAAGAGGACGTTTTGATCAAGAGATAGCACAGGACTGGCCCTTCTCATATCCAGCTTGTCTGTCTCTATTTTGCTAGTTGCTTTGTTTTCATTTTCTTTCTTTCTTTCATTTCGACACACTGCGCTGTGGGGGACGGTTGAGACCGGGCCAGGGCGCTTATGTCAGCCTTGATCAAGGGTGTACGCATATATAGGTCAGCCTCCGAAGCGTAGTTCTTGTGGGAGACACCATGGCGTTTTTCCCATCTTTCACTTCAACCACTACGCCTAGGCGCAGCTTCTCACACTCATTTCTGTATCTATTTTGAACCTCTTTTGCTGTCCTACATTAAGGACTGCCTTGATCAACAGTATCCTCACCTCTGCTTTACTTTTGGGATCGACCTCACGACCGTGTCTTTCCACCAGACTCCCTACAGTTCGGGGTTTCTTGGTTCCATTATGGACCTGTACAGCTGGGTTCCTGCGTAGGAAGGCCTGTAGCCACCTCTTTCCGAGTGGCTCGCTGTCGCCTTGAGCCCGGAGGATGCGTTCGGCGAACTCCTTAACTTGGGCGTGTGAAGGCGGAAGCCCTAGGGCAGCTTGGGTCAGGATCCAAGTCGTAAGTAGCTCTTCCTGGACTGGTCTGAGCCTCTGTTGGTCTGCAAAGGCTTCGGGTCTAGGTTGATGACCTTTAATTCGGTTTTGAAGTGTTGACTTCGGTATACCTTAATTTCGAGAGGTCTGCTTGATTCCACCCCCAGCTGCAATAGCAGTTAGGGCTTGTTGAAGTTCTGCTTCTGAATATTGCTTCATGATAAGAAATTGAATGCAGATATCAAGTTTCGGATAGATTGAAGTAAATTTGCTAAAGTAAATACAAAAAGAAATCGAGGGCTTGGAAATTCGGTGGCTGGTTTTTGGGGGGCCCAAATGTGGGGGGGGCCCAAATGTGGGGGGGGCCCAAATGTGGGGGGGGGGGCCCAAATGGGGGTCCTCGAACTTAATAATAATAATAATATATAGATGTAAGGGAGGAGACGCTGGAGAGGTGCATCAGCAGGCTGGTCACCTGACCTGCGACATAGACCCACCGGCGGCCTACTAGCGAGGAGCGGGCGCACCGCTGGCGCCCGACCTGGACTTAGATTCTGCAAGAATCAGTCTTGCAGTGGAATTGAGCCTGCCCTTCGCTACCCTATACCTGACGGTGCCACTGTGATTCCTCCGGATCCTTACAATAGAAGGAAATAGCAGTCTTACCCTTTACCACACCAATTAAAAAAAAAGTGGTGATGCTAGCTTACGTAGCGTATCGCTATTAGCGGTTCGGCTGTTAACGTGACTGCATGCCGGTAATTATAAACCAACATCCCACTAGGCGACCGATCTTTCAACATCGGTCGTGTGCACAATCCAGCCCACGGCCGCACCGACTGTTCGACGACTGGGCCACTAGCGTGATTGTAGGGCGCGATAGAAAAATGCGGGCTTCGTACACCATCGTCAGCACGAGACCCGTCAGCCACGCGCTTGCAGTCCGTGGCATGACGTGGTACCCATTCATGAGCATACAGTCGGCGAGACCTAACTCCAAAAAGCACAAAGCGTTCCATAGTCATACCTTCTACTCGGAGATGGTCCTCTGCCGGAACGAAATGTTTCCCAAGCCTGTGGCCAGCTCGTCGAACAAGCTTAAAATGTTCGCCACCTGCTCTCGTCGCATCCTGAGCCGGGGCCTCCTGCCATCCTCGCACGCCTGCATGGGTCTACACGCCAGCCCCGTCTCCCTCCTCTGAAGGCCTGACCCTGCAGCCAGTGGCCTTGGGCAACCGAATCTATCCACGACCATGCGCTGCCGTCCCGTCGGCTTGAGGGACGCAAGCGATACCCATTGCCGTCGCAGCGGTCGCCGGTGTTTTCTACTTACGCACGGCCGCAGACTTCCACCTCTGTTATCGGGACCACACTCTTTTGGTGGTACTGACGGCGTCGCATTGTTTGTCGTATCGCTCGACGCGGCTCTTGAAGGCTGGCTGACGGCCGGCTGGTATTCTGCGTGAAATGGTTAGCAACGCGTGCTCTGACAACCCTAGCTTTAATCCTGGTCATGCCTACCTCTATGCTCTTGTTGCATGGGCGGCTGCTGTACGAGCCTCTGTGGTAAGAGCTTTTGTTGCCTGCTTCGGGGTTGTCGGTACCCACGGCGATGCCCTCATCGTCGGGAAAGTCATCGTATGCCGACACGGGGCCTGAAACAGCTATCGCACCCGGACTATATTCGGGGTCGGTTTCGTACTCGGCGTCCATGTCGAGATTAGTGTTCGCATTAGGGTCGACCATTGGTTCGTGGTCGGTATTCGGGGCACAGTCGACTACACGCTCATGCTCGAGCTCAATTGGTTGGGCCGCGGCGCTTGATCGAGTCACGCGAGCTCCTGCTCGGGAACGAGCGTCGCTAGTCGACAACCGGCGTAACTACTGCTGTCAGTCACTGGCCGATGAACGGGGCCACTGGAGAGAACACAAACAAGCCTGTTCACGTCGGGCAATGCCTGGCCGTGTGGGAGATGCATCACCGTTTCCATCCTTTGATGCGTCGGGTTCCAGTATGCGAGGGCGCTGAAGACGTCACAGTGTTTCCCCAGCTTAACCGTCTTGTTCTGGAGAGACAGGCCGCTCTTCCGAATCTTGTCCTTCTGGCCCTTGCTATGGGCCATGGTCGCGCTCGGGTTGACGAAATCGGCTTCCAGGACGTGCGATAGCCGACACAATGCTCTTTGTGGTGCTCATGCTGGATTAGTTGCGAGTGTCGGACTTAAAAGGCGACTGAGTGTTGATCTTGTCTGGGCATCGTTGTAGGGAGTGGGAGAAGTTGCGCAAGAGGGGCTGGAGGCGACGCATCCCGCGCTGCGTCGGAAGTGGCTCAGCTCCACCTTGGCCGCTGTCCATTCCGGCGTCGACAGTGGAGCTCAGCCCTGTAGGCGAGGTGATGCAGCCACCCTGGCGCCCCAAACGACCCTGCTCTGGTTTTGGACGCTTCGGCTCGTTCGCACTAACTGCCTCGCCTGCCCGATTGCTGTTTTGCACGCCCTCGAGAGACAGCGCTTCTTTCTCCTCCTCTTTTCGTCCTCCTATAGCCATTTCGCTACTCGGAGACTTGACTTTGATTACTTTAAAAATATATACCTTTATATGCATGCACACATACATATGATCACTACCATGCGACCAAGATAACATGACGATGTTGGCTTTTCGGAGCAGCGCCGGTTGACCAGCTGCCGAGGCGATGTTCTTTTCTCTTCCTTCTCATGCAGTATTTCGCCACCGTAAACACGTCCCCAGTCGGCGCAGTTAGGTAGTACGTATGTTGCCTGCGTCAAAGGGTTATATACCTCCAGATCGCAATGGCCCAGCGATCAGGTAGGATTACACAGCTACGAATATCCCATGTGCTGTAGAGACAACTCGTCCAGGCGCAGCAGGAGCGTATCCACGTACTCAAGTGGCGGAGAGCTGTGAACGGTTCGGTCACTGAACTCCTAGCCTACGGGGAGCTTATGGGGCGGTACGGCTCCGCGCATCTAAATTCTGTGTGTGCAAAACGACTGTCACCTCTCCTGAGGCCACGTCCAATCCATTGGTGGTGCTGGCCGAGAGAGAGCCGAGATGTGTGGTTCACGGAGGTCCAAGGCGAGGGGGGCGACTAAGATCCAAGAGAAAGCAGTCAAACAGAGCGTCGGAGCACGACTGAAGTTCTTCGAGAGACCCCTGCACGCCGAAACTCCGGCAGCATCTGTTCCTGTCTACGCGATCGGCACTTTATGTAGCGGCGCCATTTGATGTAGCTGGAAACATGGCGTCCACCGAACGGCCTCCCGAGCTCTCTCGGCCGGAAATCCACAAGGCCTAACATTTTTCAGGGTAGGCGGAGGCTCGGCCGAGTGAAATGGAAAAGAAACCGAAATATATCATGACAAGTTCTTCAATCCTTCGAAACCTTACGTCCTGTGCCCGTGTTTAAGCTTAGCCCCGAGATTCTAATTGGGGAAGACGTCGCCGAAGCTCGAACGGGACCATGAGCTACCCCGCAGCAGGTTCTCTTGGGCCCTCCTGGAACCTGGGCTTCGCGCATAGAAAGTTAGGACAAGCCTGTAGGCTCTCATTGCGCGCTGTCGTTGTTCGGCAGCTGGGCAATGCATATACCGTACCGACGGCGGCTCTGGAGTTGCTTACTGCCTCGTGAACGTCGACACCACCGAATCCCATCTCACTGCCGCCAGATAGAGACGTACGAGCGCAACGGCACACTGATCTAGCAGAACGAAATCCACTGGAGAAAACTGTTCTCCGCAGATGCCGCGCTGGGGTGGGATGAATAGAAGACATGCGCAATCCATCAAACGCTATCTATGGCCAGCGCGAGGTTGGCTTGTTCGTTACCACATACGTCAGGATAGTAGGCCAGTCTTACGCACCGCCAACTCTTGGTCAAGGCCAGAGTGTTTCGGATTAGAAACGAACTACGACGAAGAGCAAGTGGTTGTTATACATGCTTTATTCAATTAAGTACTACTTGGTTGCCCACCAAACATCGCCATGGCGGCTCGCGTGTCATCGCGTATCAATTGTTGGCCCTTCCCTACCAAAGAACTTCGACTCACACTCTTGTCAGCAGCTCCGCAATTGCCTACGCTACGTTTCCGCTTGTTCGGCGCCAGCGACGCAAGAGGGGGGCGAGGCGGATCCATGAGAAAAGCTCGTTCGAAATCAATAATCATAACCTGCTCCGTCTCCCTGTTGAGTAGCACATTGGGGGGCCGGAGATCTCGGTGGGCGACTCCACAGGCGTGCAAGCCACGGAGCGAATGGAGCAACCGCCGGCTTAGATCTTCAGTGTCAATCGTGCCCCCGGCTGGCGTCCCGCTCTCCCCGCCCCAGGACATAAACATCATGTACTGGATTCGCACCCGGAAGTCGTAGTAGTAGGTACGTGATATTGCACGTAGATCGACTGTCCCGAGGAAAACGGGCACACACTTGCCTTGCACCGGCCGCAGACGGGCATAGACCGTGGCCTCGTGTTTGAGGTCCTCAATAAACTCGGGAACGGTGCCCTTCCCAACGAAGGTATAGCCGTAGGCCATGAGAGTCACTCGAAAGAGGACGCCTCGCGCTCCGCTTTTGTCAAGCCTTTCGATGCCGTCGTCTAACGTCTGCTCGAGCTGGCTGCGGAGCAGTGTCAAGAAATCCCCGTGGCTGATAGGGTGGTGGACTTCATCGCCATGACCGCGATGGAGTGCCACATTAGGGCAGTGCTCATCGAGTAGAGCCTGGTCGATCAGTCCAAGAAGGCATTTCTGTGTACAATACGGCGCATTCTGTTCACGGTTGTCACACGAAGAGTCTCCCGCACCGTCATGATCGGATAGACGATGGGCAAGCTTTCGCTTGCTCTGCCGCCCTCTTTCGCCTTGGGACCTCGGCTCGGCGGGCGTCGGTGTCGTTGGCGATGGCCGTATATCTTCCTCATCGGAAGAATCAGGCGACCGTCCTCGTGAGACCGGCGCTGTCGTACCCCCCCGGGTCCTCCGTCTCTTTCTGGCTGGACGGACCCGCGGCGACCGATCCTCACTGCTGTATGTTTCTGGCTCCCACGCGGGCGAGGAAGGCGGGGCCTTTCGCTCCTCCACCGGCATTGAACCTAGGATGGCCTCGTAGTCTTCCGACCACGTATTCAAACGCGTCATGGCCGACCGCCGCTCGTCTTGCCCATGGGACCGCCTCTCCCCGACAGGGTCCAGAGCCATTAGGCTGAAAGCAAGCATCTGGCCAACCGCTGTGCAATAGCAACCCTCACGCGGGTGCGCGAGCACTTCCGCCGCCGGTTCAGCCAGGTGGTATGCGAGTGTGGTAGGATCCGACCAGTCCATCTTCAAAAACACGATGGTTTCTCCTGTTGTAATCACGCCGTACTCCAGGCCGCCCTCGACCATGTAGTGGAAGGTCTGCGTGATGACGGCCGCAACCAGTCGCTCGGAATGGTATTGAAATAACGCCACCGGGTCGTCGCGCGTCGGGATCGTGGGCCGGTTTACGACTTCGTCGTAGATGTTCATGGGACGAAGCCCAACGCGGAGGTGCTGCGGCGTGATTTTGTGGGGGGCCTTGTATTCGTTAATGTACAACATGACCCGTCGGGTTGAAAAGCCCTCGCCCCGCCGGTATACGCAGATCTGATCGGGTCGCAGCCGGGCCCGGTCGATGGGTGCTTGCTCGGGCGTGCTGGGCCGCGGCGGAGCAGCACGGCGGTCGACCACCTCCTCCGCGATGTCGCTGATGGCGTTCGGATGGTTCTCGAAGATAATCCCCTCCCCGAGGTCGAATGCGTCCCGGACCTCGGTTACGGAGACGAGGTGGTCGACGATTGAACGCACCGGGTCCTCCACACTGATGTGCTGGAAGTATTCCAGATCTTTCTCATTGGCAATTCGCTTTCGCGCGATTCGTTCCCCGAGACCGCGCAAGAACCCCACGCTTTCGAATGCTCGGGTAGCGGTCGGATACAGCGAGTGGATGCTACCGAAGACATCCCTCTGCCGATCGAGGAAGTCCGACCAAGGGACGAGGCGCGCCGGGCAGTGTTTGTTTCGCGGATTGGTGACGGAGCCCTTCGAGGTGAGGCTGCGATCGGTCTCGACTCGAAGCTTGGAGAACACGAGTTGGTGACACGCTTCAAGGTATTCGAAGAGGGTTGTCTGGCGGTTGAGCTGCTCTGCTTCTTCGGCGCGTTGTCGTTCTAGTTGACGTTGCTGTTCTGCTTCTTCGGCGCGTTGATCTGCTTCCTCGGCGCGTTGGCGTTCTCGTCGACTGCGCTCTTCAAGCTCTCGGACGCGCTTCAGCAATTCTTCCATTGATTCTTGACCCTCCATTTTCGTAGTACCGTAGAATAGCACTGTATCATGGTGGGATGGTCAATTCGAAAGTTACAACGATGCAAGAACAGAAGAACAAGCTATGTCACGCGTAGGTCTTGCGTGGGAAGCCCATGGATCCATTCACCGGCTGATCCTCTGCTGACCCACTTTATGGTCCCCGGAGGCGGGAGCCCATAGGGCGACGGGTACCCGTCGCTGCAAAATTCGACGGGTACCCGTCGCTCCGCCCTTTTAGGCTAAGCGCCGCCGGTAGCGGACGCCTTCAATTAAAATCACGTGAAGTCGCGTTCCTAGATTTATAGCGACGGGTACCCGTCGCTCTCACGATCTTGTGTAATAAGTCTTTCATTTATTAAGAGGCCATTTTAGAGCAAGTAGAAGCGGACTACAGTTAAATGCCGTCTAATCCAACTCCTCTTATACGAATCTGGCTGCGTAAACAGCCTGCTGCTCCTCGCAGTCTTGTCCCGCCCTTCTCCAAAGTCTACCCATGCCTCTCTGGTTAGGCAGACGGCTTGCCGACTCCTGAGCAATCTGAGCATCAACTCGTTCAGTCTCAGACCGATCCCAGTCCAGATATGCCATCATTTCCTCTCTTGTCCAGCTCCTTGTCCCCGTTGACGTTACGCAATGCCTCTTCATTTGCTTATAATCTAGACACCAGTCGTAGCTCGCCTTGGTGTACTGTATTGGCAAGCCCATCGCCTTTCGGTATATCTTGTTGTTGACATAGGTACCTGGGCGCTGAGCCTTGTACCAGATCTCTCTTGCTGTGACATATCTTTCGTAGATTGCCCGTGGGTCATCGTATCTCACAGACTGTTCTTGGGCTTGGTCGGAGATCTGGTCTTCGGTTGGGTTATCGATTTCGTCTTGAGCCTGGCATTCCGTTTGGATCTGGACTTCAATCTCGTCTTGGATTTGGTCTTCCTGCTGGTCCTCGACCTGGTGGGAGATCTGGTCTTCAGGCTGTTCTACGGCCTGGATATGGTCTTCGACTAGATCGAAGACCTCGTCTGGGACCTCGTCGAAAATCTCGTCAAAGGCCTCCGGAACTGGTAAATGAGAAGCTCCTGGTATGTGTTGTCGTTGTTTCGAGGCTGCCTCCGCTCGAAGTCGAAGTAGAGCATGCTTTAGGGGACATAAAGAAGAATTCCTTGCATGGCCTAGAGTGTTGCATCTGGTACAAAAGGCAGAGGCTTTCTTTAGCCCGCTAGCTCTAGCTTGGACAGTTTCGAAGCCGCTAGGTTCGCGTCGATTGCTTGTTCGGGGCAATGATGAAGTGATGGTAGCTGAGTCGATACGTCGGCGAGGTTCGAAAAGGAAGGGGGCAGTACTGCGGCGAGCCAAGTGCCAATGGGAATGGAAGTCCTCGAGCTGGAGAATATTATTCTCAGCTAGCATAACCTCGACCTTATGAACGCATGGCAAGCCTAGCGACTGGGTGAAAACGCCAGTGCAGCGTGTCGAAGGGAGTCCGCTCCTTCGTAACAGAAGTTTACGTTGTTCTTCGACCTTCCGAAGTGCCTCGTGCGATACCCAGCCACGTACACCACTGTATAGCGGTCCCGATAGCTCAATCGGCGTTCGGATTTGCTGGCTAGCCTGATTAGCTCTTAGCTCGGCAAGTTGATTGAGCAAAGCATTCTTAATCGCTTTCCAAGCCTCAAACAAGTCCAACGTCGACTTCTTAAGATGGCTTTTGAGGAGTGCATGGATACCTTCAACCCGAGAAGTAACAACGTTACCGAAGTGAGGGTGGGTATCAACCCAAGCCTTAACAAGCTTCTCCTTATATAAGGTAAGCTATGTGTCCTTCACATATGCTACCTCGTCGATATGCGTCGGAATGTACTTCTGCTCGAAGTCAGATACGCGCTGGTCGAATAGCTCCTGGGTAGGGGACTTCATAATCGAGTGCCAATGTTGGTAGAAGACGTTCCAAGCTTCCATACTGTCGGCCTGTGGCTCTCGCTGTCGAATTGGTAGTGGACGGGTAAATGCTGGCTGGCAGTGTCGAAGAACCGCTTTGTTCGCATGCCAAAGACAAAGTAGTGACGTAGCAGAGGGAAAGGCTGTCGGAATTGCGTTTATGCAAGCAAGACAGCGATCGGTAAGAACGACGGAAGGAAAACGAGCGTGGCTAATCTCATAAAGAGACTTTAGACGATCTAAGGCCCAGATAAAATCCTGCTCATATTCCCCGGCGAGGAATGCAAAGGCAATGCAGAAGGACCGTTGAGAAGCATCAACACCGATCATATCGAGAAGCGGCATTCCGTACTTATTCGTCTTATAGGTGCAGTCCAGGACCAAGATATCGGGGTATGTCTGGAGGTAGGCAAGCGAATCGGGATGAGCAAAGAGAACAGCTTTAACTCGATCATCTTGATCGAGTTGCATCCGACTCCAGAAACCCTCCCGGTCTAGCTGGTTAGCAAGGGCGTTGATGGTACTCTGGCCTTCGCATAGAACTCGTCTGGCATCCGCAATTCGATTGTAAATGTCTTGTTGCGTAGCGACCGAGGTGGATTTCTGACGAATATAGGTCCTGATATCTTTTGGAGCAATACCCGCGCTCGATAAGCTCGATAATTGTGAGAGATCTTCGGTGGAGAGTGTCCGGTGTGTTGGATGCGCAGATGGATGTAGGCTCGGTTCGTGGTTATGTTGGGAGAACCGTCGATCAGGGCGATGCCGCAAGGTCCATGTCGTCTTATCTAAGGATTCCTTGGCTAGAATAGAAAATTCACAGCCAGTTCCTCGGGTCGTTGTCTTCCGCTGTCGCTCTTTAGAAGCGGCTGGAGGCTTGGCGCGCCGATCGCATTGATATGTGATAGACAGCCTACCAGTCTTCTCTTTGGTCGACCTTCCGTTGATGAATGCATAGCCTCTCGGGGCTGCCCATGCATTGATTGCTTTGAAAACAGCATCTCGGGATTCGTATTCACCTTCTGGGGGGAGGCAGTCGTCAGGAAAGACCGTGTTTCGATTCTGTATAGCATCCATTCTGACGTAGCAAATAATAAATGGTCTGCTAAGCCCAAGGTAAATTCAGACGCGCCGCGCCGCGCTACGACGCGGCCGATGTAGAAATTCAAGTCGCGTTGTAGGCGTCCGCTACCGGCGGCGCTTAGCCTAAAAGGGCGGAGCGACGGGTACCCGTCGAATTTTGCAGCGACGGGTACCCGTCGCCCTATGGGCTCCCAGGGGAATGAATAGAAGGCGCCAAGCCAGGGCGGCCTTTAAGTGGCCCGTGCGGGGAGCGGAGGGGAATGAAGAAGCCTAGAGTTCCTCTAGGCCATTCCAATATTTACGAAGTTGATCGCGTTCTGACTCGTTGGGGGAAACGCTACTTCTTGGTTCGATGGGCTGACAAGTCCTGCACCTGGGAACCCAAGAACAACATCGGCAAGGATCTTCTGACTGAGTTCGAAGGCCGGTTCGAGGGTATCCAAGATGGAGCCACGATTGCCGATACTCGGCAGACAAGAGGGAAATTCCAATACTTCTTAAAGTGGGAAGGACGGCCTGAGTCGGAGAACAGTTGGGCAGAGGAGTCAACCTTAAGCCCGAACTTACTACAAGAGTATTGGGCCGTGTTTGGAGAAGAAGGATCGCGGCAGGTTTGATCTATAGTTCCGGTGTACATCAGCCATCTGACGGAATAACACAGCCATAGTGTAATTTGGTAGGTCTGGTCTGCTGCCTAGCAGCGCCACCGCCAGGGAGACGAGAAGCATCCCTAGGGATCCTGTGGTAATATCAATGATTTTATTCGCATAAATTCTGCTGGTTGGGATTGGCTTATTGTTTGTCGTTGTCAGGAACAATTGGGTAAGGTCAGCTGTATGTCCATTATTCATGTTGATAGTTTACAGTATTAGCCGCGAGAGAGTGTGCCTCTACCCAAGTGCCCGTGGTTTTGCGGAATGCGATTTAGGAAGGTAATTCTCATAGTCATCGGCGGCCTGGGCCGTCATGTAGTGGTCGGGCCAAGCGAGTGACGGCAGAAGTCGATGTAGGTACGCGCATCCGCGCGACTCTGCGCGTGCTGGCCCTCGGCGCGGCTGATCTGCCAGCGCTTGCGGTAGGTGAGAGCGACGTCGAGGGGCTCGGAAGCGGGCTCATGATGGGCGAGCAGGTCCTCGACGACGCGGCGGGCGCCGCTGTTAATGCGCTGCGTCAACTGAATCTGGGCGGCCGCTATGCTAACCGAAAAGCGACTAGAGGCCCACCCCAGGGCACGAATCGAGTAACGAAGGGGTTCCCTCACCCATGCGCGCGCCCAACCTAGCGAATGCTGGCTGGTACTGCGCCTCAGGCCTCTACGATCCTGCTCTTGTTCGACTTGCGAAGCCAACATGCCTGGGCCGGGCATTTTTCTGCGAATACATCGGAAATCTGCCAACCAATTCTGTATCTTTCATGTCCGGACGAAAATCGTGCGTGGCCGAAGGCTGAGCCTGGAGGAGAGCCTTTGGTTTGCGCGGCCATTCGTCGTGTGCGATATCGAGCCTTTGCACAGGCCTTGCTAGCGCGCTGTACGAGTGCCGTGCGTAGGCATGGAGAAGGCAGAACAGCGCCGGTGTCCGCCTGCTTCCAGGTGCCGCAGGCGCACACTCGTTCCTGGGCGGGGTAGCCATGCTGGTGCAGGGCGGGGCCGACCGAGGCCACAAGATCCATCCCCAGATTCTCCTTCGAAGCCCTAGCTTCAACACGACATCGCCCAATGCGTCGTTCGAAAGCGCGCCTGATCCAACACCGGCCCAGCATGGCTGACGCCGTGGCGCCGTGACCGAATCGTTTCGACCCTGCTACCGGGGATAGCATGGCTTGCGGTACCTGGCCCGCCGCCTACCGAACCGCACGCGAAGACGAAGAAACACGATCTACTCGCGCCCCGTTCGAAAGGCGACTGAGCGCATTCTGGCCCTATAGGGGATTGCGGACAGCCTGGCAGCTGCCTACGGCCTGTCCTTGTGGGTGACGATTGCTGAGCGACTTGCACATATGGGAATACCGTCTAGGCGCACGTCTGCCGACACGGGTTTGTCGGTCCACGCTCTCGTGTTGTTAGGCCCTCCATCTATCGCCGTCGGCTGCCCTTCCTAATGCATGCGTCCAGTCTTCCGTGCTGGTTTTCTCTTCGAAGCATCGGGTTCGTATCTCCTAGGCCGACCTTCAACACGCATCGTACCCCGCCTCATTACATACTAGCCAGGCTCCTCGTAGACTATCGTGCTCGAAGGTGCGCTTGCCGCTTGCATGGCTTTACACTATGTACTTATTCTCAGCAGAGAATTCCTCATGCATGCCGCCGGTCGGGCTCGGCTTCGTAGGACTGAGAAAGCAGAGGGGACGTCACGGTGGTAACACGAATGTCCTTCGCGACACGCGATGCTGGGTCTCGGGAAATATACCAGATATGGCCGAGCGGAAGCTGCGAATAGCAGCACTAAGTACGCTCCGGGTACGCTCCTCCATGATGCATGCGCAGTAGCCTCCGTGTGGCCATGGAACAATGGCAGCGGTCGTTAGCCGCCATAGTGGAGAGAGGAATGGAGCGGACCAGCGGGTGGCCACTGTTCGCCGGGAGGCGCGTTATGATGTGCCTGGGGGGCGTGCGGGGCTATCCCGCATGCAGCCCATGAGTACGGGCGGGCCGCGAGCCTAGAAAGCACGCGACGCGAGGCACGAAAAGAAACCGTCCTATTGTCGCCTCACGTGTCCGCGGTCCGTCATCCAACACGAACCGCACACCACGAAAGTGCCCGATGGGCATGCTTCGCCTCGGATGGCCGGCCACCACTACGGCGGCGTCTGGGCCTCGTTGGACGCGCAGCCGGCTACCCCGCGAGGCGGTTCTCTTGGGCTGCTCAAGCAGCGAACCCAGCATGCTCACGATTGCGTACGCTACAGCCAACGTGACGCCACGCGACAGAGGACCCCTCGTACCGTGAGGTATCGCTTCAGAGACCAGACAACCTCGGTACTTCGCCTTGTTACAATGTACAATACACAAGTCTGACGAATGATGGATATCCAGCCCGCTCTCGACAGCCGAGGCCCGAAGACTCCGCGAACCGTGCCGCGCCCGTCTCTCGACGCGCCTTGCCCCGTACCTCGAACTATGGCAGGCGCACGACGCGAACTCGTCCACGAGCCGCGACGTAAAACAGCCAGGGGAGGAACAGAGCAGGCGCGCGGAGCTTTCCGCCCCGAGGCGCGCAGGACGGTCCGTGACTCGGCGCACCATAGCGTGCACGAGCTCGACCGTCGGTGCGGGGTAGGCCTGCCTCGACCCGGCGGCCATGCTGGGCCTACGCCACCCTCCTTAACGTGCCGGTCCGAACCCGCCAGAGAGGCTCGGCATAGACCAGCTATCTCGCCGCACCCACGATGCATTAGGGGCTTTACTTCCGAGGCGCGGGCGGCCTCCGGGCGCCATGGCACTACAGGCTGGATGTCGTGGCCCTTCCTTCTCCCCCGGGCATTGCCAATGGCCGTGCCGCGAAGAGGGGCGTCCCCGTTCTCGGCGTGTCCTCGGGCTTCTGTCCTGAGGGCGCCCTGACGACGGTGAATCGTGGTGGGCCCCCTCTCGTCACAAGCACACCCGGCAGGTCGTGACCTTCACTTTGGTCACTTCGTCACTCGCATCCCCTACCCACGCGACTCTTCCCTTGCTCCCCTGGCCTGCTCTCACGGTGCGCTTCTTCGGGTTGTCCTTGGCATTGGCGAGGGACCCTCAAGGCCGCTGTCCAGGACCGCTCGCGACCGTCGACCTGGCTGCACACGGTGGCAGATGACGTGTCCGAGGTCAAGTAAAGGAGGGAAAATACGAAGCTGTTCAGTAGACTACATAGAAGAGCAAAAAGCCTATTGCCTAGGTTCCCACGCAGAAGAAAGGCCATCGAGGTAACCAGGGCGGATCATGCCGGTGGTACGTAGCTAAAATACTTCCCAAGTTGCTTTGCGCGTCGACTTCACAGCCCTTCGCGAGGAGCATTCAGATGGTTTCTGGGTGCTCTCCAACGAAAGCGGCCTGTAGCGCAGCGCCATATTTTCCGCCTTGCACGCCAAAGCTGGCACTTTTTTCGAGGAGCAGCCGAACGACCTCTTCGTGGGCCCCAGCGAAGGCAGCCTGCAACGCGGTGCCCAAGTCACCACCTTGCGCATGAACATCGGCATCCTTCTCGAGGAGCATCCCAACGATGGCGGAGTGTCCTCCGGCGGAAGCCGCCTGCAGCGCCGTGCCGTACGCGCCGCCTTGCGCGTTGACGTTGGCACCCTTCTCTATGAGGAGCCCAACGATCTCCGAGTGTCCTCCCGCAGAAGCCGCCTGCAGCGCATCACCGAAACACCCACACCATGTGTTGACGCGCGCACCGTTGTCCACAAGCAGTGCTGTAATCTCGTAGTCGCCGCCGTGCGCGTTCACGTCAGCGCCCTGTCGGAGAAGAAAATCCACGATCGCTCGCTGCCTCCCAGCGGATGCCACCTGCAGTGCATGGCCGTAATGGCCTCCGGCACGGTTCACGAGAGCGCCCTTTTCGAAGAGCCATTGTACAATGTCGGGCTGCCCCCTAAACGAAGCGGCCTGCAAGGCAGTGCCGAAGTGGCCGCCTTGCGCGTGGACGTCGGCGCCCGCCTCGAGCAGCAGCTGCACGATCTCTTGGATGCCTTTCCATGCAGCAGCCTGCAGCGCCGTGCCATACGCGCCGCCTTGCGCATTGGCGTCGGCGCCCCTCGCAAGAAGACACACCACCATCTCTTCGTGTCCCTCAGCCGCAGCGGTCTGCAATGCAGTGCCGTACTGGCCGCCTTGCGCATGGATGTCAGCGCCCTGTTGGAGGAGCAATTGAAAGATTTATTGGTGTCCCTTGGCGGAGGCGGCCTGCAAGGCAGTGCCGAAGTGGCCGCCTTGTGCGTTGACGTTGGCGCCGTACGCGAGGAGCATCCAAGCGATCTCCCGATGGCCTCCGGCGGACGCGGCCTGCAGCATATGGCCGTAATCGCCGTGTAGTACGTTGACGTCGGCACCCTGCTTCAGAAGCACATGGGCAACCTCCCAACGTCCTCCATCGAAAGCGGCCTGCAGCGCATTGCCAGAGAAGCCACCTTGCGCGTTGACGTCGGCGCCCCTCACGAGGAGGATCTGGGCGATTTCGCCTTCCCCATGAGCCGAAACGGTCTGCAGCGGAGTACTAAAGATGCCATCTCTTGCGTTGACGTCGGCCCCCTTCTCGAGGAGCATCCCAATGCTTCCTCGGTCTAACTCCTCGACAGCGGCTAGAAGGGCGTCGCCGAGCGGCCCGTCTCGCGCGTTCACGTCGGCACCTTCGGGAATAGGACCGAGTAGGCCGGGGAGCCTGCCACGTGCCGACGGGTAGGATCTGATGGGCGGAGTGGGCGCCCTGGTCGCGCCCGGTCGAAACTCGTCGGCGCCCTCCTTCCCAGCCTTGCGGTCACAAACGTCGCATGCCAGCCCGTCTGGCACGCAGCAAGCTCGGTCGAGATGTCTGTTCAGTGCCTTTGCCGGTACCGAACGACAGCCTAACACCTCGTCCATAATGTCCCTCGAAGCCACGTCGCATTGCCTTTGTGTTTGTTCCGAGCCGGAGCCCACGGTGGTCGCCTCGCTTTCCTCGCCCTCATACCCGGCCCATCCGCTTTGCTGCGCGTAGTCTCGTATCGTGCCTATCGTGCGTGGCGTTCTGGCATGCTCCAACGCACGGGTATGGGACACGTCCAAGCCCACAACGGGGACGTCAACGAAAGGAGCCGCTGCATCATCGATTGTAGTGGTGCCAGGGTCAGTGAGCAGGTTGATGAGCGTCCAAGCACGGGTCGGGGCCTGTTCGGTAGCCGAGCGCAAGGCCTCGGCCTGGTTGCTGCGCGGTGGGGTGCTATCGAAGGCTTCCCAACCCAGGACGGTGTAGCAACGACGCTTTCGGGCTCCCGTGTTGCCATCGCCCTGGTTCCCATCGGGCACCATCCTTTCGCGTTTGGGAGTCATCCTGAGTAAGGCGGTGGTGGGTGGGCTACTTCAGCCGGGTCTACTGAAACGGGTCGTAGACGGACTCTACTAAGCATAAGAAAGAGGAAAGAAGGATGAGGAACGTTTTTTGGGGGATAATAAAGCGTGAAAGTACAAATGGTTCGTGTTTTACCGACCGTGGCGGAGGCGACGTCCCGATTCACAGTCGATGTTCGACTGCCATGTGATCTGCTGGGGGTTGCGCCGAGCAAGCTGTTCATGGATCCCATGAAAAGCTGAAAGCGTCATCCGCAAGCTGCAGGTCGTGTGGGCGGTCATTTCCGCACGCCACCAATGGCCGATCCGGTTACGTGTTTCATTCCTTGGTATTCAGTAGCTCAATCCAGCACGTTCTCTCACATTTGAGCGGTGCCATATAAAGCAGGCCAAGTTGGTTCAGCTAGAGAAGACAAGAGGAGACGTTGCGGGCACGTCGCCAGGCACTGGCCTCGAAGACGATACTGGGCCAAGTGATGGTCCCTTCCAAACGAACACCCGGTTTAGGGTGTTAAACGGTCGTAAAACCAGTACAATGCGACCTCGGGTCCATAGTGGAAGTCCAGGCATGAAAATTCTATTAGGAAACTGCCCACGTTGTGTATTTGGGGCCCAAATATTCCGGCCTCAATCCGAACCCCTCGATTGCTTTTGGAACCAAGCGCACAACAAGAATGGCACATCGGTAGGAAGACAACCGGCGGACAGAGCCTGTCGTGTCGGGCGGCGAACCTGCCTACAGGAGCGTCTCGACTGGGACCCAGGCCGATCACCAGGAGCGCCTCGACTGTGTGGCGCGCGGGCCCTCCATGGAGGTGAATGGCCGCTGTCTGGTTATTGCACCTCGCGGCACGTGTGCGCCGAATGCGTCTCTCCATCAGCTCTCTTTACCTCGATGAAAGTAGGTAGATTTCCAGCCGGCGCCACAGGGAGGCCGTAGAGTCCGACTTTGCCCGCCGCCCATAGAGCGTATCCGCTGCATGGTTGGTGTACCTACCACTGGGAGCGATTCACCGAGTTGAACTTGGAGCAAGAAGATAATTTGGGGAAAGCTCCGGGGGCTGGCGTGTCCGCATTTTGGTACAAAAAAGACTGCGCGACTGGATGACTACCATGCCTCATGCAACTTTCCAATGGATTGCGCGATAAGATCCACAGCAAAATCACCACCATCTTGCACGATCTCTCGGAACTTTTCCTTTCCCCATAATTCGCTGATATGCTTGTGTGCCACTTTGGACACAAGTGCCCTGAGACGGTCGTGCGGGTTGGGCGTTGTACTGTAGACTTCACGGATACAGTCCACGAATCCCTCGCTGACCCAGAGCTTTCCAAGAAGACGATCAAGTCTTTCATACACATAGTCTTTCAGTCCTTCTACACAGAAGTACTCAGCTAATGCGTATACTCGGGCTTCCCTCAGCAATTCGGCATCGTCTATTAACAGTTAGCACAGGACTCGGGAATGGTAGCAATTCTTACCTGGCAAAACGAACACCTGTAAGGTCTCTTCCAAATATGTGCCTCTGTATATATACTCCAGAGTCCTCCAGTATGCGTACGGACTGCCTTCCGTATCTGTAAAGTGAAACTCTCCCGTCTTACTCTCAGAGAGAGGCACACTGAATGCCTTCTCGAAATACTTGCTCTGGGTCGCAAGTACAAGGCTATGGGCTGGAATCTCGATTTCTTGAATAAAGATTTTGGTGTCCGCATACGATGTGTTGTTGAAGAGTCTGATAATGGAATTAGCATCTACAAGTCTGAGAAGATGTGGTGTAGGTGGTACCTGGCGATGCCCTCAGCAAGATCATCACCAAATTTAGTCATTCTGGTCGTTGGTCACAGAAAGTGCCTATGCTGACATGCAATAAAGGCCTTTGCTATTTCTAAGTTGGATATCCACGTACAAAGTATCAGATCGTATTCTTGCTATATATGCGTAGGTTGTTGTGTAGAGGCCATGCTAGTATTATTCTACGTGTCCGCTCCAACGTTATGTCTCATTTCACTGGTTTTTGACCAAGTGACCGTACCATGTCCAATCACTTGCGGAGAGCGCCTAAGGGAAAGTAAAAGGAATAGCGGGGTTGGGACTAAGTGCAGGGCAGGGTTGGTTGGCCCGTCGGATGATTACATGCATGCAAGAGGCCGCACACCGGACTCACCGGACCATCGCCGCAACGGATAATCCAGCGACCTGCCTGCAGACAACGCGCATCTAGTATGACAGCAGCACACGAAGGCGGTGGTATGACTCACACCGGGTTGCTATTAAAGTGATGTGTCTTTTTCGACCGCAGCTTGCATATATTGGAGAGATGCACAGTATCATATATGTGACGGTAATCTATTGTCGGTTGGCTAGGGATGAACGGAACCAGGTACTTCGATTTGCCCCCCATGCACGCGATATGCTTATCAATGGCATGGCTATAGCACGCTCGCTATTTCATGTAGAGGAGCCCCTTAGCTCAACGGACTTGCTCTAGTCTGTTCTTGTTTTGCGTCTTTACGTCCTTGGCCCTAGCAGCCAGTAATACTACTTAAGGCTGAATGTGCAAGCAACCTCCGCTAGAACCAGGAAAAGTCCAAGGAGGCCCTCCAGGACTGCCACGCCAGATCATTCGACCACGTTACAGTATGAGTACGTGGCCCCAGGCAAATGACAAATCGATAGGCTGTTGCGATTGAAAAAAGATCCGGCAGTTCGGGCTCCCATAAGGGCTTTCAATGAGTGTTATCTTCCAATTTCACATCTAAGGAGGCATGGGACGTACGACAGTATAGCTTCAGCATCCATTATTGCCGCGACTGTGGCTGTGGTGTCCATGGACTCGAAATTCAAGAGCTCGCGATCGATGGGCTGATTCTCTAGTGTTAATTTGCGTGCCGCCGTCTTAGAATTATTCTTTTTCGCCATGGGCAAGAGTGACCCCGTCTTTGTGAGGATTGCATTAAAGGGAGGTTTTGCAACTGTGGTATGTGTCTCAAGTACAACGCTAAATTGGGCCTTGCGTGACATGAGTGGAAGCTCCAGCGCACCATTAGCTATGTAGGATATAAAGGTAGGGCATAGTCGGTGAGAACCTACGCCAGTGCTGATTTTCCCAGATCGACGAGTGATATACTGATGACATAGTACCTACATTGACAGCACGCAACACGCTCTAATGCATGAAGAGATATCCATCACAAAGCACCCAGGTTGAAACCTGACATCAACGGATTCATGGCATATATATTCGCAGCTGAAACTGTGATCGGGACAATCTTCGAGTCATCATAGATTGCGCCACATGGTTAGCCGAACAGCATGTTAGTGGAGTGACAGGGAGTCACCACAAACGACACCGACACAAAAAAGCCACATATTGCTAGGGGAGGGCATAGCAACCTTAGCTTTGTACTACATCCGTACCATAGCCTGCATAGAGGCCGGTAGCAGATTGCCTTTCGAGCCCGAGATCCAGCCTGTACGAGAGGCGGAGGCAGTATATGGGTGCATGCTCCTTGACGTCACGTAGCTCAAGGGAGAAGCCCACGTGAGGAATGCCAGGTATTACCCGCAAGTATAGAAAATAAAATCGGATATATGGCATCACATCATTGTCTATTGATCTCGATCGAGACGCAGAGGTTCTAATGGCATGCCATAAATTAAAAGAACACGAGATGTTCCAGATTCGGACGCTGATATACCAAAGGCCCGAAAATGAGAACCCATATCCCGATGTATAACTTCCAAAATTGACCTGTAATTCGAGTCGAATTCGTTCACTCTATTATTTTTGGCATATGGCGTGGATAGCTGCCTGCCTGGCAACCGGCGACGTACCGTCCTAGTTATCCTGAAGTTACACCAGCCATACCCCGCTTTCATTGAATGACAGCGAGCTTATCACCAGAATATAGAATTATTCAAACTGAACGGTGATCAAGTTGCCAACTTGTGCCCAAAAAGCTATGGAGTCCAGTTTGCACCGATGACCGTCCCAGCGATCGCTTGCGCTGAGAGCATTGCTCTGCTGAACCTCCTCCATTACGTTCCTTCCCCGCCCACAGCCAACTCTTTCGGCCATGGGACCATACAGCAAGAAGGTTACACACTTTCATTGAAAGAGGAGCGAAGATTGGCGAGTGTTCTCGCTTTCCTCTCCAGCATGGAGAATGACCGTAACCATATACCCGCGATCTGTTTGAAAGAAGAGCCCGACAAGGGGGGTATGCGTGTGTTGTGTGCTGTCAACAGGTCTGAGTGGGCAGACGGAAGTGGCGTGCTACAAGCGCTCGAGAGAGGATTCGAGAGAATATTCGCAGCGCTTAGTAAATGGCCAGAAGGTCAGTATTTCTGTTTTCCTCTCCAATTGACCAGTTTTAACCTGCCGTAGATGATGTGGTGCAAATCGAGCACGAGGTATTCGCCGCAATCATCTCTGTGTGTTTTCCTCGTATACTCTGTCGACTACGATTCACTACCAGTAACGGAAACGCCCCAAAGCCACCGGTCAAAGCAGCTCTACTCGATGCTGTCCGCTCGATCCGGCAATTGGGTGATGTTCCACCCAATGCCATGTCATTCACCAAGGGCGCCGGGGCAGTCGTGAGCTTGCTAGATTCGTTTGCCAGACACCAAACGGAAAGTCAGCTTGAGGTGCTGGTGGAACAATTTTGTTTCCTACAACAGGCTGGGGACATCAGCGCCGCCTTGGAAAGTATACCCAACCGTCTCATGAGCCCAACCACAAGAAAAAGCCTGATCAACATCATAAACAAGGTTGCGAGATACCGAGAGTCGGCTTCGTTCCTATACGAGCTGGCTAAGCGAAAACCTTTGGTTCGACACATGAGAGCTGTGCCAATACGGTTGCGCCCCGAGAACTTTTCCCGAGTTTCGTTGGACCGACAGCATTCGAGCCTCCGAAACAAAATCTCGCATCTTGACACTACCGACAAGCATCCAGCTGCTCTGAGCAGTGTTTGCGGCTTGCTGAATACCAGTGTTCCCAATGCCAGCAAGCTTTTCGCACAGCAGACACGGAAGACTCTGGAAGAGGCCAAAATCCATGCCGAAATTCAGCTTTTGTTCCATTGCGAGCTCGAGGAACCACATCTGCCGCCCCGCGTGGTTTGCTCGAGCAAAGACGCCTGTTTCCTTTGCAATGCTTTCATCTTGATGCACGGAAAACTTCATATGCCCCGCTGCCATGGAATGTTGTATCCGGGATGGCGATTACCTCACGCGCCCACCATGAACTTAGAGTTGAGGTTCAGCGAAGCGCTAGACAGCCTTGTCAAAGACAGTCTCGCTACCCTCCTCTCGACTCGGATAAAGACCAAGCACCCGGATCCGAATGAAAGCACTCTTCTTACGCTGTCAATGTCTACTTCTACGCTACAATCCCAGGACACATCGGGAAGCCATCCCCAAGACGGTGCAGAAAACACGGAGCACTTGCAAGGTGTGTCATTCAAGTCTCCGGTATCCGTCGGAACGCAAGACACCACCAGCAGCGGAAACACGCCCGAAAGCCTTTCTTCCAATGACACAGAACTGAATCTTAGCAGAAAGTCCTTGAATAATGGGCAATTGGCAAGAAACCTCCATGCATCTTGGTTCCAAGGGCTATCAACTTCTCCTCCTAGCGAAAGCGACAGCGACAATGCTAGACTGGTTCCAGGGAAACCATTATCATATAAAGTAGGGATTGGCTGTACAACTGCATTGTACAGCGCTAGGAGTATCGAGGTTCAAGTTGAATACGTGAGAGAGTCGGCATCGGAAGAACAAGCGAGCTCTGGCAGACGACTACCGTTGAGCTTGACGCTGCTTACGGAAGACGAGGCAAAAGAGCTTCGCAGCAGCAATTTCAGTTGCATCATTGATGCAGAAGCTGTAAACGATGAATCATCACACTCGCTGGACAATGAGGGCAATTTGTATATTTCTTCCGGGGGGTCTGTCGTTCGAGTGTCCATTGCTAGGCCAAGCGGGAAATGAGATGAAGTGCTGTAAATGCTTCCACTGTGTGATCCATACTTGAATGGATGCAGGGACCCCGCCGGTTGCTGCTGCACAGCCTGCCCTTTGGGCGCGTCCAGAAATTCTTCGGCTCGGCAACGTAGCGGCGTTCCGGCTTCTGCAGGAGGTACAGACAGGCCCATCTTGTGCATTATCCATCAGAACCCCAGTTTGCCTCCGCCCTGGCCCTGTTTTGCCCGCATCGCTGGCTGTGCGTGAGCTGGTCCGACGCGGGTGGTGTCTCGTGGGAGGGCGCGCTGGTCCACCTGCCGTGGCCTGCAGTTCATCCTCCGCCGCGCCTGTCAGGTGACGAACATGCTCCACGCCATGGAGACGCCGTCGCGACGCCGGCTCCTTCGATGCTCCGCCGAGCACGCGCCCGTGAGTGCAGAGCCAAGGACTAGAACGGACAGGGCTACGCGCATCCTGCTAAGCGAAGCAACCATGAGGACAGCTAAGGGCGTGGGCTACGATGAGCACTGACGGCACGACACATAATGAGGCACAGGAAACAGAAAACCCGACCATTGACCAGCTACATATACTAAAAGATCTAAGGGTACGCGAACCTCGTTCTTCCTTTGTAGGATAGTCGCCACAATGCGCTCACCCTCGCTTCGCATCTCGCTTGCGAGGTACTCCTCGAGATGCTCCTTGAGCCGCTCGAGGTAATTGCGAACGCCATCCATCTCGGTGTCAATCTGGACCGCGACGGTCTCGACTAAGATGTCACTCTCAACGAACTGGCTCCGGGATCGTCCCCGTCACCTCATGGACGAGACTTTCACGCACTTCTTCCACCAAGGCACTACGGTGCACTTATTCCACTACGGCGGCACTACGCGCCTTGTTGTCAGCGGCGCGCGCTTGCGCTTGGGCAGCGAGGTGCGCCTCGACGGCGGCCATACGCGCGTTCATGCGCCGGTTCATTTCCGTCAGCTGCGTGAGCTGCGTCGTGATGTCGCCCAGCTTCTGCGTCAGAAAAGGGAGAAGCTCGTCGCACTTGCGACACCCGGCCGATGCTGTCTTGGCCTCCGGGCTCGAACTGCGGCTGCGAGGCCGCTTGGGGGGACGGCGGGCTGGAGCATGAGTGAGTTTATTGTCACAGTGAGCGGCCGTGCTGCGTCGGGAAACGTACAATACTTGCCCGTCGCGGTCTGGCAATGACTACCTGGGGCCTCGCTCCTATACCCCGGTGCACTCGTGTTGTCGGATGCTGCTGAGCCGGCGGCCGCCTCTGGCACGTATGGTGGAGGGTGTAGCAGGGCGGAAGAGTCGGGCCTGTGTAGGCGACCCCCCTTACCGCCATAGTGCCGGGCTGTGTTATAGAGGGACCTGGTCGGCTGCATCGAGCCATTAGACACGGCCGCGCAGAAGACCTCGAGCTGTACCTTGTTAATTCTGTGTTTTTCCACCGCGACTGCGAAGATAACCTGGAGGGCCAGGGCGTGAAGGCGCTGAAGCGTCGCGGTTTGGGCCTCGCCCACGCCCTCCCAAGCGCAATTGGGACCGAAAAGGCTAGGCGGCCGACGCATTCGGAAGTCGAGTCGGTATTCGCCGCCCGTATCGACTAAGGAGAGGCTTTCCATATCCTCGGGTGCTATGCTGACATAAAAGACTGTACCGTGCTGCTCCCCACGGAGCCAGACGGGAAGGACTCGCAGAGTAAGAAAGGCCTCGGTTAACGCGGCTTTTGTGGCGGATACTCAGGCTAGCATCTTGCGACGTCGGTGCCGCGTCCGGGGCCGGCCTCGTCCATGAAACCTTGGCGGCCGTCTTGCGGAATAAGACGACGTCCTTCTGAACATCCTGTTCGGCAAGAGGGTCGGCAGGAGGGTCAACAGGAGGGTCGGCGGTGTCGGTTGGTGCGGATGGGCCGGGCAGTGGTGCTGTCGACGCCATGGTTCAGGCTGGCTACGGTACCTTTGGAGGGTTCGATGATTAGCAAGGAGGAAGAACACAAGGGACGAGGACAAGCACGACAAGAAAGTAGCCCCCTCAAGAACATGAGGGTTTCCCACCAGCCCAGGCTTTGTGTGTTGTGATGTGTCGCGGGTGATGTGGAGCAGCCTTGACTCTCCCGCAGAGCGAGGTCGAGAAGACGATGTCGTTTTCGGAGTGCGATGAGGTAAATAAGATGGGGCGAGCCGTCGCCGCATACGCGTCCGTCTGGCCTCCAAGCGGACTTCTAGCGCCTGGTACGCAGGTACTCGCAGTCCCCGAGACCCTGGTTCTTCCTGGGAGGGCGCTCCAAGGGTAGAAGTCAGTGGCGAGGGCGGTCTCGGGCGGAAATAACGTGCGGTACCGGGGGCTGAAGACGGCCGGCGACACAGACGTTGCGATGGCGGGCGGGAGAGGTGGGCGATTGAGGGGAGGAAGTGGGTGGACGAGAACAAGTAGCTTTACGACTCGGTTCAGCGGAGGTGGAGGTGCAGGCGGTGGTGGTGGGGCGGAGCGGATTGTGTGCGAACTAGAACTGAACTGGAACCGGAACACGACGCGTGATAAATGAGCGCGACATGAGACGGAACATTCACGGTCCGAAAATCAATTAAAAGGGGGTTGGCTGGCAGTCAGGTACTTATTGGATTTGGGGTTGGGTTGGCAGCGGCTGCAGATGTGCCGGCACCTTCCATTCCATCCATGCCATCCATGCCATCCATTCCATCCATGCCATCCCATGCCATCCATTCCATCCATTCCATCCATTCCATCCATTCCATCCATTCCATCCATTCCACTTTCCATATTTTGGTTGCTCCGACACTGAGCGTAAGCAACATGGACCAGACAAACACACAGAAACGGCTGCAAGCCTTGGCACAGCTAAGCCAGCAATTCATGAAAACTAGTACGCTAAACACGTCTCAGGCTGGATATCTCGAGAAAAACATCGAGCTCCTCCACGACAAGAAAGAGCTTCAAGGATCAGCTAAGGCACGACGCAAGGCGGCGCAAACCTTTTTGGAATCTGTCTGCTATGATGCCACCTTAGGAGAGGAGGGCTTTTTCATGTGCTGCATTGCATTCTCGCCAACACTACTGGGTACGACGAAACTAGACTTCGTCGCAGATTACCGCGCTTGGTGGCGTAAGAACGCGGTTCCCGATGGCTTTCGCACGCTCATGAAGGAACTCAAACGTCGGTACGACGGCTCTCTACCACAGAAAGGTACAACCCCATTGTCACTCTATCCATCGAGTCACTAGTTCACGACTTGACAGACTCTCCTGCAAAGCGCAGTCATGATGACGCCTCATCACTGGAGATTGCTCAGAGAGATGGCCAACCCCAACCAATCCCTATGTCTTCCAAACGCCAACGATATGGAACGCCTCGATCTCCAGCGTGGAGATCAAGCGATGTTGCTGCTCAGCATAGCGATGATGGCATCCATGGCGACGAAGGGAACGAAAACAGCGACAGTAACGAGGTCGAGAAAGAGCATGGCAACAATGCGGAACAAGAGATCGCCGAGCCTACCACGGCTACGGAGCCAAGCGACGGTATGACCAAACTCCGCAGTTGCAAGTCGCGCTAACCTTTTGTAGTGCCGCTCGACGGTGTCGTCTACAGACTGAAACTCAAAGACGCTATAAGGATACTGGGTATCGAGGAGCCAGAAATTCGATTAACGATGCCGGACTACCCTGGAGCGAAGCCGTTTGTCACCTTCGGCTGCTCGGTAAATTTAGCAAAGGATTTCGTTCTCACCCGGCCAAAGGAGTTCATATAGCCTCGGGTTCGATCTTCGCAATGCGACACTGGCCAAAGCATGCATATTTGTATCCATCTTCCACCAGGATGATAACCGTATATCCTCTATTATCTCGACCAACCATGTCAACTTGGTCCCCTTCCGCATCGAAGACTCGGACATGTCCTGGCGATCTTGTCATGTCCACCGCAATTGCGAGGATACCGTTGTTTGTCTCGATGTATTCATCCTTGAGTTCCACCCAGCGAGGGCTACTGCAGTTTCGTCCTATCTAGACTCTGGTTAGTAGAAATCAGAACGGGCAAGATCTTGACGCACTGTATCGTTGCAGAACTCGACGATTTGAGTGTCCGTGCAATTCTTTATATTCGTCTTTTCCCTCATCCCCAGAAGCGCTTCCTCTCTTTTGACGTAGACAGGAGGGAGAGGCTGCCGTGTACAGGTGGGAAGCCAGTGATACTTCGGGTGTTCGAACCGTCTCGCAACGTTATTGAGACTGAATGTCCTGCGTACGTGTTGGGTCAACAGAGTGGCATACGAATTTGCATGGAGGTGGGGTACCAAGAAGCCTCATCCAAGAAGCCAGCGAGCAGTGACGTGGCCCAGCTCGGGAAAAGTGGGTGCCTAACATAGAACCCCGCGTATCACGTGACGGTAAGTCCTACTGAGCTTGGTAGTCATACGCTGACGATCATTAAAATCGAATCCCATGCGACGCATAGGATCGATCAGATATACAGGAGTTAGTCACGGTATGTAAAGTACGGTTGGAATCTCCCATTTGAAAAGGATGCCTCCTCATGTAGTTCATGAGTATTGGTTGATGCCCAAATGCCAATGCACAGTTGATGGGAACGAGTTGGGTGATGTAACTCCTGGGTGGTGGGTCCCAGAAAAGCGGGGTGCACGGCTGGCGCTGGGTTATTTGGTGGAAGAAGGAAGCTGACGAAGGAATGGAATGGATGGATGGATGGAACGGATGAGCGGATAGAACGGATGGAACGGATGGAATGGATGGAACGGATGGAACGGATGGAACGGATGGAACGGATGGAACGGATGGAACGGATGGAACGGATGGAACGGATGGAACGGATGGAACGGATGGAACGGATGGAACGGATGGAACGGATGGAACGGATGGAATGGATGGAATGGATGGAATGGATGGAATGGATGGAATGGATGGAATGGATGGAATGGATGGAATGGATGGAATGGATGGATCCTACGTTACTCATGGCTTATGTCTCCACCTCCTCATGCAAGGGGATTAAAAGCTACCAATAGCGGACCCGCTTAAATCTCGCTAGTGGTTAATAATGGGGTCATTCTGTACTTAGCCGGGAGGAGTAAAGCAGATCTCGCCCGATAAGCCGGTTCCGGTTCCGCGGGAGTGCAATCCAATCACGGATCTTGTATGGGGTATTATTATTATTATTGTTCTTACACCTAGCGACCTATTTAGGCCATGAGGACCCCCTGCGCATCTTAGCCTAGGAAAACCGTTCCGGGCTGACGTCCGGCCGGGTGAAAAACCTAGGTTCCGCTGCGTCGCACCGCTTCTATCTGCTCTTTGACCTGCCATACCGAGATCGGGCTCAGCGTGCCCGCTTCCTAGCTGATAAGCTGATTTGCCAGCTGGAACATGCCCAGCCTGCCCGAACGGAGTAGCCATCTCGCTATAATCCCTGCTTTTCCTGGGGTGTCGAGCATCCTGTCCGTGTCTATCGGTCCTCCTAGAGCTTGGACGAGGTGCTCTCGTCTTTCTTTTTCCCGTGGGCAGAAAACGAGGATATGCCGGATGGTCTCTCTGCCCTGACCGCAGTCGCACCAGGGGCTGTCGAAGCCTGGAACCCTACGCTTAAAAAGGAAGTCTCGCAGCCCAATCTTGCCAGTCCTCGCTTGGACGAGGATCGAGCTCTCCGCCTTGTGGAGTCCCTTATGGAGCTTGAGGACGTGCTTGTCTGGTGGCATCTTAGTTGCTGCCGGGGCTCGTGCTGTTCGATTTTGCTGCGTTTTTTGCCATCTCTGGAGCCAATCTCTCTCCTCGGCCTTGCTTGCCGAGTCTCCCGCTAGCCATTCGTCTAGCCACTTCTTGCGGTCGGGGATTTTCGGACCTTTGGGTCTGCGCCGTCGAGTCGGCCTTGTTAGGATCCATCTAGCCGCCTTGTCGCAACTTGCTTGGATAAGTGACGCGATGCGCGGCTGTTGGAGCCTCTCTTCCGATGCCGCCACCCTTCTGTTAAGCCACGTGTCTAAGGGGGACACGTAAGCTTCCGTTTCTAGTACTGCGGCAGCCGTGGCTTTGAAAGCTCCTGTGACCTTGCGGAGGCACTCTGTCTGGACGTCGTTGAGTGCCTTGGCTCTATTTTTCGAGACCTGGCGGTGCCACTCTAAAGCTCCATAGCCTATCGCAGACCGTACGACGGCTGTATAGACTTGGCGGGCTCGCTGAAGAGACGCGCCCCATGTCGAGCCGGCTATCCGGTCTAAAGCATAGACCTGCGTCGCCATCTTCTTCGATATCGACTGGATATGGACGTCCCAGCGGAGACGTCTATCCACCTGGATGCCAAGGACGCGGCAGGAGTCTTCTGGTTCGATTTCGTGGCCTTCTAGGGCTATCTTCGTGTCCGGACCTTTTCGTTTTCGGGAGAAGTGGACTAGGTGGTATTTTTTAACTGCGAAGGTCATGCCGTGACTGATTGCCCATTCTTTACAGACCTTATGAGCGGCTTCCAGCCGCTCGCAGGTCTGCTCTGGGTCTAAGCCGAAGCCCACGAGGTTCGTGTCATCTGCGAAGGCTATAGTAGCTATCCCTGGTACGGCTCTGAGAGCCCTGTAGAGGCCGGCTGTGTAGAGGCAGAAGAGGATAGGCGATAGGGGTGAGCCCTGCGGGACACCTGCCGGGACTGGGATCTCGTCCGATTCCTGGCCGTCGAAGAATAGCGTGGTGGACCGGTTAGAAAGGAAGCTTCGGATCCAGCTGATAGTCCATATAGGGACCCTCAGCGCTCGCAGGTTAGCAAGGAGCCTTCCATGGTCGACGGAGTCGAAAGCGCCTGAGATGTCTAGCGATAGAAGGGTTGCTGCGCCTCCATGCTTCCAGGCTGTACGGACCAGGTCCGTTAGCAGCCGTAGGGCCGTTTCCGTAGAGCGGCCCTTTCGGTTCCCCATCTGTTCGTCTGGGAGCAGCCCGTTCTCCTCGGCGAAGCTAGCTAGCCGTTGTGCTAGTAGGCTCTCGATCGCCTTCCCTATGGTGTTGAGCAGGGCGATAGGTCTCCATCCGCCAGCTTGGTGGTATTCGTTTGGCTGTTTTCCTGGTTTCCGGAGGATAACCGTCACCGCTTTACGGAACGCTGTTGGGTAGTATCCTATGCGCCAGCATGCCTCTGCTAAGGAGGCTAGGGCACGGAACAGGGGTTCTCCTAGCCGTCTGAGGAATCCGTTGGGAAGCTGGTCTGGTCCAGGTGCCTTCCACTGGCCTGCTTTAGTGAGGACTTCTTGGACTTGTTCCGCTGTCACCTTCCGGTCCATTTCGAGAGGCGGTGCAAGCCTGCGCGTTATTCGAAACCCGTTTTCTACGGCCTTAGGAAGGGGGTAAAACCTCTCCCGAAAAGCCTCTGTTTTCTCTTTATGGGTCGTTGCTTCGCCCTGTAGGGTGTGGAGCGTAGGGACGGCTGGAGGTAGCGGTGGCGCGGCTCCTTCGGTTCTGGCCCATCTCGCGATGTTCCAGACGCCAGCTGGCTGGCTGGAGGCCTCGTGAAGCATGCCTCTCCAGGTCGCTGTCTTTGCGGTGCGGATCGCTTTCTTTTTCACAAGGGATGACTGCCGGAGGGCTCGCCAGGCTGCGTCCGTACGGTCGGAAAGCCATGTTCGCTGGGCTCGTCTCTCCTCCTCTATGGCTCTTTTCGTGTCGTGGTTCCACCAAGCCTTGCCTTTCCCCTTAGAGTGGCGGAGGGGGGCAACTAGGTCGGCTATCCGAGTTAGCTCCTTAGTTAAAATCTCGGTGTAGCTATCTATTTCTTCTGATGTCTCGATTTGCCCTGGCTGTGGTAGGTGTGCCGCCTCTGCCTTTGCTTGGTCATAGTTAGCTGTTTTCCAGCTGCGTCGTGGTCTGTCTTGCCGGTCTATATGAGGTCCAGCCACGCGTATCACCTGAGGGAGGTGATCGGATCCTGCGTACGGTGCGTATCCGTCATAGGCGACCCGGAGATCGTCCGTGGCCCAGGCTAGGTCGATTGTAGAGTCCATGCACCCTCTTCGAGTCCATGTCGGTGTTCCAGTGGGGGTGATCAGCTGGAGTCTCCAGTGTTCTGCTAGCTGGAGCAGCTTGTTAGCTGCATTATGGGGTCGGACGTTGTATCCTCCCCAGACGGGGTGGTGGACGTTGAAGTCTCCCACGAGGACTGTTTGTCTTGGCTGGGGTTCGGCATGGAGGGCCTCGATAGCTGGCAGGTCCGATCTGCTAGTGGACCCAGGAGGAGGCGAGTACACGCAGATGACCGTTATAGGCCCGTCTGGTAGCTGGATCGTGATGTCACACCTATCTGGCTGCGCCTCGTAGGTCCACTGCGCTGGGGAGTACTTCTTGTTAATGTAGATGCATGCTCTGCCTCCCTTAGCAGCGTATAGGAGGTAGTACGGAGAGGATCTCGGGCAGTAGGTGGTCGGCGTATGCGGGTTTCTCCAAGGCTCCTGGATGGCTAGGACGTCATATTCTTCGTGGATAGCGTCGACTACCGGTATCTGTGCTTTCTTGCTTTTCTGCGTGTTCCAGTGTAGGATCCTTAGCGCTGTCATGGTCGAGCGTGGATGCTATCCAGTGTTGACTCCGGCGTTTCGATGTCCATGTCGTCTGTATCTTTGTGGCCTCTGCTGCGGGCTCTGCCAGTGCTTCTAGTACGGCAGCTGGTTGCTCGACGCTTCCGCGGCTGTACTGTCTGCCAGTCTTCGGCTGTTGGTTTAGGAGGTTCTTGCGAGGGCAGTGCGAATCCCTTCGGTCTCGTGACATAAGCAGCCTTAGCGATCTGGACCTGCTCCTGGCGGACTGGACACTCCTCGGACCACGCAGTGTGTGGTCCTCGGCATGCTGGGCAGCAGTACCGGCTCTTATTCTCGGCTTCTGGGCATTCTTTGTCGTTGTGCTTTGTTGAAGAGCAGAGCCCGCACCTGCGTGCGTGGCGGCAGACACGGGCGATATGTCCATAGCGGTAGCAGTGGTAGCATTGCTTAAGCTGCGCTCCTTCGGCGAAGGGCTCGCATGGATAGTAGCCATACTGCCAAATAAGGCCGTCACGACACAGCTGTTCCGCTTGTTGAACCGTAGGTACTGCAATGTATAGGGCCGTGACCTTCCTGGACGAGGTCTTGGCGTTGCGAGGGAGCTTGGCCTCCAGGACGTCGATAGGGCCGCCGGGCTGGTTCCGGAGTTGGACTTCTAGCTGCCCTTGGTTCGTCTCTATGGCCTCCTTGTTGATGCCATGGGCCACCACCAGGATCTTTCTCTTCTGGCCCCCTATCCCCCGGGTCTAGTTCTCTGCGCTTTCCATAGAAAGAGGTGGGGAATAGAAGGTTTGCACCTTAAGCAGCCCGCAAGGGCATATCCCTCTCTAAGACCACCGACATGCGCATCCGTCCTCTCGAGCCATAGCACGACCTCCTCGACCTGCAGCCTCCTAGGATAGCACCTGCGCCAGCGACACTCCGACAGAGAAGATGCCCTTTGGCACAATCGAAGGCAGTCCGTCTCATCCTTGTCTCCAGGTCCCTGGGCTGGCCCAATCCAGCTGTTCATCCCCTTCCACGGCAAGTCCTCGAACCGGTTCCATCTTTAGTCGACCCTAGTGCGAGTAGGGGACGTAGGGGCTACCCTGTTCTTCTGCCGGTCCCGCGGTCGTCGTGCTATGCTACGGCCCACCGGTGTCCTAAGGTGGCGAGCCCTAGACCGGCTTCCCGTTGCTCGCCGCCATCTCTGCCGGCGAGCCGACCATGTCTTGCCGTAGGCCTTCGGTAAGGGGTACCACCACGCCGGCATAGTACCCTGTAAGGCCTCGACTAACCTGCCCTGATCCACCATATGTTCGTCTCCGGAGCGGTGCGCTGTCACCCCAAAGGGCGACACGGGCGGCCAGCCGTGGCCACTATTGCCTTAACGACTCCGTTCCCGTGCTCTTAACAACTTCCATTACTCCGTACGCACGCCCACTTAGGTATTCGTTCGATGCCCTCGCGGCTGTTCACTGCAAGCCGTCTCAGAGCTCGGCAGGGCCGAGGGTGTCCTGTCGTCGCCTCGAGAACCGAGTCGACGTCAGATGGTTTTTTTACCCAAATCCCTCTATAAAGACGAGGGCCTTCGCTGCGCGCCTATTTTGTCGTCGATTCGGCGTCGCGCGGTGTCGATTTTCGAGGCTGCTTGCTGCGTTTGGCGGGGGCGAAAAATTTTCGGTCGTGCGACGCCCGAAAATCCCGCATCACAGACCGTCTCAGCACAACTCCGGTGCAGCGACACAGCGACGCAGCAATGGCGCCTCGCTGCACTTTCGTGCAGAATGCGTCTCTACATCGGCTCTCCCTCAGTCAATTGACCTAGGAAGATTTCCAGCCGGCGCCGCGGGGAGGCTGTAGAGTCCGACTTCGCCAGCCCTTGTATGGGGTAACAGTATTCTATAATCGACATATCAGTGCTGCAGCTCATCTTTCTAAGATACTTCGAATAGTTACCCATGTGTGTGCCAGGCTTTCGCTGCAAAGGAGACGAGGTGCAGCTAACTATGAAATTATGTATTTAAGGTAGAACCATCCATTTGATTTAAGATTAATTGAATTCTGCATCACCTGCATCAGTTACCAGCCCATACACGACATTCCACGCCTGACAATTGTGTGTTGTACGGTAAAGGTGAATTCGGCCGCCGTTCTTAAGTGCTTGGAGCTAAATTCATGTCGTAGATTGCAACGCCGAGATGTGTGTCTGGACCGTCTACCGATGCACCAACTGTGATTGGGAGATCTCGCGCATCAGAACAGCCGAGTGCGGTCAAGGAGATCATCAAGCGTATAGCCAGGAGTCAACCGTGAACGTTCGAAGAGAAGCAAAATGTGTGACGTGTGCATATCCAACCCCGGAATGAAAGCTTGGGCTTTCCGCATCGTGTAATGGGATCAGATGGATTTTGGTTGGATGTGGCAAGCTTGGTATATTCAGGTTTTCGGAGGGTTCTTCGATAGAAAGCGGGGATGAAGATAAGTCGGTACTCTGCCGCCACTGCGGTCGACGATGAAAGGCAGCTCAGCACCGAAGCCGTTCCAGTCATGAAGTTCCCGAATTCTTTGGTTCACTTCCCCCTGCAGCCCCTGGGTTGCACATGATACATTCTCGCTGTCAGCTCCGTCTCTCCCGCTAAAGTAGACGGCGATGACTGGCAGATCGTTGTGAGTCGGGAGATGTGCCTTATCTGGGTCGTACGCGTCGTTGAATATGTCAAAGACGATCATGATTCGGTTGGCCCTTTCTTTTGCAAGAAATAGGGTTGCTGGTGTTTCTTCCCAAGAAGCGAGATCGTTTGTTTTGACAAGGTTGAGCGCCTTTAGAATAATCTTGTCGGGACAATCCCAGGCATCACTATACTGGGAGCTCTTCCTGGACACGGAGACAAACACACGTTTCGCGGTATTCTGAGACTTGGTGCTCGCCATAATGGGGATTGAAACGATCAGTCGGATGACGACATTCGATGGTTTGATTTTGATGTGAAAACGCGAAGGAAAGGTTGGAAGTCAAAGAATAGGGCGGGAATTTAGGCATACGTACTAGCATTATCATTGTTCCGTAGCCGGATGGGACATCCTTGCTCAGCCATTCGGTTCCGATATCACGTGCAGACCAGCGCTGACTGCAGCTGAAAAGAGCAACTAGAAGCCTCCCTTAACAGGCCGTTATTATGCATCAAGCTATCAGCGCCAGCCAGCATATGAGCACAGCCACTTACCGGTGCACCAGGCCTCAGTGAACCAAAGTATAAGACGACGCCAAGAAGTGAAAGACGTCAACAAAAGAATTCATACCTCGGCAACTGGGTACGAACCTGAGTTCTGTTTCTATTCTCTGACTATGATACAGACCGGATATCGGTGCGTAAGTGAAACGGCGCCCAGCCGAGTCTTTCCTACGTGAGGGTCCAAGCGAACAAACCTTTTTTCGGCATTTGTGAGAGGCTCTGACGATGCGAACGAGCCAGCTCTTTGGGAGCAACACCATCGCTTCGGCGCTTGATGGTGGTTCGCAGGACGTGGTATTTTTCGACCATGCTACGGATAGACTGGCCCTTTAACGCCTGGTAGTGCCTTCCTCTACCATTATGAATGGGTTGAGAAGGGGAAGAGCGAAATAATGTATGAATGAAGTGTGGAAACTAGTACGTAATCGCGCATTTGATACAAGGTTGACTGCAGGCCAGACTTCAAAGGTTCTGGAAATCGAGAGGCTCTGTTGTTAGCCAGGCAAACAGCCGTAGGTCTGCTAAGTGCCATGCGCGTGTGGCGAGATCCGACTGGCCTAAATTCAAGAGTCTGATCACCTCTCATATCCCTGTATTGACTTGGCCGCACTCCAGCTACACTTTTCTCTTTAATGGCAAGTTTTTGGGCCGATGCGCTAGCAAACTGTCCGATTGACCCGCGTGATAATTGGTCCAAGATAGAGAGCCTCAATCTAGTCATCATGGTGTACGACGTGGAAGCTCTCGGGACACTACGCGGGCTCGAAAGGGCAACGAATTTCTTACCCCGACGCTCCTATCACCCTCTGCAATCGACAATACAGCCACGTTATGGAGTGCCCAGAAGGACTCTCCCACCGGTCCAGTGGGTGTTCGTAGCCATTGATAGGATTACAGCAGACTGCGAGATCACCATCAAATGGAGCCCCGAACACATGGGCATCACAGGGAACGAGGATGCAGACGAACTCGCGAAAGCGGGCGCGGAGAAAAGGCCCCGGGACCCCGGCGCAGTGGCGACAGCCGCCGGGATCAAGTCGATGGCCAGGTGACAGATGAGGAAACAGGCCACGAAATGGTGGACGCACGATGACAGGAACGTGCCGAGCCATTTACTTACGGCGAGACCAAGTACAAGCCGGGAAAATGCCTGAAAGCCCTCACGTTAGAGAGGAAGGTCCTCGGACAGTATCTCTACGTGCTATCACCTCATGGAAATTTCAAGTGGTACCACAACCGCTATGACCATCGGGACGCCGAAGTGCATTGCCCATGCACATCATACTCACATGGGAGACAGGAGAAGGGCCCGCAGCATATGGTTCACTGCTATGCGCTGCGGTCTGTGGTACACACGTGGTCCCGGCCGCCGAAGCCGGAAAAAAAGACATGACGGGACGATATGTACCGAGGGTAGCTAGCCGATGCGACTAAAAGGCTCGATCTAACCGGCTCGGTGAGCCGGGAGAGCTACTGGGCATAGCTCATACAGAACACGCTCGAGTTCCAGAAGTTCTGCCGAACGACGCGGTACTTTGGCCGTATCTGCCCTCCCTTCGGGAAGGTAGGGGAATGATGCCGCAACGAGAGACGGGAAGACTGCGCGGCATTGGACGCATATGACTCGAGAGAAGAAAGGTAGGAACTGGAAATCGTGATACCACAGGCCAAGGTAACGACAGTTCGAGGATCGTGAGGGTCCAGAAGACAGGTCACCTATCTGGTAACTGCTGGCGACGACAGAAGAGAGACAGTTATCAAGAGCTAAGGAACGAATGAATGAAGGAACGAGTCGGGAGATTCGGGCCGTAACGACCACCGGCTGCGGCATGTTGAGCCCTATAGATGTGATCTGGCTACTGTGGAAAGAAGTTTGCGTTCACCGGAAACTAGCTAGCCACGTTGCATTCCCCTCGAGAGGTTGTGGCTGCTTCGCAGCCGCCTATGACGTAAAAAAATAATTATTATTGGGCGCCAGTCAGCGGCCTCGGCGGCGTAAGGTTTGACATGGTTTGGAGTGCGGGCAGTCTTGCTGCCCAAGCGCCTACGAGCGCGGCCGACTCGCCTTCGGCCGCGTCCACGTTTATCTTCGTCGGGCGCTCGGCAGGACGTTTGGTGTCGTCGTGAGCGGGACAATCTTTCAAAACACCTTCTAGAAGAAGCTGCGAGCCAATCCGCTGTACGCCCCCTTTGCTGCGCAGGGGGCGCAAGATGCGCCGGCGCTTATCGAAGCTACCCAAACGCTCGCGGACCAGGACGTGGAATAGTTTCTGGTGTCTGTGTATGTAGCGTGTCTCCAGAGCGCATGGCTCGTGCTGTTCGTCCTCTCGGGCATAGCCATGCTCAGAAGTTTCCTGTAGATTCGGAATTGTCGGTTCCGGCGAGCATCCGACATAGAATTAAGGGATCTGCCGTGGAGCGGCACGACACTGGAAAAGCTAAAAAACTTGGGTTTGAGATCCGGAGACTCGATTCTGGAAGATAGCCGGCTGCTGGTGCTCCATAAGCTTCCGTCTTAGAATTTTACGCACTGCGACTTAGCCCTAGGAAGGAATCGCTGCCGTCGGCCTGTCGGCACACAGCTAAGGTGGACATTTCTTTCCGTTTTGCGCAACGCATCGAATGTCCCCGGCTAGTGTGGGGTGCGTGTCTCCCAAGGCTCATGATTTTCGTGTTGCCACGATTCTTCTGCCTTTACCTTGCAGGGTTGGAAGGTCATGGTCTTCCCTAAGTAACCCTAAAAATAGACTAACCTAGATTGTGTTACAGCGCGTCTGGACTAACTGCCCGCAGAGGCATAATGCGAAAGCTTCGGGAATGATCCATTTATTGGATTCATTCTGTTCAGTTCTATGCTATAAGAGCTACTCCTGCAGGGGACCAACTGCCAGGCCGTAACAGACTATATCTTTCAAGCACATTAGAGAGGGCTTCGTTTCTATAATCAGACTCAGGCTAGTTTCTTGGGTAACTGTAGATGCTGTGATTATTTATCTTCTTTTGGCTGGTTTGGACCGTTTTGCCGAGTGGATAAGTGACGGAATCTTTTGAATCACCTTGGTTCCCGGTGCGCGCTTTAGGGGATACCTGGTGCTTTGCAGCCCGACAAACAGAACACCCAACGCGATGCTGCGGAATAAGTTAGCACCCCACTGAACGGGCCACCCCCTGTATGGGCCACGTCACTAGAATATCAACACCGCTCTATTCACTACGGTGTTATGCAGCCACCATGAGGCCTCTATAGCTAAAATTGAACGCGTATCTCCTCCTCGACATGTTCTATCTCCTCGTCCTGGTCTGGTTCAATTTGAGGCAATTCCGACCGTCTATTTGGCTGGTGGCGCATAGAGCGCCGCGGGCGCTGAGACTCGGCCTCGTCCCGTAGCTGATCCTTAGCTTGTTGGATGTCTGCTATGTCAACGAAGGCTTGCTGGGCCCTAGGGAGAACTCTGCGCTGTTTTCGAGGTCTCTCTCTCTAATGCAGCCTTCAATCGCTCCTGGCTATGCTGCAGTCCCACGATAGTGGCGTTGAGAGTGTTAAGGGCCTTCTGGACCTGACGGCTCATGCGGCGGACCCCGGCAGTCTGCGGTAGGCCATCCTCTGCCAACAAAGATGTCTCCAATTCTCTTAGGTCCTTGCTGTTCTTAGGAGTCTGGAGATGGTTTTCTGAAGCCTGGAGGGCTCTGTCTAGTGTTTCGGCCGGTCTGGTGCGTCTGCGGTCATGGCATCGGCCTGCATAGCTAGCCTGCTATTAAGCGCCTTAGAGTCGAACTTCCACTGCTTAAGGTCGTCGTCGTTAAACATCTCGTCGTTAAACCACTGCTGTTGGACGTTTTTGCCGCCAAAGATAACTAAGGGAAAGAGGGCTCGGCCATCGCCAGACACGCACTCCACAATAGTCACCCAGTCTCTATTAAGGGGGTCGTTAATGAGGACCTCCTTAAGCTCAGAAGGTCCAATAACTAGGAGAGCGTCTCCGATATCGACCATCGTCCCTATCTCGTCGGCGTTATAAGTGTGAGCAGGAGGGATAGCCGACATTAGGGGGTCATCCAGCCGGTCGAAGAACTCAACGATATTGACGGAACATGCAGCGTTAGCACGTCTCCAGTCATACCGTACGCTTCGCAGAGTCTTCAACTCTGGATGTCTCCGCAGGAATCTCCGGACCCAGTGTGTTCCGATGGTCTGAGGGCCCCCTGAAGCTTGGGATAGCCTCATGGCGAACAGACGGAACCTTGAGTGTGGAGGAGCATAGCCTAGCTTGGTCTGTAACTTGACCCAGCGCACTAAAAAGCGCTCAGTAGTTGGGGATAGGTTCTGACGCTTCTGAGAGGCCTCACGGCGCGAAGCACCGCCGTCCATATGGCGCTGTAGGGTGGTTCTGGATACTCCATGTCTAACGGCCGCGGCTCGCATAGATAGGCCATTTCGGTGGGCTCTAGCGGCTGCACGCAGCTTCTTTTCGTGGTCGGACAACATGTTATAAGATGCGCAATTGAAATAGGAGTAGAATGAGATATTTTATTTATTTTTGCGAGCGCTGGTTGTTGCTCTATTTATTAGTGACTCTGTTGGGGTTGTTGAGGTTGGTGATACTTTTTAGGTGGCCCATTAGGGGGATGGCCCGAGCAGTGGTGTTCCAACTTACAGCTTATCAAGGGATTTAGCGTTGGTAACCCTTGCATTGCTATCGCTAGGAACGCCCCGGCTCGCACCGCCTCTCGATATGGACCGGAAGGTGACAGCGGATCAAGTGCAGGAAGCCCTTACTAAGGCAGGCCAGTGGAAGGCGCCTGGACCGGACCAGCTTCCCAACGGGTTCCTTAAACGCCTAGGAGAACCCCTCTCCCGAGCCCCAGCCTCTTTAGCAGAGGCATGCTGGCACACAGGATACTATCTAAAAGCGTTCCGCAAAGCGGTGACCGTTATCCTCCGGAAACCAGGAAACAGCCAAACGATTACAGCCAAGCCGGCGGCTGGAGACCTATCGCATTGCTTAACACCATGGGGAAGGCGATCGAAAGCCTACTAGCGTAACGGCTTGCTAGCTTCGCCGAAGAGAACGGGTTTCTCCCGGACGAACAGATGGGCAATCGGAAGGGCCGCTCCACGGAAACTGCCCTGCGGCTTGCTAACAGACCTAGTCCACACAGTCTAGAAGCATGGAGGCGCCGCAACCCTCCTTTCGCTAGATATATCGGGCGCTGTCGACCCTGTCGACCACGACGGACTCCTCGCTAACCCACGAGCGCTCCGAGTACCTATATGGACTATTAGTTGGATACGCAGCTTCCTTTCTAACAGGTCCACCACACTGCTCTTCGATGGCCAGGAATCGGACGAGATCCGGGTCCTGGCAGGCGTCCCGCAAGGCTCATCTCTATCACCCATACTCTCCTGTCTTTACATAGCTGACCTCCACAAGGCCCTCCGAGCCGTCCCTGGTATAGCCGCCATCGCCTTCCCGACGACACCAACTCGTCGGCTTCGGCTTAGACGCAGAACAGCCCTGCGGGCGGCTGGAAGCCGCCCACAGGATCTGTAAAGAATGGGCTATCAGCCACGGCATGACCTTCGCAGTCAAGAAATACCATTTGGTCCGCTTCTCCCGGAAAAGGAAGGGACCAGATACCGAGGTCGCCCTAAAAGGCCACGAAATCGAACCAGAAGAATCCTGCCGCGTCCTCGGCGTCCAGGTGGACAGACGTCTCCGCTGGGACATCCACATCCAGTCGATCTCAGAAGATGGCCACACAGGTCTATGCCCTAGACCGCATAGCTTCCTCGACATGGGGCGCGTCCCTCCAGCGCGCTCGTCAACTCTATATAACGGTCGTGAGGTCCGGTATAGGCTACGGAGCCTCTGAATGGCACCGGCATATATCGAAGAACAGGGCTAAACGCTTAGCGGTATCCAGACCGAGTGCCTCCGCAAGGTCACAGAGGCCTTCAAAACAACAACAACCGAGACACCGGAAACAGAAGCCTACGTGCCATTTTTAGACGCGTGGCTTAATAAAAGAGTAGCAGCATCGGAAGAGAGGCTCCAACAGCCACGCATCGCATCACTCATCCAAGCTAGATGCGATAGTGCAGCCAGATGAATCCTAACAATACCGACCCGCCGGCGCAGACCGAAAGGCCCCGAGGTTCCTAACCGTAAGAGGAGGCTAGACGAGTGGCTAGCTGCGGACTTGGCAGGCAAAGCAGAGGAAAGAGATTGGCTCCAGAGATGGAAGCAAAGTCAGTCGGCACGGCAACCAAAACCAGACACTGCGAGCCCCAACAGCAACCAAAAAGCCGCCAGATAAGCACGTCTTTAAGCTTCATAAGGGGCTCAGCAAGGCCGAGAGCTCCATCCTCGTCCAAGCAAGGACTGGCGAGATCGGACTTCGAGACTTCCTGTCACGGCGCGTGGGAGCACACCCTAACAAACTGCACCACGCCGCCCCAGCAGGAGACTGGGCAAAAGGACTAGAATCCGAAGACTGGGAGACTTGGATCTAATAGGGTTTATCTGCTGGTCAGCCACGCGCCACTGGTAGGATGAGCGCCGTGACACTTCCTCTTTAAACGTAGGATCCTGGGCTACGATAGTCCATGGTGCGACTGCGGTCAAGGTAAAGAGACCGTTCGCCATGTTCTCGTTTTCTGTCCACGGGAGAGAGACAGGAGACAAGAGCTCGTCCAAGCTCTAGGGGAACCTATCGACACAGACTGGATGCTCAATACTTCGGGGAAGGCAGGGATTATAGCGAGATGGCTACTTCGCTCGGGCAGGCTAGGTATGTTCCAGCTTGCAAACCAACTCATCAGCTAGGAAGCGGGCGCGCTTAGCCCGATCTCGATATGGCAGGTCAGACGACAGAGGGAAGCAGGACAACGTAGTGGAACCTAGGTTTTTCATCCGGCCGGACTTCAGCCCGGAATGGTTATCCTAGGCTGAGATATGCAGGGGGTCCTCATGGCCTGGATAGGTCGATAGGTGAAAGAATAATAATTGAATAAATGTTCCGATAAGCGAAAAAGTCCAGGAACCCCGTCCAAGCACCAGGAGCCGCACCAACGACCTATGGCTCAATCGTGCACGGACCTTAAGAATTAGGGCAATCACTGACTGCGTAGGTGCACGAGAATACCAGGCGCAGACGGTCGGACGCGTGATAGGAGCCGGAAGCCCGCCAGTAGGCGGGCCCTCTACGGTTACACAGTTGATATCAGTCCATTGTCTCTAGAGCGCTGACAAGTCTTTCCCGCAAGGCACTGTGTACATGGTCCGCAATGTCAACGTCGATGGTGTCGCAACGTTCGTCAAGCCGCGCCTGCCGTTCTACCAGCTCTTCGTGGCGCTCCTCGAGATCCTCGTGGCATTCCACCAGGTAGTCATAGTTAGCTTCCAATTCCTCGTGGGACTGGGCCAACCGGGCGTGCTTCTCCTCCAAAGCCCGAGTTCTGCTCATCACCACGGCCAACTGCGCCTGCAACATCTTGTTCTCATGCTCCAACTCTTGGTTCCGTCCCAGCACTTGGTCCACTTTCGCAATGAGGACCGCCAAGTGAGGTTGGCCGAGGTGGCTATCGGCTATGTCTTCGCTGTCGCGACGGACACGTTTAGCCGCCCGCTTTCCATCCAGTCTCTCTACGGTTACCTTTTTAGCAGATGGGATGGCACGACGCTGTAGGACGCAGCACAAGACCAAAAGCACGTACCAGATAGCCCACTTCTCCCTGCAACCGGCGAGTGGTTATCTGTTCCCTCCGATTGGGTCAAGTCGTAGGGCGGCAGACAGGCTGCGTATATCCTCTGGACTGCGTCCAGGTGCTGTAATGCAGTCTGGCGATGGTGTTCTTGAGTCCGGAGGTGACGGCTCGGGGGGTGGGGCGGGCCTATGGCGGCTCCCACCACCCGCGCTTTGCCTCGAGGGTGGTAAATCGACCATTTCTAGGCTAAATGAAGCCCTAGGAACAGTTTCCGGGCTATCCGGTAGCTTATAGAGTCGTGGTTGTGAAGTTATCGCTATGTGGGGTCGGTTTCGAAAAAGTTTTTTTTTTTCCATACTTAGCATCCTATATATAAAAGGCTTCCTCATTCCTCGACCGTCCGTTTTACTCCACCAAATGTTCTTCCCTAAAAACGCGGACGGTGCAAAATGCAGTTTAATTTTCCTCCCGAGACCTTACGCCTCATCTTCTTATTTTCCGACCTCAATACTACGATCGCATTTTCTTATTGTTGGCGGTCATTTCGTGCACAGACTTTTGAACTTTTGAACCACAAAGAGTGGTGGGTTGATCGACTACTCTCTCGCCTATTCAACATCTGGGAGAATTCATTCTATCCGCAAGCTCCAATTACTCAGAGCACATTCCAGTTCTTACATTATCATGATAGTAAATCAGACATAGACTGTTGGCCATTAGCTAACTGGACCGTCTAGGACTGAAATCGAAACTCAATCTCTACTTTTCCTATCATTCCAGGTCGAAAATAGTCGTTGTTATGCAAAAGACCTTGGTGACTTGCAGGTCAACCGCAATGCCACGGCATATAGCCTGCTATGAAGGTGGATTCTGCCTCTGTGCGCTGGACAACATGAGACGCTGCGCTATTCGGCCATTCATGGATGTCAAAGGCAGTCCAGAAGTCACATGCTGTTGTCAAGAGATCCGGATGGAAGCCGACGAAATGCCTCCTCAATACGATACCAAAACAATCGAGGGGACGATTTTCGTCAACCGGCCCTATTTAAAATGGCTAGAGGAGCGGCCGCCACTTCAACTCGAAAAGATATTTCACTGCGTAGATTCACTAGAAACAGCTACGAGCTGGGGCATTCGCATGCATCAGTCGTGGTAAGGCTCTCAGCCTAGTAATTCGACCATGAAGTTCAACATTAGGTTAGCCATCGTTCGCCGAACGTGAAATCATCTTTGGCACACAACGATAAAAAAGGACATTTTGGTGTGATAGTAGCGCTGGAGAATGTGAAGGAGTCAGAATTCGCATAGTTATAGTCAGTATGCCTCGAGCTCACCCACTTACTATCATTGTTGATCATATACTACCCCAAACCAACACAACGACCTCGGGGCGTGATGATGCATAGGTATCCGTGACATTGCAGAGTTTCCCATCAGTCATAATGTTGCAGAAGTTTCCAATTGACGATAGAAATTTTGAAGCCGTGGTAGAGGGGCTTCTGCATCTCCTCTGTCTATTGATGGAGTCGAGTCTGGTTGTGAAAACCAAGACAGCATCTGCATCGGGAACATCGTGCTTGCGCTTCATGCCTTGCAGCTCTTGACGATGCGAAAAAAACACTGATAGCGTATCTGGTAACATACATAGTGTTACGACCTGCAGGTTGGTCCCCTGTGGTCTAGCGCTTATAGTGCAGAATTGGGCAGAATGATCCCACTGGATCATTACTGAAGCTTTTGCTTCGTGGCGCAGTGAGTTGTCCCACACGCACTGTAACAACAAGCTACAAGGACACTTCTTCGGATGCTCGGGCCCAGGAAGACTACTGGAACTGTCACAACGAATCTCACTGGGCAAAGACCCTCGAAAGTGGATCCTCGGCCCCAAGGGCTACCCCAACTTTGAATGGTTCATAAAACCCTTCAAACCCTCCGCCCCGGTGCGGGCAGAAGCCTAGGACGCAGAAGACCACCCGGGCCCTGATGAATCGTAAGAAATGGCGTTGGTAAGCGGGCCTACCCTCCAGTAGGCCAGGCGGAAATCGGAGGATTTCCTTTGACACGCGAAACGTGAGCAGGCTCAAGCAAGTTGAAGGCCGTCCTTTGGTGTCTAACCGCCTGGAGGTACAAATTGTAACAGGCGCGGACGACTCTCACCTTCTCATGTCCCACAGAGGACGCGGCGGAAGCCTATGCATTACTTAGACTCCCACAGGCCCTAGCAAGTAAACACATCCATCCATGTATTCATCGTGTGGGCAAACGATTGTCAGGTCGTATATAACACCTAGCAGCAGTCCATTTCAGCTATTCGAAAAATGAAACCTTATATAATTAGGTGTCACGCTGAGGCGACCTCTGGAGTACACATCCAGGATCTCAGGTCACATGACCTGGCCAATCAGCATCTAGAAGCCTACAAAGACGCTGGACGCGTATTTTATCACCAGCGCTATCTTGCCGTAAGTGGTTGTCTAGCTGTCGATTATATAAGAATCGATCATCTCATGTCCAGAAAATTCACGTCGGAGGGCAACCAAAAAATATGTACGTTACGGAACACAACTAGCTTTGAGAGAGACAAAATGCTGATTAAGCAAGAAAGATGCGGATACTGAGTTAGCAGCGGAAAGACGAGCGAGTAGTAGTTACTTAAGGTGGACGTAGCCACGCGAATGGCGCTGTGGCAAATAAAGAATTATCAAAATGAGGACACCTGCGAAGGAGAAGTAGAAACTTTTATAGACCCGGATACCGATTTGTTCATTCGCTTCATGGTGACGTTGTTGGGTAACTCATTACAGTTGTTTGAATGTGCCGGAAGCGACACACCCTTGCAAGCGATATTTTTAGGTATATTAGTGTAACGTATGGAAACAGGATGCTGATAGAATGTTGGTTAGTCTGTTGATAGTACTTTAGTTGATATGCTACATTAATTTTGAGACTACAAAAGTTTGTCAACTGCCTGTCTAAGCTCATCGTTGATGCTAATCTTATCCACCTCCATGAGGATTACCGCATTCTTTCTACCTCTTATCGCCTCATCGTAGCATTCATGCGGAAGTATTGGTCGCAACAGCATTGAAAACGCCTGTACGTTGGAACTCATAAGGCCTCCTACCGCATCTTCGATTTCGGCTCGTACTTCAATTTCAGTTCGTGTTGCATTTGGGGTAGGAATTTCCATCACAGTTTTCCATCTTCCGTTTTCGTAACTGATGAAGCGAATGGACTGCGCGCCAATATTTGGATGTATAAGTCTATCTTCTGCGTCATCGTCGGCTGGTGCGCCAATTTGCGATTGCAGCGGTATTCCCATTCCTCTAGGCGTGCTGGGCGAAGATCCTAGCACTATGGGTGCTATGATTCCAGCGTCCGCTGGGCTCTGAATTCGAATTAGGCCCAGCGCGCTTTCAGATAGAACAACGCTATCCCAGTCTGACACGTCCTGTTCGTTTTCTAGCTCTTCGGAAGAATATTTTTGTCTAGAAGTTTTCCCCATAAAGGCCATATAAGTTGGACCACCACTGCTCGGGCCACCCCCTTAATGGGCCACCTAAAAAGTATCACCAACCTCAACAACCCCAACACAGTCACTAATAAATAGTACGGTAACCAGCGCTCGTAAAAATGAATAGAATATACCATTCTACTCCTCTTTCAATTGCGCATCTTATAACATGTTGTCCGACCACGAAAAGAACCTGCGTGCAGCCGCTAGAGCCCACCGAAATGGCCTATCTGTGCGAGCCGCGGCCATCAGACATGGAGTATCCAGAACCACCCTACAGCGCCATATGGACGGCGGTGTTTCGCGCCGTGAGGCCTCTCAGAAGCGTCAGAACCTATCCCCAACCACTGAGCGCTTTTTAGTGCGCTGGGTCAAGTTACAGACCAAGCTAGGCTATGCTCCTCCACACTCAAGGTTCCGTCTGTTCGCCATGAGGCTATCCCAAGCTTCAGGGGGCCCTCAGACCCTCGGAACACACTGGGTCCGGAGATTCCTGCGGAGACATCCAGAGTTGAAGACTTTGCGAAGCGTACGGTATGACTGGAGACGTGCTAACGCTGCATGTTCCGTCAATATCGTTGAGTTCTTCGACCGGCTGGATGACCCCCTTATGTCGGCTATCCCTCCTGCTCACACTTATAATGCCGACGAGATAGGGACGATGGTCGGTATCGGAGACGCTCCTCTAGTTATTGGACCTTCTAAGCTTAAGGAGGTCCTCATTAACGACCCCCTTAACAGAGATTGGGTGACTATTATGGAGTGTGTGTCTGGCGATGGCCGAGCCCTCTTCCCCTTAGTTATCTTTGGCGGCAAAAACGTCCAACAGCAGTGGTTTAACGACGAGATGTTTAACGACGACGACCTCAAGTAGTGGAAGTTCGGCTCTAACGGCTCCGGCTGGTTAAGCAACGAGATAGCGCTACGTTGGCTACGTGAGGTGTTTCTTCCGCAGACGAAGCCCCAGGATTCTCGACAGTGGCGCCATCTGATTATCGACGGCCACAACAGCCACATTAACGAGCCTTTCCTTTTAGAGTGCCTCCAATCGAAGGTCTGGTTGAATTTCCTTCCGGCGCACTGCTCACAAATTCTCCAACCACTTGATGTCGGCCCTTTCTCAGTGTTAAAGCGGCGGTTCCGGTCTATCCTACGTGCCACTTGCTATTCTATGATGGCCACAGTTGCCGGCAAACCAGAGTTCGTGGCAGCCTGGAAACGGGCTCGGAGTGAAGCCCTCACGAAGGAGAAAATCCTTCGGGGCTGGGAGTCAACTGGCATCTATCCAAGAGACCGATCTAAGGCGCTTAACAGCAGGCTAGCTATGCAGGCCGATGCCATGACCGCAGACGCACCAGACCGGCCGAAAACACCAGACAGAGCCCTCTAGGCTTCAGAAAACCATCTCCAGACTCCCAAGAACAGCAAGGACCTAAGGGAATTGGAGACATCTGTGTTGGCAGAGGATGGTCTACCGCAGACTGCCGGGGTCCGCCGCATGAGCCGTCAAGTCCAGAAGGCCCTTGACACTCTCAACGCCACTATCGTGGGACTGCAGCATAGCCAGGAGCAATTGAAGGCTGCATTAGAGAGACAGAGACCTCGAAAACAGCGCAGAGTTCTCCCTAGGGCCCAGCAAGCCTTCGTTGACATAGCAGACATCCAACAAGCTAAGGATCAGCTGCAGGACGAGGCTGAGTCTCAGCGCCCGCGGCGCTCTATGCGCCGCCAGCCAAATAGACGGTCGGAATCGCCCCAAATTGAACCAGATCAAGACGAGGAGATAGAGCATGTCGAGGAAGAGATACGCGTTCAGTTTTAGCTATAGAGGCCTCATGGTGGCTGCAAAACACCATAGTGAATAGAGTGGTGTTGATATTCTAGTGACGTGGCCCATACAGGGGGTGGCCCGTTCAGTGGGGTGCTAACTTATACGCATTTGCGTACAAAAAATGAAGTGATATCGTCCCCTTGCGTAACCATTTGTGAGGGGACGTCCTCGTGTACGTTATCCAGAAAAAGGAGAGCTTTGTCGACAGCATGGTGACCAATCTCTGGATATCCACACCGGCTTTTCAAATGCTTGGCCTTGACTGGCATTGGCTTTAGCCCATATTGTTTGTGGTGGCCTGTTTGGCTAGCGATGACACCCTCGATATGTGCCATGATTGAGTTGATCGAGTGCCAACAATCGTTTACATCAGGACGCAAACCTTTGACTAATGCCGAGCGAATCATCTCTGCATTCGTCGAGGCCAGAGCCTTCTGGCCAAGTCCTGGTGTTTTGAAACCTAATCGAATGGCAAGCGTTGAAAATCCCAACAATGCATCCTCTTCAGCTTTCTCCGGCCTCGCTTTGGTAAGCAGTCCTTTCCTCTCCTTAACGGGCGGTGACATATGAGGGTAATCCCGCATGACGCAAAGCCAAAGCTGCCGCTTACTTAGCTCGAGACGCTGGCTGGACAAACAGCTTCGTACAGCAAAGTTTCCGTCCCCAACTTCCACTTCACAGTAGCCTGGGTTTGAACTTGGCTCCTCGAAACAGGCCTCTAGGCTGGCGGAGAGCGTGAGGTTCTCATGCTGGAAGCCCATGATTGCTCTTATACTATCAGCACATGATTGCAAATATTTCATGTCCTCGAAGAACGTATAGAGCGAAGGGATGATACAGTCCAGTTGTACTAGGTTGTTCCAGATGAGTGTCCGTTCAAGGGTATTGAAATTTCCCAGAATCTCGCCAGCATCAAGCTTGGCCCGAAGATCATGGGTATCTTGGACCGAAAGCCGTGGGCACCTGAGCTGGAATGCGCGGACTGTCTTAGGGTCGACTTTCGCCAGCATTGAGGGCTCTTTCCCAACAAGCGTGGCCCAGACATCGTATACATGATTCAGATAATTCAGGATCTCCTGGGATCGATATTAGGAGGCTGTCCAGTTGCCAATAGAAACTACTCACCTCATCACACCTGCCACTAAGTAACTTGTGTAAGGTGCTGAGTCTCATATCATCCCAGAGCCCCGGAATAGCTAGAAGGCGATCGAATCCGTCTCTTAAGTGGTTTGACTCTACAAGCTTCTTGAAGTATTTCTGCTTGTGGTTTGAGAGATGAGATAACCAGAGGGATTCAAGCTCGACATTGTTTTCTTGTTGGAACTTTCGGAGGTTGAGGTAGAACTCTCCATCCGGAATTCTATCCCAGAATATGCCGTCCATTATTACTGAATGTTTCCAGATGTTTGTGGTTGGCACTGTTTTCCATTTAATTTATTAAATACCCCAGATGATAGGATCCGGAACTGTCCTAAGATCTGGAATGATCCTGGGCTCCAGAGAGGTCCTGGGATCCAGAGAGGTCCTGGGATCCAGAGAGATCCTGGGATCCGGAATGATCCTGGGATCCAGAGCGATCCTCGGATCCAGAGCGATCCTGGGATCTGGAATGATCCTGGGATCCAGAGCGATCCTGGGATCTGGAATGATCCTGGGATCCGGAATGATCCTGGGATCCAGAGCGATCCTGGGATCCAGAGCGATCCTGGGATCCTGAATAATCCTAGGAACCGGAATCATCCTGGGATCTGGAATGGTCCTGGGATCCAGAGCGATCCTGGGATCTAGAGCGATCCTGGGATCCGGAATGATCCTGGGATCCAGAGGGATCCTAGGATCCGGAATATTCCTAGGATCTGGAATGACCCTGGGATCGGAAATGATCCTGGGATCCAGAGCGATCCTGGGATCCAGAGCGATCCTGGGATCCTGAATAATCCTAGGATCCGGAATGATTCTGGGATCTGGAATGATCCTGGGATCCGGAATGATCCTGGGATCCAGAGCGATCCTCGGATCCTGAATAATCCTAGGAACCGGAATCATCCTGGGATCTGGAATGATCCTGGGATCCAGAGCGATCCTGGGATCTAGAGCGATCCTGGGATCCGGAATGATCCTGGGATCCAGAGGGATCCTAGGATCCGGAATATTCCTAGGATCTGGAATGACCCTGGGATGCAGAGCGATCCTGGGATGCAGAGCGATCCTGGGATCTGGAATGATCCTGGGATCCGGAATGATCCTGGGATCCAGAGCGATCCTGGGATGCAGAGCGATCCTGGGATCCTGAATAATCCTAGGATCCGGAATGATCCTGGGATCTGGAATGATCCTGGGATCCGGAATGATCCTGGGATCCAGAGCGATCCTCGGATCCAGAGCGATCCTGGGATCTGGAATGATCCTGGGATCCAGAGCGACCCTGGGATCCGAAATGATCCTGGGATCCAGAGCGTTCCTGGGATCCAAAGAGGTCCTGGGATCCGAGCGATCCCTCTATTTTAGTATACAAGACTAAAATATAGTTGTCACAGCCGCCTGACCGACACGTATCTGCTTCACAATGAATGAACCTCTCAAGCGCCGCACTCAAATCGGTATCCTTACCCGTGAAGGACTTGGCTTCCCAAACAACGACCACCCACTACATAAATCAAATCAAGGAATACCATCACCAACGTCTGCTAGATCCTTAATCGGGCATGGCGAAATCGACCGAAGAAGCCTCCGACGGGCGAGGTTAAGCAAAGACAAAAAGCCTGGAAACACGTTCACTTTGAGGCATGGGTCACCCCACAGCGATTACAAAATGACATTCAAACTCGACCTTGGTGGCTTTGTCACATTTGCAGTCCAAAAAAAAGCCCCATACACCGTTTTCCATGTGAAAGAGCATCCTGCCTCTCAGGCAACTGAAGTATTACAATGGTACCAGCGACTTCGCAACAAATACGTCCTCGGCATCCATGAAGCCTTTTTAACGAACGACACTCTCTACACCATGCTGGAAGAGACTGCAGTGAGCTTGGAAACTGTGATCAGATGTCCGTTATATCCTGACGAAATTCAACTGAGCACCACGGTCCAGCAGGTAACTCGCTTCGCCCTAATTGACTCCACATACTAACATCCCAGCTTGTCGATGCATTGACCTACCTTGAGTCTGAACATATATTCTGTTCTCAGCTGAGCTGCGAGACGATCCTACTCAATCGAGAAGGCGAAGTCAAAATCGGTGCGTAATCCTTTTGGGCGTCTTCTAGTCGCAGTCAATCATTAATGCCAGTACAGCGAGTCATGAATATCAGCTGCAAGAAAAAGATGCATTGCCCCAACAGTTTGCTCGCCATGTTGAACTGGTGCGATCCGTAACAGGGAGACTGATGTATAAGGTTTTAATGGACGAAGCTCCTTATACGAACGATACACGGTGGCCGCCATCTTCAGCCGCCAATCAGTTGTATGTCGCGGCTAAATCTGTGGAATCCATCGCGGAGCTACTGAATGTGAGTTGCGAACCTGTTTCCAGTCATTCGTGCCTAACGATTTAGCAACCCCTTGTCTCTGCTCGCCATCCCAAAGAGTCATTAAAAGATTTGATCCGACTTGCCGGCATTGCCGTCCCATTCAACTACCAAATTAATTCTCGTCCTCCATGACGTGACCACCAATACCCGGGATTAGGTGGCGTACAATATGGAGACAAGGACCGTACTGATGTGTTTTCTTTTGCGAAAAGCCACCATTAACAACGACGGGTGTCTGGAAACTTAGGGATAAAGAAGGCCGAGGTTTCGATGTTTTTGTTTTCATATTACCACGAAGCTAGGAAATCTGTTTGTCACTGAAAACTATCATGCTGAGCTGCTGCATTTCGCCAACTATTATTGAACTTCCCATTGAACCTGTACACTAGTTCATTCCGGCTGATAATCCAGTTCTCTGATGAGTATATCTTGTGACACGTAAGGCTTGACACAATCCCGCAACTTGTCTCTCAATCCGCCATCACCCGACACCGCTTGGGTATTAGCATTCATTCACTAGTATGCAGAGGGGAAGTAATACCCAGCAAGAGCATATTGCCGGACTCTCTTTTGAACTCCGCGAGAACCCTCTCGGACTGGGTGAGGTTGGTTGTAGCGCCTGTTTCGACTGGACAGCCCTCTACTTCTTGCTGGAGAATCCTTGCAAAGTCCGGCGTCCCCATCAGGACAGTAGCACGGCGGCCAAAGGGTACGTCACTGCTGCCCCGCTCGTAATATATAGATATCGAAAGAATCTCAGGGTTTATCAGCTCATTGCTCTCAAAGGACGGTCGAGGTACTTACATAGCTCCCGCCCAAAGTGTCGTCGTCCAGGGTGTTGTTCAAGAATGATCGCACTGCATTGGCTAATTCTGGACACTTAGAAGTGTGACATGCCCTTGGATAAGGTTCACCTACCGAGATCCTGGATCTGCCATATGAGGTGAACCCTGCGGGTGCATCCTTTGCCGAAGTAGTAACCATGGATCAACTTTGTCAGGTATGGCAAAACGGCTGCTACACCAGACCCGCTTGCAATGAGGAGGACAGCCCTGTAATCCCATACGGGAATGCTAATTCCATGAGGGCCGCTGAGGAGGGCACGGCGCTGTATGTTTCGGCCACCATATCTCTGACAGTGACGTGAGAGCTTTTCGCTGAATCCTCGCCGTGACCGGACGATTATCTCTATGGAGTTTTGTTCGACCTCTGCCCAGGACACTACGACAAACGGATGCACCTGAGTGGGCGCTGAGACGCTCACACGAGGTACCCAGAGCAATATGTATTGACCGGCGTCAATCTTCATTGGCCGTGGCATGTGGAGTCTAACGTGGGTGACGCCATGACGGTCATTCAGGATTGCTCGCGTGCTTTGTTCGCCCCATTTGATGTTTTGGTGCAGAGTCGTGATGGCTCGTATGAGGCCAAAACCCACGAGAGCTCCCAAATACGACACAAACACTCGAAATTGGGTGTTTTTGGTGGGAAGTAAGTGCTGGCAGACCCCGATCACGAAAATAAGAGCCAAGAGTCGATGCATCCATAGGAAAATCTCGTAAGCCCTTGTACGAACCACGGGGAGCGCCAGGATGGCTATAATACAAAAGGATAGTGTTGCCTACAAAATATCAGCAGGAACGAAGCTGTGATTGCGGTATTGATCATACAGAGTAGGAGAAAATGTGTTCGTAGAACGCAGGACCACCACTCCTGGTAACAATCACGAGGACGTGGAACAAAATGAGGCCGAAGGACATCAATCCAGTCAGCCGATGAGCAAACAGAGCCGAACGTCTAGAAATGCCGAAGAGATCCGCTGAAATGCCAGGTTCGGCATTAAGAACAATGGGAAACTGATTGAGCAAAGCCAAGCTTCCAGCACGTAAAGCTGAAGCTTCCAAAGAAGGGGATCAGAACGAGAGGCAAAACGCATTGATGACAATGTAAGTGGAAATCAACATGGCCGATGCGAGCGTTACCGGCCCGAAAAACCCCCGACGCTTCCAGAGAAACCTGTATGCTAGAAGCTTCACAGATTGTAGATAGATGCACCTCAGTCGAGACTGGTACCGGATGAACAGTCTGTAAATGGCCAGGACAAGCGGTAGGCTACACCATGAAATCGCGTAAATCAGTATTAATTCCATGGCGAGATTGTTTGAAATGCTTCCACTGTAATGAAAACCGAACGGGTGCTGTAGAGCCGTACTAGCTCGCTAGCTAACGCGTGTGCCGCCCAATCATTCATCGGTTCAAAGAAAGCACCATTCATTAGGCGAAACCTGTGCACACGTGTGTTTTATGGTAAAGCACCCAAGGACCGAAACTGGCCACCACACGTGCCTTGGGGTGGAAGTAGCTGCTGCAATTAAAATCGTCAAAATTTAGCTGAAAAAATGAGGGGATACAATAGGTAACGAAATTGGATTCCTATGCACACAGTAAAGACACAAATTCTCCGCTCCGTCCATGTCTATTTTTGGATCGTATACTGTGTTCCTTCTCTGCTGGTGAACTGTGTCGTCAAATCACCCTGAAAGTCTTGGCAAGCATCTGTTATCGGCGGCCTGACAGGTCATTTACAGCAAAGATTCTGTTTCTGGACGTTGACGGCACTTCGCATGTAGCTCCGCGTTCTTTTCTGGTCACTTGGACAATGAGTCAGGCTTACGCTGTGACCTATTGGAGGCGACCATGCCGTCACAAAACGATTCAATAGCACACAGTACCCGCGTACTCGAAATCAAAGACCTTTCTCTGAATTTGACTCAGGACAAGTTAAAAGATCCACTCGACCGAACATGGGCTTCTTACATAGCAAGAAGCAGAAAGACAAGGCCAGAAAACGCGGTGCCTCTCTAAAAAACAAAGGTCTGGAATTAGGACAGTACTGCAATATATTCAGTGCTGTCATATACTGGGACCCGACGCACAAAAAGATAGAAGCAGCCATGCATCTTCCCGAAGGCCAGAAAGCGCCAGAGTTCAACGAAATCGTAGGTTATTTTCCCTCATTTTCCGTATTTCGGCTCTAGCTAATATGCTCAGTTTCGTGACCTCCAGACCGAAGCCAGTCAGACTCGAAGCCGGGGTCAAGTGGGCGCCACGCAAGGTAGGAATCTGCCGAGGGGTGTTCCGACTACGCACAGGAAAAGAGCCCATGAGGAATGCGAAAATAGTCTCGAAAGCCAGACAAACCCGGGTTCTCCATCGTTAGAAACCAATGAAGGTGTGAGCGAAAGAACACCGAACAAGAGACTCGGTATGTCCATTATAATGTGTGGAGCTACTAAGTGCCTGTTTACTGATCGAACTGGTCGATAGCATCGTGTGCTAGCGACAATAGTCTCAATGACAACTCAAACATCGGATCAAATGCGATTCAAGAGCTTAGCCCGGGCAGTGAGACGGAATTCGACCCAAAGAATCTGGAACCTTTTGATATATTTCAGTCGGATGCTACCGCATATGATAGCAATCCTCATTACCCTGCATTAGCGGAAGCTGACACGGAGACGGTGGAACCTTGGTCTCTCCAGGGATTTCCCTTGGCTCACGTCGAAGACTACAGCCATGACGGCGACAATGTGTCCGCCTTCGGACGGAAAGCCGATCCAGAGAACGGGGCTACCAGCCTAGGTATGGAATCAAGTCCTCGATACCGTTCCTCGGAATCCCTAGCTCGAAGAGTCCTGAAGCTGTTAGGAGAACTTGTGGATGATAACTAGGTATTAATTATGTCTTTCAACCGCGTTACCGGGTATCGAAATATTTTTGTGGCTGCATAAAATCAAGACTGAATCCAACTGTTTACCAGGCCATCGAAGGGTCTTTTCTTTCTCTGCGCCTCCAACCCCACTTTGATAGTCCAGCAGGTGATAGAGTTAATATCACCTGAATATTACTTCGATGACACGAATGTGATAGGGACCGATGAAAGGAATTTCTGTAACGTGGATGTCATACGAGTGGGCCAGTCATACGAGTGGGCCACTTTCCACTCATTTCAACTCTTCCAACTTCAATTGCCTTTAACTCAACCAATAGTTATGGAACAATCTTCTAGCGAGTCTAGAATCATTCTAGCGATCCAGGCGATTAAGAAGAACCCCAAACTTAGCTGCCGACAAGCGGCGGCTATCTACAACATCTCGCGAACTACCCTCCAACGCAGAATGAACGGAAAACACGCTAGACGCGATATACGCGCCAACAATACTCGTCTTACCGAATTAGAAGAGAAGACGCTTGTCCGATACATCCTCGACCTAGATTCACGAGGATTTGCGCCGCGGTTGCACGATGTGGAAGATATGGCGAATGTCATTACCGCGTCGCGCGACGCGTCACGCGTCGGGACGCGTTGGGCCGCGAACTTCGTTAAGCGACAACGAGACCTCCGGACGCGTTTTTCGCATGCATACGACTATCAGAGGGTCCTCTGCGAAGATCCTGAAAAAATCGCGGGCTGGTTCGCGCTTTTCGCGAACCTGAAGGCCAAGTACGGCATCCAGGACGAGGATATCTACAACTTCGACGAGACCGGCTTTATGATAGGCCAAATCACGTCCTCGATAGTCGTGACCGGCGCCGATCGGAGCGGAAAGCGAAAAAAGGTTCAGCCTGGCAATCGGGAATGGGTTACCGTGATCCAGGGCGTCTGTTCCGACGGCTGGTGTGTCCCGCCGTTCATCGTGGTAAAAGGCGCCTACCACCTCGCTAATTGGTACGCCGACAGCACTCTCCCGCGCGATTGGGTAATCAAACCGACCCAGAATGGATGGACCGATAACGAGACCGGCCTGGACTGGATTCGGCATTTCGATAAACACACCTCGTCGCGCGCAACAGGCCGATATCGTCTGTTAGTGATTGATGGGCACGAGAGCCACGTTTCGGCCGAATTCCAGGCTTTTTGCAAAGAGAAGAACATCGTGACGGTCTCTATGCCTCCGCACTCGTCGCATCTACTCCAGCCACTTGACGTGGGGTGTTTCAGCCCATTAAAGCGGGCGTATAGTCGCGAAATCGAAGGGTTCATAAAGTCACTCGTTAACCACATCACTAAGGCCGAGTTTCTAATCGCCTTTCAAGCCGCCTTTTTAAAGGTTTTCACATTTAACAACGTCAAAGCTGGATTTGCCGGAGCCGGTTTAGTCCCTTTAGACCCGGATAGAGTGCTCGCAAAGCTGGATGTGAAGTTATCGACACCTTCGCCCATTAGAAGCCTTCCGGCCGCGAGCATCCCATGGGCCTCTCAGACGCCACACAACCCGATTAAGGCGACTTCGCAGACTGATTTTATTAAGAATCGAGTCCGCCGTCACCAAGGAAGCTCTCCGACACCGATTTTATCGGCAGTGGACCAGTTTGCTAAGGGTGCAATGGCGATGATGCACGAGGTCGCTCTTCTCCGGGCGGAGAACAAGACCCTTCGAGAGGCGAATTCCAGCCTCGCAAAACGTCGGAGAGCGAAAAAGACGCGTCTACGGCAAGGAGAAACACTCAAGATTGGCGAGGCTCAAGATCTTTCAGATCAAAAGGACGTCGATACACAGTTAAGAGAGGAAACGCGTATAAGGAGTGGTCGGGCGACGAGGACAGAACCGCGCGCTCAGCGGTGTGGCATCTGCGGAACGGCTGGGCATAATGCGCGAACATGTAAAATAGATGTAGAAACATCTGGAGAGTCGGATTCCGATTAGTTTGAATTAATTTAAGGCGTTGTGGTTAAGTAATTGATTGATTTGTCGTGAAGGTGCTTAGAAGTGGCCCACTCGTATGACTGGCCCACTCGTATGACATCCACGTTATGTCGGTTTTACGGCTCTGTGATAATTATATGTTTGGCTGCTACTTTAAGTGAAGCCCTGTTGGATGGGTGTGTTGCGATCGCGCAATGGTTCCTGTGAGGAGTAGCACTTACAGGAGAGAAATGGACAGAATGATTTCGACAAGTGGATAATTCCCGAAGGTTTTGCTTTGTGCCTCAGCGAAATGTTGGTCCAGGCGCGCTGTAACAAGGTGAAACATGTATTATATAATGCTTGTCCTTGGCCTTCTGCGATATAGGGACAAACAAGGTTTTAACAAACCAAGCAATAAAAGAGCAACGTGGCTATGGAATCGTATAGACATGCGCAGGGGCTGATAAATCTGTGGAGAAAAGAGAATCTCTACAACGAATCCCGGACACAAAAGTAGTGCTGGCCATATTAAATAACTAGCTACAGGAGTTACTATTGCGAAAGGTTGATAACATCATGTAATTACAGGGCTTAAACTTGCCCAGTTCTTACTTGTATGTGTTGGCCTTTTGTGTTCAGTGTTCCAGCTCTCATGGGAGCTCCATGGAGGATTTCAGAAGTTACCCTTCATATGGACAATAGACTTTACTGCCTTTCACCAGAAAGTTCTTGAAGTTGCTGGAGCTCAGAGACTCGCTGTTCATCCAAGTAGAATATTCCAAAATGTGGCATTCGGGTTTCGTTTCAACGCAGCCCGAATTTGCGCTTAATCAAAAATTTCCGAGTTCCCTATTGCTGTCTTCTTTCCAGAACAACGCTCATTCTCTCTCACTTTCCAGGTCGGATATACTGGGCGCCCAGTGCGGGTGTAGCAGATCGCCTTAGTGGAAGTATTGTGACGTCTTTGGCCCGTTGATCGTTGTTTAAGAGGGCTAGGCTTCAGCTTTAGCTTGAGTGACTGAGTGGTCTGCGTGTTATGGTAGATTTTCTCGCGGCGGCGCTCTTCGGAATCCCTGATACGCTGTGAAGTTCTTGGTACTATACCAGGAACAATTCGCTGACCTCGCTGTCTCGTACTGTATGGGGCTTTTCGTGATTTTCGTGTTTGGTGTTGCTTTCCCACACTGTCCTGCTTTTCGTGACTCTTACGCGTCAAACTATTAAAAGATGAAATAGGTATTGAACCGGAAGTTCTCCGTTTGGAATTCCATAGCTGGTTGAAAAGGTCCCCCAGCAAGGCCATGGCGAGAAGAATGATGAGCATTGATACGCCCAAGAATACACATTCCAGTTTTTGCATTTATATATCGGCCTTTTTAACCTTAGTGGCAGGCAAGTGGAACCAGTTCCAGTTCGGAGTCTGCCTTTCTCCTAGCTCCCACCGCCACTACTTATTAGAGTAGGTGGCGAAATCGGATTCCTATATGCCCAGCGAGGGGGAAAAGTCCCCGTTCGGTCCATGCCTGTTTTTGGATCGTATACTGTGTTCTTTGGACACTAGGCGGCTGTGTCATCAAGTCCCCCTCGAAGTTTTGGCAAGCATCTGTCATCAGCAACCCGACAGACCCGTTCGGCAGATAAAGCGGTGGACCTAAGATGATTTTACGTATGAGTCATTTTCGTTGGAATGTGAACAAATCACTGGAATATAAAACTATCACTGTAGGAACACGTTCTTCAACATCAATAACCACCAAGGCTTGTCGCAATGGGGTTTCCACAGCTTCTTTCTAAATCGCAAGAACACAGTCTTGGATGCCTCGGGTCATATTTAGTTCCAAATAAGACAACAGCGGGAGCGTGCGAGACCGTCAATGTATCAGCCGCCCAAGCGATTGGGCCCCAGAATGACACTCGGACCTCTCCGCTTGGACTTCAAGAGTGCCCCGGGCCCTTCACAGAACAGACACATCCGTCATCAACTGCCTTCACCTCCACTAAGTCGCATAGTCAACCAACAGCTTCACCTAACGGCGTATCAAATAGTACTTGGAGCTGGAACCCCACTCACGTCTATCCGTCCTCGACGTCAACGGCAAGTTCAGTTGTCACCAGTGCCTCATCGCGTGTTCACGCAGGGTCACTCTTTCACCTATTCATTGTATTGCACATATTTTCTTCCATTCCCTGGTGACCACGTTGGTCTGCCGTTAGAACCTAGCGAGGCCCCCGCTTCCTCCACAATAGGCATCGGCACCTCTAATGCCTATGAACACAGCGCCACGGAAAACTTCTAGTGTATATTCAGATACCGATGTTTTCCACCTAGAAGATGTTCTACACCGTCTGTCAAAACAGGACTCGGCACAGGGGGCGGTGGCGATGCAGGACTTAATTGAAGAAAATAAGTCACTGAAGCAAGAAGTTGCCTATCTACGGCAGCTTTGGGCTTATGTTTACAAAATCATGACAGAAGTCAACGATGCTGATTTATACTTCAATAGGATACTACAAGAAGGAGACTGGCGGATGGAAAAGGAATGTCAAAAATGGTTAGCAAATTGTACAGCAATCTGATTTTACAAATTAATTTGTACTGTGCACCCTTAGTTAGCCAGATGAATTACAATGGATGTATTATCGTCGTGAAGGGACGATGTTCGACCCAAGAGGCAATTGGTCTGTGAAAATCTGTTCATATACCGAAATTGCATTGAGATGTCCGGCACAGCTAGTATTACGTGCTGGTAGTGAGTCCCCTACAGGGGTAGCACTTATAATATAGAACAGGGCATAATGACTCCGATAAGTAGGCCATTCCCGAAGCTTTTGATTTATGCCTCAGTTAGTGTTGGTCAAGACCTCATGTTCCATCTAGCCCAGTGGCAACATGACCTTTGAAGGACGCTCATGGCTCCTCTATATAAGCCCCGGTTCAGTGATGTACAAGGCTACGATGACCATAATTAGTAGTTCTGTCATGTCAACTCGTGCTTGGTACGTCGAAATGAGCGGGGGCCATGTTAATGAAGCCCGCCAAGTGTTACGGTCTGGCAGATTGGTCCCTGTACGAGTAACCCTTATAGTAGAGAACTGGACAGAATGATCCTAAGAAGTGGGTCATTCCCGAAGCTTTTGCTTTATGCCTCAGCGGGCAGTTGGTCCAGACGCGCTGTAACACCAAGGCTGCTTACATATTGTGTGGGTAATTGTATGCCTTGCGTAGGCCAAGTAGCTGACTTCAAGGGAAATTTGGTGGAAGTATTGCATATTGCAAGAGATATAAAATAGAACGTGAGTCACGCCATTTACCGCCTGTTATAAACGTCACCGCCAGCACTGGTGTTTTGTCACATTCTACAATCCACTTAGCGGATGCGAACCTTACATACGTTTGAACCGCCAGAAACCTTCCAGTCTGGCATCCGGTCGCTTCGGCAAACTAGATTCAAAGCAACCCCCATCGCTTACTTCTCCCATAGTGGACGACTCAAAATCGATTGCAAGGGCCCCTGGCTTTGTTGCCTTTTTGCCTTGCCACCACACATCTTTGGTTGATGGGATGGAAAACACCTAACTCTGTAAATATAGGAACAGTCTCGCTTTGGCCTTTAACAGTCCATATTTATTAGGTCGATGCTCTTGAACCTTCTGTGTGCGGCATCGGGAGCCTCTGGCGATATCCGTTGGAGGAACCTGTGACGAATTTGTCACCAGCTTTTCGCTTAGTACTAGCTATCGTGATGTGTTCATATAGAATCGAGTATATTCATATCCTGCTTTTGCAATCCACAGAGGTGTGGTCGATAACAGCCGAACTGACTCACGGCGGAGAAATTAACCTGGAGCAACCTACTACTGGTCACCTAGAGGTGGCTTGCAGGACTACTCTAAAGGATAGAGGTTGTGGCTTATAAGTTGGATAGGCCGTGTACGTAACAAATCTCGATGGACATATGGAAAGGCATTGCGCACATAGGAGTTTAAGGCTCATAAGGGTAAGATGTTGAGGACCTAAGCGAGCAATGCATTCTATTTAAATACCGTTTTCCTCCGTCACAATGAAGCTTCTTCCTATATTTCACAGTATAAGATAGATTTGGGCCACAAAGGAAACGGAAAGTAGTTCAGAAGTATTTTAGATCGGGATGGTCGGGATCAAGATGCTATCAAGTCAGCGTGATCTTTGAAATCCTGATATGGCCAAAGGTTGACGATGGTGATAACTAATATACTGAACGTCAAGTGCGGGTGGTTATGGGCTGGAACTCACGACCCGGATCACTCCACGGGTTTGAATCCATAGTATCGCAGTGATAAATCTATAGCCATCCGAGCTTGGTAAAGGACCAGATACAGCTATCTGACTTTTTAAGTTCCAATCAACAAAAGCCAAAACCCGTCATTGTCGTTAGCCAATAACCCTTTAACGTGCCACGGTTGACAATAGAATAGCATAACGGGCCCCTAACGGGAATTATACATTATTTGCCATTGCTGCATCACAATGGCCAGCCTCTTATCCTCGCAAATATCGTCGGCCCCCGAGAATGAGTCAAGAAGGTGACGTCTCCAGAATACACGCACTACAATCTTCGTCTTTTGCGACCGTGCTCCTCGATAGCAGACCCTTCCATTGCTCTTTTTCGGTGATCCGACGTTCCAAAAACAGCATCGAGTTTCTGTTGTTGGATGAGACTGTCGAGCGTGAATGTAGAGCCGCTTATATCACATAGAAACCCACCGTCGTCCAGTCGAATAGAGAGTTCCTCGTGTCTACTCCCCACTTGAAACACCACTTCTTTATAAAAGCAGACGTTGGCATCCGCAGCGGCCTTTGCTCGAAGACAATCAACACTAGACTGACTGCCGATTTGGAATGTGGCTGCGCTTTGCTCAAGTTGAGACATCAATGCCCTAAACTCGGGAGTACTCGGTCGCAGCCGACAGAGGATGTGCCCGGTACATCTATAGGTTCCATCGCCGCGCCGAACTGGAAGCATCGTCTTTAGTTCGAAAATGAATAGTTCTGCACGGATTTCGTGAACGAGGCGCCCCAGAGCCGGCGACCGCACGATTTCGTCGTGTGCTAGCCGCTCTACTTCCTTCATTCCTGATACACTATCGAGAGCTGGTCCTGGGCCTTCAAATTCGATATCGAATCGGAAAAATTCACTGCTCGTTCCCGTACGTGTGTGACTGAGAAGTTGCTGCCAGGCCCGATGTGAGCTGCCGCTTTGCCAGAAGGCGCGGAAAACGCGCATCGGAAAGGAGTCACGCAGTACATGTCGCGACTCCGAAAGGATGAGATTATCGGATTTGGCGGAGCCGGTCCCGAGCGACACGACAAGGCTAGGCCTGCTTCCCGTGGCGAACGCCTCCCTGACCGCTATGGAGGCGGGGTTGTTAAAGGCAAGGCCACCGTCCTGGAACGTTCCTAGGCCCTCAATATGCCGCGGCGTAAAATAGCTGGACGCCTGTTAGTATATCTGAGTGTAGGGTTCATGGTTACTAACTAGGGCGCTGCTGTACTGCATCGAATGCTACTACAGGGTCAGCATTTGTCTTCCATCCAATCAAGTTGGCCTCACATTTCCCAGAGGGGAATTCGGCTGAGTCCGCTTTTGGGTTTCAGGATATGGTAGTCTACTAAAATCAGTGTGGCCCTCCAAAGGTTGGCATTCGACCCACCGGTATCGTCCTTACGGTCTCCGACACCGTTGTAGTTGGTGAATACACAGGCTCTTGCTTCGCGAATAGTGGTTACTGGGATGCCAAGTTTGGTACCCATTTCAGTAGCTTTTGAGCAGGCCAGCATACTTCGTGTCCCGAGTATTCGCTGCAGGACTTGTTCGAGTTGCGCTCCCGAATACTGACTGTCCAGCAGTACAGATGCCAAAATTCGGACAATTTGCGACAAAACCGGAATGCGAGGCCACCACCATTGACGTTGGAAGGTCCGTCGCGCGAAGGACTCGAAATGCGTAATGCAATTCTCAATGGACCAGCCATTGACACACATGGCTGCGGCGATGATTGCCCCTAGAGGTTCCATGTCAGTATCAATAGGATGCTTGTTAAGTCTTTCATACCGGAACTGGTTCCGTAGACAATGTCGAAGTGACCCTGCACGGGATACGGGATTCCAATGTGTTTCTCTAGAACTCGGATAAACTCTAGCGGCGCCCTGCCCCGTGTGCCTCCCCCGTCGATACTTAGGATCCGCACACTGGCGGTGTCGGGCTTGACAGCGATGTGGACGCCGCCCGTGTCCTCGCCACACAGAAAACAGGATGTAAGGCAGTAGCTCCAAGGGTCTCCCCGGAACTCGCCAAAGACCCTCACGCAGTTCTCGCAAATACTATGCGAGCAGGGCAAGCTGAACTGCGGTCGCCGTCTGATACAGCAGAAGCAAGTGTCATCCGAATGCGTATTGACCCACTCATCACGAAAGAGGGCGACAACATTGCGGTGAAGCTTTTCTGCCGAGTTGAGTCTTCGGAGATCTCCGAAAAGGATCTCCATATTTTTCTCAAGAAGTTCCACGAAATTGCTCGGCAGTGCAAAGTTCGCCGTCGTCGTTGGGGCCCAATCTTCATACACATTCCGGCAGGTGGATCTGTATAAAGCGCGGAATACATATCTAGGACCGAATACTGAAGCTAATTAGCGCCGAGCCCACAACCATGTTCATTTGACTCACAATGCATTCCGGGCGGATAATGGTCTAATATTAGAGCTGATGCAATCATCGGGATACCAAAATCTACAACAGCGGCAGGACATCGCATTGTCCTCAGGAATGTAGTGAGGTGGACTTGAAGGTCGGTTGCCGTAGGGTTCTTCAAACGCGAAGCACGAACAATGTCGAAAGGCCTCGGGTCTAGGTTTGTAAGATACCCCACGGCACATCGCAAAAGTTCTGAAATGTGTGAAAACGAAAGCAGTAGGTCCTCTTTGCGACGTTTTCGACGTGAGAGTTGTGAGAGCGCCAAAATCTCTCTGTGTAGTCTATCCCATTGACTCTCTCTACGAGCACGGCGTGCTCTGGTCTGGGGACCCTCGACTGACAGATAAAAAATACGATACCCTTGAAAGAGAGCTTCGGCAGCCTTTTTAGTTTTACCTTGAAAGAGGTCGCGTATCGTAGTCTGCGAATCACCTTGCAATTCTTTATCGACCACAAAAACTAGCCACGGTCGAATCCCTGTTACTGAGAAGCTGTCGGGCTGGCTAAGCCATGTTTCAAGTCGCTTAATGACTTTCGCAATTCCTCCCAAGTCATCAACAAAAAGACAAACCACATCTGAAAACGGGAGAAGTAGTCGATAGTGTATCAGATCTTCAACACCCCCATTCCTTTCCAAAGCTACTTTATGAACGTTGGATTCATGACACAATGGGGCCCGGTACGTCTTATTGGCTCCATGGGCCGAGGAATAACTCGCATCAAACACCAAGAACGGTTCTAAATTGCCCTGCAAAGTTGGGACCTGTGTCGCAAACACGCCAACTTCACCATTGGCCCTTTTGCTGTTTGATTGCAAATGACTCACGCCAAAACTCTGGAAAGCGCAAATCTTTTGCTGATTACCGAGGAGGAAGATGACGTTTGGGAATCGTTCCTCCCCATCTGGGAAGATACTTTTCAGCTTCTCAAGCCTATCAAATATTTCGAGACCGGACTGATCGTTTTGGCGTATAACTCGTAGCCAAGTGGAATGTTTGCACAGCTTCATGGTTGATGCGAATATCAATATAGTTTCCCTTCCGAAGTTGAGGACGGGTGCAAGTCTTATATACTATGGACAGCGGGCGGTAGACCGGCTTTTGGAGCAGGGTCTATGCACTCATTGTTTCTTTCTAACAGCTTTTTGGATTTGATGCTGTTACGTACGTAGGTACAGTAAGTGCAGTAGGTAACGAAATCGGACTCCGATGTACGCATCAAGAAAACAGAGTATTCGCTTTGGCCATGCCTATTTTTGGATCGTATACCGTGTTCCTTCAGCACTGGTCAACTGTGTCATCAAATCTCCCTGGAAGACTTGGCAAACACCTGTCACCGGCAACCTGACAGGCCCATAGCAGCAGACAGAGCCCAAGTAGAAAGAGGATTCTATGTGTGAGTCATCTTCAATGGAATGTAAAATTATCACTGGAATGGAAAATTCTCACTGGATTGTGGAAGACTGTAGAAAAGCCAATGAGGACCCGTAATGGACATAGTCCGAAAACGGACGAAGGCCAAACATGGATTGTAGCTGTCCAGGAGGGTGGCGAGTGCCGAGGACGGCCAAGCACGAGTCCCCAAATTATGATGACAGGTGCCTCTCAAGCCTGACAGGGGACTTGATGACACAGTCGGTCAAAGTTCAAGGAACACAGTATACGATCCAAAAATAGGCATGGCCCGAGCAGAGACTTTTTCTCCTCGCTGCGTACGTAGGAGTCCGATTTTGTTACCTACCGTATATATTCTTGCTAGATCTTGTGCAAAGACCTTGACCATCTTATTTCTATGTAGACACCAGACGTTGGTTTCAGTACAAAACAGGACCATAATAGTCAGCTACGAGCTTGGTTTCCATTTGAACAGCAAATTATACATAATGAAACGCTCCAATCTGATTTTCGTGTTTCTTGGCGCGACGCAAGCACACTGTAAGTGGATGCATGTGGCCACACACACTCCTCGAAGCTAAAAGTCATGTCTCTTCGCAAGATGTTTTTCCGAGCCTGGTACATTATGGTGTCAGGACACCCGCGTGGGCGTAAGTTCGTGTTCCGTGTTTCACGTTCGCAACGAGACCAACCCGTGTTGCAGTTACGTGCGTCACACCGCAAATTATGAAAGCCACAGTCCTGTGAAAGATGTTTCTGCAGTGCAGCTGCGCTGTCATGAACTTACAGGACCTCCATACAGCACGGGAACCCTGAAGGTAGAAGCAGGGGAAACGATCAGTTTTCAAGTTAGCCCAAATATCCAGCATCCCGGTCCCGTTGCGTTTTATATGGCCAAAGTCCCAGAGGGCCAAACGGCAAAAACTTTCCGGGGCGAAGGCGACGTGTGGTTCAAGATTTTCCATGACCAGCCCAGCTTTGGGGCTTCCCAGCTTGCGTGGCCGTCAGAAGGGGTTTCAGAACTCTCCGTCCAGATTCCCCGTTGCATTGTCGCTGGCGACTATTTACTTCGCGTGGAACACATTGGTCTTCATGGTGCCTATGACCTAGGGGCTGCCCAAGTGAGTCATCCGGCAATCCTTAATAGATGACGTGGACTGCTCACAATATCTAGTTCTTCCAAGCCTGTGCCCAACTTTCCGTGGGTGGTTCGGGAACCGAAGAATTCCCCGGTGTTTCACTTCCTGGGAATTATTCTGTAGGTTAGATGCACACCAGTTCATCATGAGACATGTCTGACCCTTCACAGGAGACTGATCCCGGAATTCATGTGAATATATGGTGGCCTGTACCTACCAACTACACAAATCCGGGCCCTCTACCAGTAGAATGCCTCTCTACCTCGTAGTCGTTGTATATCTAGCTTTCTTTAGCCTGCAATATTGAGATGGAGATACTGGAACGAACACCAAGCGCGGACCCTACAAAGGTGGGTTTCTATTATCTTATAGGTGGCACAGAGATACTTCATTCCAGGATGCCATCTTCTTTAACTGCACAGTAGGGATTATTGCTTAGTTATTATTTTATTATTCTTACCTTTTTCAACCTACCAGGATTATCCAACCGTCTCCGTACATTTTGAAGCCTAGGAAAATCGTTCCAGGACAATGTACGGCCGGATGAAAAACCTAGCTATTCCTCTAATTATGGTCTTCTGTAAGCGTTTGGAACCAGAATGCTTCGGTCTCATACTTCCGGCAGATCCGATTACGAGCTATCTTGCAAGACTCCTGGTGCTGTTCCTTTCCGTCTTCTCTTGAATACAATTCTCACTTGACATCGGTACCATATACCTACAGCGATCTTTTGCGATGGCGAAACACATTCGTGATGTAGTTCGAGTGCCTCTATCCTCTCACGATCTGAGCACATTACCGGAATAGTGATTTATTTGTACCTAGCATACAATATTCATATGCAGCATCCTATGACCTAGTTGCAAGACAAAAGCATAATTATCATGCGGATTCGGCTTCGGCACAACCCAAGTTGCGCGTAAAGATCGAAGTGGGTCCCGGGCAAGAACAGCGCAACCTGCGTGCTTATAAAGCCCCTCAGTCCTCGCTTCTATTGCCGTCGTATCTTGTATTTCTTCCATACTTTTTCCAGCATTATCAAACGCCAGAAAGTTGGATCTCATATTTTCGGCTCCTTCAAAGAGCCAGCCCTTCGGTTGGCGCCTCCAACAACATCATATCCACACTAACACGACAAATCCCCAACGCGCGCTAGGAGTCACTACACAATAGCGCTCCATCGTCCACGCTACAACATTGTTCGTGGTAAATCAAGTGCCGATCATAAACACCAAACAGCAACGCAACCATCGGCATAGATTATCCCCGCGAAGATGAACATAGAAGAAGTATGGGCGAACATCTTGAGTTCATCGCTCCTGGAAGAACCTCCATTCCGCGCTGCCATAAGCAAACGAAATCAGCATTCATCGATGAACCCAGAACCTGCCTCAACTCCAATACCCAGACACCCAGCTCCCGACAAAGACTTTACACTACGCTCACCCACGGACTGTAACCCCAGATTATGTCGACTGGTCAAGAGGATTGCAATATCGGCCCGCGAAACTCCCTTGTGCCACCTGGTGCCAGCAATCATGGTCTCTCGTCCCGCACCAAGGAAAGCCGAAAGCGAGGACACGGGGCATTGAATGCGGATAAGGCACTGACTACGCGATCCAAGGCGCCCAAGGAGACAAGAAAAAGACCCAAGCTGTATAAAAGACGCAAGAGATACCTTCCTAGTACCTCTAGAGCCGACATTCTCGAGGACGACATTTTCGAGGTCGAGTCACTCGTTTTTCACCGCGCGATTTCATCAGTAGAGACCAGTCAGGTTGAGTATCTTGTCCGCTGGGCAGGTGATTGGTCTCTGGACCAGAGATACACGTGGGAGCCGGAGGAGAACATCAATGCAACACTAGTGGGCGGTTATTGGAGGCGTTTGTTTGATATTGAATTTGCGGAACAGGAGGCCGCATAGGAATTCACCATTCGAAACAGGCAACGAAACAGGGTCGAGCACGAAGTGCAATATATAAATTCTTTCCCTTCTACCTTTTCGCTGCAGGTTCCTCGCCCAGCACATAACACGGTAGTGAGGGGCGAACGGCTACTACTTACGTACCACAAGGCTGGCGAAATACGAGTTATAGTAGGTCTGCACCAACACCAACTGAGGCAAAATATGAAAGCTTCGAGAAGGATCCACTCGTTGGGATCATTCTGCCCAATTCGGCAATAAAGGGTTACTCCTGTGTTACGGCCTGGTAGATTGGTCCCTGCACGCGTAACCCTTGTAGTACAGAACTGGACAGAATGATCCTAAGAAGTGGATCATTCCCGAAGCTTTTGCTTTATGCCTCAGCGGGCAGTTGTTCCAGACGCGCTGTAACATCCTGCAGGGGCCAACTGCCAGGCCGTAACAATCCGCCATGTACTTCATGATATAGCCACACGTACACGGTACTTATTTCAGAGTCACTCATATAGGAGGTTATCTTTTGAAAGCTAGAATATATATTATGAGATATTTATTAGAGTAACTGTGGCAATATGAGGCTATCACTAGTTTCGCCCCTGGGATCACGTGAGGAGCTACTGGTACCTGCAGTAGGTCCTATGGAGCATGTGGGGAGCAATCCCTAGCTACAAGTATATAGTCTGCCATCTCTGGCACTTTTTTTGTCATTTCTAATGGACAACCTTGAACCTTTCGCTTCCTACGCCTCCTTCAGTGCGACAGTAACATTTGCGAGTCACAGACAACTTTCGTCTCGATTAAGTTCAACAGGGGATGTGTACAAATATGAATGCTGGGTGTATTGACTAGACAAAATGCTACCCTTGCCACCAACCATATTCATCATCTTCCTTTCTTTGATTTCATCGTTATCCAGCTCGTGTCCATTATTTGGCTTCGACTGAGCAAATTCATTGCCAGCCGATTTTCCAGCAATTGTGGTCCGCGCGGCGAAACCCGGCTCATCACGCTACGCCGAGCGCTTTTCATTCTGGAGGCGCTGGAAATAGACAATCCTGTTGATCGTATATCTTAGGAACGCCATGCCAAAGTCTTTTATCTTGTCCTGTAGTCCCGCCCTAACACTTTCCATATCGATGTGTTGTGAAGCCGTGGAAAAGCGCGAGAACATGGCGCATATATCCTGGATCTTTTGCAACCGCGATGCAACCAAGGAAATGACAAAAGTGCCGCGCATGAACGCATAATATGGGATCCAGGCTAAGACCGGCGCAAGACAGTATTCGGCGAGAAGCGCGCAAGCTAGAACACACCAGTAACGGAGCCACCAAGACAGCGGTGCTGGGTCTGAGGCGCTCAATGCCCTTTGAGAGTACGATAAGGGGGAAAGCATAACAAAAAAGTAGAATATGAGATTTAGAATCACCTGGAGCATGGTGAACGTCGATGTAAGGTGATACAGTAGTGCTATGGTTCGACCAAAAGGGGCAGGTCAGCGGTAAGATACCTGTTTATGTATGAACGAATTGCCGAACACCTAACACCATACTTGTGCCATTCCTGCATCGCCTCAAAACAAGGAGCGTATTCTGCTATGCAAGTTACGCAGAGGCTGTATAGGCGTAACGCCGCTTTCCTAGCCCCAGAGCGCCCGGAGCCACAATTACGATATCGACTCCATTCGTTGTTTGGAATGCTTGCTGGACGCAGTATATATTGGCGCCGCTACCGAAGTACTTCTTCGAATAAAACAGCTTTCTAAGGTCGGTCTTATAGCGTTCCTTCCAAAGATCATTTCTAGCTCTAGGTGCTGTGTTTCGAAGGTTAGATCGGCCTCTTTCTCCACGGGGTCTCTCCACTTGGTTTCCATAATAAGACTAGGTCCATTTCTGTAACTCTACTAGGTGCTTACTTACTCATGTTCTAGGACCTGGATAGACCGCAGCAGAAGTTGTTCCATGGGATCCGGCGTGTGAACCAAGCCGGCGGAATGTGAAGAGAGAACACGCTCCGAAAGAGGCCAGCGGTGAAATCGTCCCCAGATAGGAATACTACCCCCACTACAGCTGAGGGGAGTTCATAGTCACGTAAAGTAATTACATATCTGCTTTGTGCATATGTAGAACTACATCATATATAAATACTGTACATACCTGTTAATCAATGTCGAACGATATCTATATCCTGGCCTTTATCACATAGTTTATCAGACAATACGCAGGCGTATTCGACAGGTTAATACATCAAATTATCAAGGTGCAGAACCTTACGCGCATTTCAAAAGCGAAGGCTGTCGTGAGCTGTCAGACGATCGCTGGAAACCTGAGAGCATTCACATTCCTCCAAGGTAAGCAGCCTTGGTGTGATATAAAGTCAAAATAACTGAAATCTCCAGCAACCTAAAGATTCCGCATCAAGCGTCGAATACAAAGACCCCACATCCTCCACCCTTAGTATGAATAGATCAGTGGTGTGGTTATGAACCCAAATTTTGTGTTCTTGTCGAGCCGCCACCGATGAATGGTGTCGCCAAAAGCTCCAGTTGGTTTCGGACTTGAGTAGATCCGACCCAATCCAGCACCTTGACTGGATTCAAAAAGAATCACTAGCAGGATCTCCTAATGACGAAGAAACCCACTGTGGCATAAACAAGCTAACAAACACGACCTGTGGGTCAAAGATGCCAGCCGGTCTTTTGCCAGATCTTAGACGGGGAACGGTTGAGAAACGGAAATCTTCAAAGTTACCAAGAACTGTGCTGCACAACACTGTTCCGATACAAGCACCTGCGCTTCGCGAAGGCCATGAAGGAAGCACCATGCCGGTTGGATTTGTCTATGAGCAAATAAATCCAGAGTTTGAAACAGATTTCACACGGATACCGCGGCCCCCATGCCCTCACCGTGCCGAAACGCATCCAAGGGGAGTCTTGTCGCAGTTCCTACGCGATATGGGTTTCAATATGGCAGATTTGGGGTTGAGCAGAGACGTCATTGGAATCAAGACGGGGACCACCCAACCACATATTCTTTCTTGCTTGGACCGAAAGGCTCTACACGCAGCTCAAGGCGAAAGCTTCGCATGCTGTGGATCACAAGCAGGTTAGTTAGTTGTGGCAATATGAGGCTATCACTAGTTTCGCCCCTGAGATCACGTGAGGAGCTACTGGTACCTGCAGTAGGTCCTATGGAGCATTTGGGGAGCGATCCCCAGCTACGAGTATATAGTCTGCCATCTCTGGCACTTTCTTTGTCCTTTCTAATGGATAACCTTGAACCTTTCGCTTCCCACGCCCCCTTCAGTGCGACATTAGTCCTACAATGGCAATCTATCAGTTGCACTCTCTGCTTCTTAGTAGTATGTACGTTCAATCAATAGCCACGGCAAGCAACGACGGGGTTTTACTTTTGTCGCAATTTCCTAACATTAGCAGAATGTCCTGGCACAAACCAAGGACGTCATTAGCCCGTCTTTGGCGTACTTGACATGATTCAATTCCTCTGTAACTGTCAAGGAGCAGGCAGACAGGCGGATAATAGAGTCGATTCAGGTTCTATGCTACAGGTCCAGGTTCCTATTCTGTCGGTACAGGTCAGGCTTGATGGACAGGACGTAGCTTGAAGAGCTACAACTGAAGTCTCCTCGGTCGCAGACTTCTTATTTAAATCCCCAACGGAGGTCCGTACCGAGCGGTCTTGACAGAACTCCATCACGGGACGACTAATCCGTAGCCAGTTTAGGATGCCTCAGAGGCTGCCCTATGCTGGTACGGCCTGTCACGGTCCACCCCGTGACAGTTCCTCTTTAAATGAGTTCCTATTCTTCCGTGTTTCTTTATCCTTAAGAAACGACCTCCGAAGATCAAAAGAGCCCTTATAAAGGGTTGCTTCCTCTTGACGATCGAACCACCACTTTTAACATGAACCTATCCCCGCATTGCACATGACTGCTTGTCCCTGTAAATAGTCAACTGCACTACCATTCTTAAGTAATATTCCAAGCTAGATTTCCGAGGCAAATGGCAGAGTTTTCAGTGGGTACGTGAATGCTGCGGACTGTATCCAAACTGGCTTTGTACCTCTTTTCCCGTAGTACCAATGGGTCCATAAAGTGGACGGCAATGCCATCTCAACACCACAGTATCCAAATCGAGAGCTTCGCATTGATGAGCAAGGAATGTAGACCCACTATATGGTCTTAAAATATGCACTGGATTCGCAGGCCAGCTCTGATGGTGCCATTAGACGCCATCCATAGTGTCGCGCCGTGAGGACATTCCCAAGGTCGGCAAGGTAGAGTGGCCACGTGATAAAGCTCCACAGGAGTCTTGGCAAGCTTCAGTATATAGTCTGCCATGCCTGGCATATTTCCTTGCGTTAGTTTCCTTTAGAAGAACAACCTTGAAATCCGTTTCTATCTTGCCAGTGCCGCTGCGGTGCGACACATAGGCTTTTAGAACAGCAGTTGCATGCGTTTGGCGAGGGCGACAGCCTCCAACCATTATTTCATCCCCTCCGCTATATTTGCGTAGATGCTGTCGGGATAGTGCAAATTATTCTGATAATGCCTCATCGTTCCCAGAGCAGCGTAACTCGCTGCAATCAGGCTCTGGGAATCATTTCGGTCGCCACTTGCCTCCCAAAACATACTTCCGCCTAACTGTCTTTGTTTGAGATATTTTACTTTCTCTGTGACCATGTCTGCCGTATCGAAAGAGATTAACTGCCTGGTTTTGGAATCATAGGTGAATGTAGCTCTAGAGACAAGGTCGGTTTGCGGCTGCTCGTTGTTGAGTGGAAGGGCTTTGTTATCCCAGACCCCACTCTCCCAAGAGCCCATGCCGACGCCAGCGTAAGGCTGCCCAAGGCCGAGAGTATTACTGAACGCGCGACCGTAGAGGGGCATACCAAGGACTATCTTGGATGAAGAGACTCCGGCCGCTAGGTAGTCCGAGACGGCCTTGTCGGTTGAGAATGGAGTTGACTCCGGGTTCTGCGGGTTTGGATACAGGTTTGCTTGGTGTCCGCTAAAGGAAGAGAAGGACCCTGCATAGTCGTAAGCCATGAGGTTGAAGGTATCCACTATCTGGGCCAGTTTCGTCAGCGGAAGCTTATTGTAATGGTCCGGACCGGCGGGCATGGCCACGCTCAAATGAAAATGGTAGTTGGGTGTAGCTTTGGCGGCATAGCTGTCGAGAGCAGCTCGCACAGCTTGCAGAAGCAAGACAAAGTTGTCTGCCTCGGTTGCGTCGGAGGGGTATTCCCAATCAATATCGATTCCATCGAAGCCCCAATCTTTCATCAAGGACACTGACGAATGAGCGAACTGGGCCCTCTTTGCATCTGAGGAAGCGGCAGACGCAAAACGCCCATTTTGGCTGTATGTCCACCCTCCGACAGAAAGCATAACTTTCATATTGCGGTTCGCTTTCTTGAGAAGATACAATTGCTTGACACAGCCATGGACGTAGTTGCTAGGATCATCCCACGCTCCAATGAAGTCAGCAGCGTACAACTGTCGTGCCAGGGGAAATCTAGCTGCGGGGTGCTAATTATTAGGGAAACGATAGCCGCACCGGTGGTGTTTGTAAAACTTCATATAGACCCTGAGAATGCTATTACTCACAATCTCCAGGCCAGTGAATCTGGACATCAGCCCAAGGATCTGACGAAATTCTGATGATAGTCAGAAAATTTGAGGTTTCATAGTGATGGACTTGACGCACACGGTCCCGTCATCTTGGAAGTCGGCAAATGCGTAAAGGACACTCGTTATTTTGCTCGCCGGTAATTGCTGGGGGAAGTAATTTCTCCCATATATGCCCCTGTAAATCGTTAGATATACATCGCTCGGTGCAGTCACTGGGTCTTGATATAGGTACCAGTTTGTGAAGTATACATGGTTTTCGAATCCGTTCGATGTTTGGTTAAAAGAAGTGGGACGGAAAGGTTTATCGGCCGAAGATCGAAAGGCAAGGTGAAATGCAAACCACACTATCGTCTTATAGTACATGACGAAACAACAAGTGCCTATTAGCACAGCGCAAAGTAAAAGCCCAGGTATAGAAATATGGAGGGCTGGGCTGACTATTTGTAGCCTAACAAGTCCGTAACCGTTGACCGTAACCTTGGCAATTTACTGATACCAGACGGGACTACCGACGATGTGATATTCGTACATTATCTATAGGTAAAGAGCGATATAGAGCCAGACAATCTAGGCGCCAGAATGGTCTCTGGTGACAGTCTGGTAACGAACAAATTCTGGGAAGAATAACAAGGCGCTTTTAATTATGCAATACAGTAGGCAACGAAATCGGACCCTTATGTGCACAGCAAGAGGAAAACTTTCCGCTTGGTTCATGCCTATTTTTCGATCGTATACTATGTTCCCTGGACACTGGTCGACTGTGTCATCGTCATTTGTGCATCCGTCGTTGGCTGCCTTCGGCAGTCGACCCCGTCTGGACAGCTACAATCCATGTTTAGCCTCCGTCCGTCTTCGGACTATCTCCATTACGGATCCTAATTAGCTTTCTACAGTCTGCCACATTCCGGTGGAGGTGACTCACGGAGGATGTTCTTGCGCCTACCGCTCTGTCTGTCGCCAGGGGCCTGTCAGGTTGCCGATTGTAATCAACGTCAAGTCGGGGGCCTGGTTCTGGAAGGTACTCAAATAGAAGCCATGTGGCCGTTTTCGGACGGTGCTCTCAGGCTAAAACTACATAAAGCCTTTAAGCTATATACTGTCCATAAATAATATTGTTTCAAGGAAGCATACCGCTTCATAAATCCCAAGAGTACACCCCTAAACCACCATGATTCTAAAATTCTCTTATACACTGTTGATCACAACATGCATAGCCTCTCTTGTTCCTGCACCGCTAGAAGCGAGAAATAACACGGCGCAGTATGCGGTGCATGCTCCCATGCTACCAAGAAATTTTGAACAGTCGTGCAGTGCCTGGTCTACAGTGCTAGGCAACCGCCAATATATTACAGGCAACTGCAGTGATGGCCTTGGTCATTCGAAATGGTCCGTTCTCAATCTACAGTTCTGTATAGTCAATTTGAACGGGAAGTTGGCTTCTAGTGATAAGTATGGTGGTAGATGCTCCTGCTTATCGAATCTCTGCTTACCCTGCCGCAGCGGAAACTTTGTAAAATCATGTGCAACGTGCTTCACACGAGCCTCATGCACCGAAAAACGTCTCTATGGATGCAATTGTCACACGGATCTACAGGGCAATAGTACCGTAAAGACTCTCATAGATCTAGGTAAGTATCCAAGTTTCTGCTGCTAAAACTATCCTGACCCAGTTTTCAGACACAGTTGTTGGTGTTCAAAACGGTGTCCTCTGTTGTGGCGCTACGACAAGTAGATGTGGTATTCCCCTACAAACGGCACCCACATGGGTTGGCGAAGACTTGCGACTGGATAACGTGAGCTGCACATCGCCTTCGCCTGAATTAAACTCCCGTACCTTGCTTGCCAGTCGCGGACGAGAGCTCGACGTGGATGGGCCACATCATAGAAAACCGAGGTTCTAGAAAGGTACACTCCCATCATATAACAAAGATGCGCTTAGATGCCCAGCGGATGAGAAGATGGAAGCGGAAGTATTAATGAAGATGTCGCGCTGAAGAGACCCCTGGAGTAGAGATTCAGGGTCTGCAGGTCACCTGACCTGACCAACCAGCGACCAGAGGGCTTACAAGGGGTACTCTCCACTCCTCTTCCTGTATTTAACTAGGTCTTCAGTCCGGGTCTCACTTAGAAGGCTCGGGGCGACTTCTACATTCATTATCTGACCTATACCTCCGATCTCCTGCAAGCGTGACAGAAGAGGATAGTCATAATACGCAGCATTTTTATGTCACGGAATGTAAGGTACATTACTATTTCATTATATACCTGTCTATCCATTTCGTCTGACTATGTTCATGCTATATAAATGTTTGTTGGCACAGTAATTGGGTTATACGAACAGGAATATGATGAAGTATGAAGGAATTTATTTATTTATTTATTTCATTGTTTAACGACAGGTAGGGCTACTGGAAGCGTAGCTAACTACCTATCTCCTATTGGATATGTCACGTGGCAGGCACTTCCTTGCGGCGCCAATCCGTGCCTCTTGGGCTGCCGCATGTCTTTGGCCGCCTGGATTCTACTGCGAGTCCCTCTTCCCTTGTATCTCGTCTCGTGTCGGAATCAGCTTCAGGGTGCGTCGCCTGTACTCAGCCTTTCCCGCGGCGTCTGTCCCGGTGCAGTGGGCGCCGTGTAGCGGTCGCCGTCGGATGCTTGTTTTTGTTTCATTTCCCTCCCCCCGCCCTGTTTTTATTATCCTCCTCGTTCCACACTCCCAATCTTCCCTCTGTACGTAGCACTAGTCTGGGAGGCCTTTCATGCGCGTCTGTTCCCCTGCGCCCTCCGTTACAAATGAAAATAGCGCGCGGAAACTATGGTGGTATCAACGCTAGAAATGTTGCTTTTTTGGCTTCTGTGTCTAGCTGGTTTGCACGGTGCTCACGAAACCTATTTTCCTTCCCCAATGATCCATGTCGTAAGTGGTCGCATAGTAGCAGCAGCGAAGGGCCAAGCTTCACGTCCTAGGCTTCCCACCCCCTTTGGCTTTAATTGTTTCCTTAAGCCATCCCAATTTCGGGCTGCTATTCTCACTAGCGTCTCTCTCGACTCCGACCATGTGCGTCCATGACAGAGCCCACCAGCCGGGGCACACGAGATCGGCTATCTGTGATCCCGCCTGGATCACACTTTCGTCAGCATCTTGTTGGTGCCGAGAGGCAGATCGATGCTGTCCCGGTTTATTGCCGCTGGCTGGCATCTGGACACCGTGCTAATGGGTTCTGGTGATATCTGAAGTCGCGCATGAATTGGTATTGATGAACAGTGGTGAATCATTAGGCTTACTTGGTTGGGAGGGCTGGATGTAAGGAGTAGCGCCCAGATACTTGATGATTCTTGACTGGTCGCACTTGAATTTTCCATGTATCGTGCAGCCTTGCACTGTTCTGCGAAGCTGTGACGGGATACTGTATGCTTCAATAACAAAATATTCTTTGAAAGCAAAATTGGATGTGATCACAGAAGTAAGGAGAGTTCATTGATATTGAATTCTCGCAAATCAAGAGCTAATCATTAATAGTGTGTAGTTGTTTATGTACTAACTATGTACATGGGTTGGGGTTCGACGGCTACTCTACACTGCAACTCGTACATACCGGATTCTGAACGACAGAAAGGGAGAGCAGGCCAAAACAGGATCATGTAAGGGCTTTGGGTGCCCAGAGATATGTCAGCAGTGTAAGCACAGTAGCGATAGTTGCCCTTTCAGCTCCGCCGCCCGGGCGTCAATAAGTTGTGTGTGTGTGTGTGCCGGATACAGTGCTGTGTTGGGTCCAAATCATCTAGATTGGAGGGAAGTAGAATGTTCATTTCTGAATTCCGCTGAACCAGAAGGTCCTCTTGGTAGTACAGACAAATTCGAAAATGGCTTCCTCGAAAGGAAGAAATATTATACAACCACTAAATACCACCGTATTCAGATGATTGCTTATGTTTCATTCACGAACTGATCGCTTACTATCGCGCGTGTTGTCGCAGCCAGCACCCAATAACCAATCTCAGCACCGGAATTGTCATTATACTACCTCCTAAACCACCTTCATCCCCATCACGATGAAGATCGAAACCATCTCTATTCTCCTTGCTTCCTTGTCGCTGGCAGGCTGGCAGCCCCTACGTTGGTCTCAGCTATGACTATTGCTACTAGGGGCAGAAGAGGCCCTAACGTCGTGCGTCAAGGCCTGGAAGACGGCAACACAGATCTCGGCCGCAGCGGCTACAATAAGGAGAGGCGAGTGGACATCTCCCTCGCTGGCCGTGGCCGGAGCGGCTATAACGAGGTGGGAGCGAACGATGCCAACATGGATAAATACATTAGCTACGACCGCCAAGGAGACGCCGAGGCCGCTGCCAGAACGAAGCGAAGCAGTAGTTACAACAAGGAAAACGGGACACCAAGGCTATAGACACCACGACGGATAGCCTCGGTGGTTACAGTAAGCAGTGAACCCCCGAAAGGGGGCCTAAAATGTGTCTTCCTTCCATGGCGTGAGAGAACGCTCGGTTTCAGAAGCTTACCATTTCCCCAGATATGCACCGACTAAGTTGAGGGATCCTCAGCTGCGCCTCTTCACCTAACATCGCTCAAACTCAATCAGAGCAATAGAACCTCACATACAGCCCAAATAAATGATAGGTCTATTACAAGAGCCAGATTCACTCTAGCTTTCGCTGTCGCCCTTTTTTAAAAAAAAAAAAAAAAAAAAAGTCGACGTTGGCGACTCATCATTTCTCAGTAATGAACGAACATGTGATGGGGCGAAGGAATGCGCATTGTGATAAGGTCAGAGCAGAACGGCTCACTAAAATGCGGTAGACAAGAATTGCCGTCTTTACACACGAACTGGGATGATCTTTCTAAAACACCGTATCCCGCTCCCTAGCTTACAATGGCCCTAGAAGGGCTATGCATTTACCACGCTAGAAGAAATACCCACGGAGATCACTAAATACCACCAGAGGCACAATAAGAAACGAGGCGGCCTTCAAACTAATCAAGCCAGACTGGTCGGGCTCGTACGGGGCGAAGCAAGAATGGCCAGGGATGGTGCGGTGGGACCAAAAACGGAGTTATGACGATAGAGACGTCTATGAGACATATGCCTTATATTAAATGCGCTGTGCGCTATATTTGGCATGTCGGATCCAATGTATACATATTATTGGGTGACCCAGTTGAAGGGGAAAGAGTCGGAAACAGTTCTGGGGACGAGTTAGGACCCTCGTCCTATGGAACGGAGGTAACTGTCTGGTTGGAAAAGAGGTTCCGTAAGTCACTACTGGACAACCCCTAAGCAAGGTACGCTGCTCATGTGAGAACGGGTGCGTCGCACCTAGAGAGGAGTCACAGGGCTAATATAATGGTGACAACGAGCTAGGAATGACTCGGTCGGAAACACCAGAAATTCGGGCCAGAAAATGTCCACCTTCATTCAGCTTTGACGGTTAAGGGTTGAACATTGCCGTAGAGGCGATGCTATAAGCGACTAGGCAGGTAGTGGACGGTCGAGATACCTACCGATGACTTAAGCGCCCTACGCAGTGAAACTACGTGTAATGGGTTGAACCCCTTCCAGCAAGGACTCAGGGAATACCCTTCGTACGACCCACAGGATCCACAGGATCCACAGAACTCTCTGGTATCCTCACGAACCTACGACTGGAGACAGGAGACATGTATATAGAGCAGCACTCCAGACGCTGGATAACGAGAGGAATCTCCTCCCCAGAGATTCCTTCTTGTACAGACAGACAATAGACGTCAGAGTGTGACACTCGGTCTTGACCCCTTACACTACGAAAGACAAAAGCTGCGACGATCAAAGAGGGTCGCGGAAAAAAGCATGATATAGTGCCAACAGCAGAAGCTGCGAGAGTGGATGTTGCCACGGACAGAAGCTGCGATAGGGTGTAGCAATAGTAGGTTCTTATTCCTGGCGACCTATTAGACCATGTGCGACGGGCCGAATGTTACCCCAAGTAAAAGCTGCCACGGCCGGAAACTGCACCGGAAAACTTCAAGTACGCTAGACCCGGTCGATGTTCATGAGACTCTTCGCCTTCTAGAGGGGTTCGTCGACCGTGTACCGCCCCGAGGGTTCGGTTCGCTGGCTCACCTATGATCTCTACTTGCTAACAGTAGACGGTCTCTAATGTGAAAGCAGACAACATAAATTGTCTCCTCCGCTCTCCTTTCCGTGGACCTCTATCGCTACTAGGTCTAACGGGTTCTACTAGCTTTAACACTCGATTTCGGTTTTCACCATAGCCGCCTTTATTCTTCATCACCGTCTTCGAAATGCAGTTCTTCCACATCACTTCCATCATTTTCCTCGCTAACACTTTGGTCAGCGCTGTGCCTACCCCACCGAAGGCTTTGGCCAACACGGACGGCACCGTCAAAGCGCTGGGCAGCGCAACCGTCCGCGTCTTCCGCAGTGATACCTGCACGAACCAGGTCGATGCCGTGACGCTTCTTCAAGCCGGATATCGATGCCTTGGATACAGCAATGTTCGTTCTGTTTTCGCAGACAACAGGTCAGTCGCAAATTGGCGTAATCCGAGACGTTTTGCAGGCAGAGTTCTGACAAGGTGCAGTGGGTGCAAGGTCCGGGCCTGGAGTGGGAACGACTGCCGAGGCAACAGCTACACTGTACGCGACGGATGTAACAGCGTTCTGTTCGCTTCGGTGTCGATCGACTGCTAGGTACAGAATGGTTCAGGTCGCAAAGAATGTTCACTTCTACACGGGGCTTAGGGGGGATAAATGGTTCTGACGTTGGCGAGCATGCCGAAGCAGGCCCTATATTTCCTGCAGCCTGACCGGTGTCTACCTAGGCATTCAACATGTCAAGAAAGGCCTCGGCTTCATTGTTAATTCAGTACTCCTGCCGCACGGTACATTGTAGTTCGCAATACAAAAACACGGACTGCTCTTTTCTAACCCCGGAGACTTCGAAACGCCATATCTATAACAGTATTATTCACTCTGCCACCGATCACTTTTCGATTCGTTGTCTCGATCAGTGTGGACGTGACTACCACCAGTCAAATGTTTACCTCGAGTAACGCTAGGACGCGGCGCATCCGGTGGGCTACCGACACAACGGGTCGTGACCCTCCAGAACCTTGTAGCGGAATTGCCATTCCGTCGGTTGGAAATGGAAATGGCAAACACCGGCCGGTGTGACAAGGATCTTCCAACGTAGCATGGATCGCAGCAGGGATTGCAGCAGGAAGACCCATTTCCAAGCAATAACCCCGAAGACGATTCTCTCCCCCCCTTTCCCCTCATGGTTCTGTAATGCTTCTGTGCTCGTGGATCCTGCGCACGAGTGTTTTCACTGATGCTTTCCTTCCTTCTCTTGTAACAACTTACCCACCTGTACCATTTCCACAATGTACGGCGTCGGTAAGAAGACGCCTTCTGTCTTCGCACTTCGCCCGTCGACCGCCTACTACATGTGCAATTGGGACACGATGCTATCCAGCGGGCGGCTTCGAAGGCTTTTGTTTCTTTCCCTCACAACTTGTCTTCTCTTTCTTTTGCTTATTACTACCCGCCGGTCATTCTGGACCAAACCAGAGGCTCCCGACCGCTTTCCCCAGGCACCCAACGAAGACGGCCGAACCCGGCCAATGTACTTCCGATGGGACACGGTGAGCCACTTCCGGCCGGTATCCAGTCCCGTTCATGACGAGACTCCGACCCAGGACTTGTGTGCGTTGTTCCCGCAGCGGCTTGTGAACGAACTTGTCCAACCCGTTCTCCGAACCGGCTATTTCGACGTCCCAGCACGAATGAAGGCCCAATTTGCCAGCATTTCGGCCTGTGTTGACGACCTCCTTATCTTCTCCGACGTCGACGACACGATTGCCGGCCACCCTGTTCATGATGTGCTCGCCGACCTCCCCGATTCGTACCGCATGGACAACCCCGAGTTCGCCAATTATACCCGCATGCATGAGCTGTACGATAGAGGCACCTTACGGAAGGGAGAGGCAAGAGCACATCTTCTTGATGGTTGGGCCATGGACAAGTTCAAATTCTTGCCCATGGTGGAACGGGCGTGGGCTATGCGACCCCACAAGCCATGGTATTTCTTCTACGAGTCCGACACGTACGTTGTGTGGGATAACCTGTTCCGCTTCTTGGAGAACCTGGATGCCAACACACCCTTTTATATCGGCAGCCCATCCCCTGGGGGCATCAAGAATGATGAGACGTCCCACTTTGCTTATGGCGGCTCAGGCTTTTTTCTGAGCCAGGCGGCCATGCTAAAGCTACTACATCGCCAGGTGGGCCGGGATGGGGACTACCTCGAGGCGCCCCTCAGTCAACGCTGGGAGGACAGGGTACGTCATGACTGCTGTGGTGACGCAGTACTAGGCTGGGCCCTGCTTCATGTCGGGATCCGTGTGTCTGGATTTTGGCCCATGATCAATCCCTATCCGTTGGATAGGATCCCCTACTCGCTAGGCCACTGGTGCCAGCCTGTCTTGACATTGCACAAAACAGACCCAGAGGAGATGGTGAAGCTGTGGCGGTGGGAGCAGAGCCGACGAGAACGGAGTGTGGGTTCTCCTCTTTGGTTCGGAGCCCTCGCGTAATTGGCCTTTGCTAACAGGCCGCCTCCAGACACCACTCTTATTCCGCCATCTCTTTGAACGTACACGAGCCAAGTGGAAGCCTTTGGATGGAGAGAGAGTGAACTGGGATAACGGGGGCCGGGGGGAGTATCAGCGTACACAAGCAGGGTCTTCCCTCGAATGTCGGAAGTCGTGTCAACTGGACACCCGATGCTTCCAATATAAACTCGACCGCGGGACATGCGTGTTGCGGGAAGCATTCGACCTCGGCAGCGCCACAATAGCGGAGGATGTGGAGGGCACTGTGGGTAGTTCTGGGGAGAGCCGAGGGTTGCCATTTCCGCAGACCCAAATGGTGAGTGGCTGGAACATGGACCATGTCGATGCCTGGGCGCGGAAACATACTTGCGACGAGGTGCAATGGGTGAGGCCTAGTGTGGCAAGAATGTACTAGGTCAGTGAGTATCCGCGCGACATGCGCGGAGCTGGACCGCGTAGACCATAGGTAGCCTCCACGTCACGATACGCGGCTCAGTACTCTTCCAGGCCAGTCGCCGCTTAGCGATACATCGTGGTGACAATAATACAGCATCGTGGACTGGGAAAATTCGGGGTCAAGATGAAAGCACTCGCTGCTGGTGACAGCTGCCTCAATAGTGCGACTGCATTCTAGTGCGCCTGCGCCTGCCTTTAGCCGCTCTGGGTACAAAGACCGCATCGAGGAAATCTCACATGGCCAGCTTTCCACTTGGCCGAGGCCATCGGATAGGTGCAACAGCACCTTTGTGGCAATGTGAGGCTATTCACAGTATTCGCACATAAGGTCACTTGACGAGCTACTGGACCTGGCACGGGTCCAGTATGTGAGCAGGTGGGGACAGACGCCCAGCTAAATGTATATAGACTGCCCTTCCGGCATCCCTCTCTTTCTTTTATCCTTTCTAATGGAAGAACCTTATCCCTTCGCTTGCCACGCTCCCTCTAGTGCGACAAACTTACGTTCCGGTAACGGTGGGTGCACCCCTCTCCCCTTCCCCCTTCCACGATGGGCGCCTAGCACTCGTTTCACGAGGTGGCTGGACGACGCACCGCACGCACCTGGTGTCGCGAGGGCATCCTTGCACCGACCGCCAGGCGTGGCCATTGTCGGCCTGGGGTCTAAGGAACCAGACTGCTTGCGAGGCAGGCTGTCGATGCCAGTAATGTCGGATCTCGCGCCGTGCGGGCCGGACAAGGATGGCACTGGAATGTCGTTCTCTCTGGAACCCTGGCTGCTCTGTCTTCCTAGGTATGGATCGACGCGTGCCGAAGGCGATGGAATGCATGTCTTGCGTACTAATGATGTCGGATTTCGCGCCTTCGCGCCCTCTGGTCCGGTCTAATTCCGTTGGCGCCGGGGGCGAAGCACTCCCCTCGCGTTTCCGTCCGAGCCGGAAAGGGATGGCACTGGAATGTTGTTCTCGCTAGCGCCCTGTCTGCTCACATCGTCTTAGGAAGGGATCGACGCGTATTGAGGGCGATGGAATGCGCGTCGTGCGTACCGACAGAATGGTTCGCGAACCTGGCGTGGGGCAGGGGTCGTGACCTTTATACGAACCGGAATGGTCCTCCTAGATTACGTGACCCCGCTTATAGATGTAGGACGTTGCATTGCGCATGCGACTATTGGCAGCGTAACCCTCTCTTCGAGAATCATAGGGTCATCCTATGGCAGGCAACAAACGCAGACGAGCCAACCGCTTGGCGGCATTCGTTTGAGTCCACGATGAGCATGGTTCGGAGCAGCCCTGTGCCCATGGGGGTGAGATCGGCACTGCTGGTGGAGCTCTGATGCGCGCATGGTCATTCAACGGCGCGCCCAACTGGGTTCAGACTCCAGGAGCCAGCAAGTATCCACCGCTGCGTATGATGGTACTGGCCCGGGCTGGTTACTTCCGTCAAGTCCTCTTCTGAAGCGAGGAGGATTCCAGGTAGGACGTGGATGTTAGGACGGTGGTCCCTCATAACCACAAAAATACCTGGCCAGGAACAAAGGACGCAAGCTGGATGCGGAGATTTGGAGCACCCCGGGGCAGTGCCACATCATCCGGTGCAATAATAGGACGTAGCTCCATACGGAAGCACTCAACACATCCGGAGATCCGCTCCGCAGGGGCTGCTGCAACAGGTTCTCACTGCCAACAGCATTAGCGCTTAGCGTCGAGGTAGGAGCACGAGTCATGGAGAATTGATCACATTTCTGGTTTGCTTGACCTTCGACACACCCCACCAGGCCGAGAGGAAGGCGTAACGGCAAGGGCATAGGAATGCTAACGCACCGGACATTGTACTCATTCCACCAGGGATAGTGTGGGGCCTTTTGGTAAGCCCATAGTCCGGAAGAGCAGGTGAAGTAGCCCGTAGCATAGCGGTATCTGGCCTGTTTCGATCCAGCACGGAGGCGGGCCAACAGTCAAGCATGGATCGCGGCTCCCAACCGTTGCGTTCCATGGGCGTTCGTTACGAGTTATCTCTTGGAGCTCCGAACACACTCGTGCTGAGCGAGCCGACTCTAGCTTCAGCCCCTATCCATGCGGCCGACTTCCTCGGTGAGGGCGATGCACGGAGGGCGGTGTATTCGTTGGATGAAGGACCAATGAGAGGAGGGAGCACGTCCCGACAATTTGGCTCCCCAACCGAAAGGCAAGGAACAAAACAGGAACAGTACAGACCTTACCCAAAACGGTAAGGTTGGCTGTCGTAATGGGCTATGACATCTTTGCTAAGCTTAGCGGCAACTATAGTAGACATCGTTGCATTAGCTTTGCCTGGCAGCGCTAATGAGTGGTGGAATGCATGGTCTTGTCGGCAAGGATTTCAATCGCTAGGAGGGAGGACGCCACGACGAACAAGCAAGCGTCCTGCAGTACTCACTTAAGACTACCTGATTATTACTAAGCGGGTCGACAGATGTTCTCCCCACTACACTGAATACCAAAAGACGGTGCCAGGAAGTCATGTGAGAGCAGGGACCTTACGATGCCCCCTTCCCACTCTTTCTTTGCAGCAGCCAATCACGTGTACGCTTCGCTTTACACTGACACATCGACGCCCTCACTCAGAAAGGCCGCTTTGAGGTGAGCACTATATAGCCCAAACCCAATCGTTAGTAGTACCGAACATGGCCTTATCAGCCGTGTCCTTTCTCTGTGCGCCAAGCAGAATGGACTTTTCGATGACTGACAAAAACCCCAGGCCCAGACAGGACAACAGGCTGCGGCGCAGCTTTGATAGACAGTACACGATTCCAGATAGATACCATTGATGATCCCCCTTGTCAGCACACCTTCGACGTTACCAGTATAGCTCTTAGAATCATGTAAACACCACTGCATGGAACTTAATTCTACAAAACTTTTCTTCATGTAGGCCACGCGGGTCCCGGTAAAGGCCACTCCCATTGAACTAAAATTGCAACAATGTTGGATCTAGTCCCTCGTCCTGGTCGAAGGACAACGATCGCTCCATGACCCGTTTCAAGTCTTCGGCCCAGTCTCTCTGTTCCTTCACCACATTCTGAAGCCTTTATACTGGTTAGCGCCTTTCATGACCATCCGCGAATGCTTACCCTTCTCTATTCTCCTGTACCCTAAATTCTCTGTCAGCTCCAACGAAGCTGAGATTTTTCCCTCTAAGATTTGCGTACATAGTATCGACCCTCCGAAGTGGTGGCTCTGTAAGTCATACTGATCCTACCCTGCGATGGTGGATGAACTCACTTAGCTTCGAGCCTTGCGAGCTGCTCCCTAAGGTGTCTTAACTCTTCTATAAGCGACATGCCTGTACTTTAGTAATATTAGCACAGTTCTATGTAGTCTACTGCGTTATAACTTACGCGGTTCTACTTCTGGCATTGCTCTCGCTTGTGCTGGGCGAGTGACTGAGGGGTATTCGTGGGTCTTGTTCTGGGTCAAAGCTGACGTTATTTCCCCTAAACTCCGGATAGTGAACCTGACGGGGTCGTCACCGGCGGTGCAGGTGGCTCCCAGTGGCTTGTTGGCCAGGTGCGCGTCCAGAGTGATGCTGATAATGGTCCATGGCTGCAAGGTGGCCCGATGGGTATTGCGAAGTCCTCAAAACCCGGACTTAACCGCCTTTAAATAGAGAGCTGGGCCGTTGACCCCCGTTCCTATACCCCTTTCTCGGGCTAACACTGCAGAATATTTCAGACTAGTGGTGCTGTGGCACGTATTGGTACGTTCCTTATTTGATGATCACGATCAACATGACCCTGCGCCTTGTGGGACTCAGCAACCTAGATTTTACGAGCCATCGACAGGGTCGCATAAACCAAACATTGTCAGGAGTGAAATATCAGTATTCGTGACATTGCTTTTCCTTCCATCGCAGAGCTTGATAGACTCTTCAAGTTGATAGATTCCCTTGTCTTGGTCGTACTCGCCCTTGCTTTGTTTTACTTAATCGGTGGTTCGTCCTTTGTATTACAAGGCCGGACCTAGAAAAAAGCGGTGGTGATTTGATTCCCTTGTCGCTGGACAGGTCTCTATGACAAGTCTTTCCAGAAGCCTGGTGTCTAAAGCTTAGCGTGGTAGAAACGAGCAACCTATTACGGGAAGAACAAATCCGCTCGACATGACCGGTTAATATGCTCCACTGTATAGGTCTAAGGTGGGAGTACTGGCCGTTGGTTAGAGTTGCATACATGGGGCGCCTGGGATTACCTTGAATTGCCCTTGTTACAGGGGCCGCTCTGAAAACAACATGCCTTACCCAGTTTTCATTGGGCAAAGATCATCGGATTGGCGCAGCAGCCGCCATGCATTCCAAAATCAGTGGACGCCCCTCATTCACCCTTTCATGTTCCGCGATCGCTTTCTAGGGAGCCATCAGACTATTGATGGGCTCGATCAAACCATGTTCACTCGATTTAGGAATAGGCATGACCCAGGATGGGTCCATTTCAGCACGAACGAGGCTTGTATTCCTGTTGGAGCAATGAAAAGCCCATGGCACACAGAACACCGCACGAAATCACCCGGTAGCCAGCCGATACGGGCGCGTTGGGATAGCATTGCTTCATCCAGTGTAAGTGGTCGTATCCCCTAAGCAAGCACTCAATGGGTTAGAGATACACACTCCAAAGACTGACGTTAAGGTGCTTACTAACAAAAACCTGGCGTTGAGCGTCCTAGATGAAAATATACTTCATATGTCACATCGTTGGTATGCTTGATCTTGCTAACCATGATATAGGCACCAGAATTCGGTCATCAAACAACAAGAGTGGGCTGCAGGTCTGACGAAAGCCCTAGAGGAATCTATGGTGTTCTTCAAAGGGCCGGAGACATTGGATCCGACTTTATTGGGGTTGTAGTTCGTGGTCAGGAACTACCACAAACTATCTTCATGACTCGTTCAAAGCGCAGGGGTGGTGGGGTCGTTATAGTGCGGATACAGTTTAGCTACGAAATTTCAATGGCCGCGTTCACGGGGTTAGAGGAGAGTTCAGAAGGAAGACAAACCGGTGTCGTACCTGACTGTACCTCTGAGTGCATTGAATTGGAACGTAAGGAAGAGCGACGTTCGAAAGTCTGGAGGTTAGCGTCGTGAATTTGGTCTGTTGTTCTACGTTATACGGTCTTTGCAACGCCGCTATATGGTTACCTGGGTCTGTGTTACGAGAAATGGAACATAGCAAACGACACTCATGTTATATTGCCGTTTGCTATACACAAATTGTCCAGCATATGGGTTTCTTGTCGGCCTACACCGAATATAACAACATGTTAATGCATTAAATAGGGCGGATGTAGCACGTCCAGGTGAAGCCCTTGAAGCCATGTCCGATGATGTTTGCTACCTTGAACTGGCAAAAAATCAACAGAACTAACAACATCCCATCTGACCCTTAATCAGATCATTGCGATCCCCTTGACAAGCTCTGTAGCACTCGCGGAACAGCAGATGGGTCACGTTGGTTTGAACAAGAATATCCGCGCGACTTGCGTTTAGCAGGGCCGTGCAGGCCACAGGAAGCCTCCATTCCACAACGCGCGGTTCGGTATGCTACCGGGCCACTCACTCACCGCTAAAGCCCAATCTTGGCGACGATAAGTACGGCATCATGAACCAGGGAAACTTTGGGGCCAAGACGAAAGCACTCGCTGTTGGTGACAGCTGCATGACCAGTGCATCGGCCTCATGGTGCGCCTGCATCTCTAGCGCGTCTGTGCCTGCTTTTAACCGCGCTGGCTGCACAGACCGCATCGAAAACATCGCACCTGACCAGCTTTTTACTTGGTCAAGGCCATCGGACAGGTGCAACAGCCACCTTACATTCCAGCAACGGTGGGTGCACCCCTCCCCCCTCTCCCCTCCGCCTTCGACGATAGGCGCCTAGCACTTACTTCACCTGGCGGCCGGACGACGCACCGAAAGCATCCGGCGTCGCGTGGTATCCTTGCACCCGAAGCCAGGGGTGCTCATTGTCGGCCAGGGATCCAGGGAATCAGAACCGCTTGGCTTCGTCGCGACGGGTGCGGGGCAAGCAACGAGCCTGCTGTCCGTGGAAGGCGAAATCGGTTGTCCAACTGACGTGCGAGACGAACAGGGGTGGCACTGGAATGTTGTTCTCTCTGGCGCCCTGCCTGCTCACGTTGTCTCAGGAAAGGATCGACACGTGTTGGGGGCGATGGAACGCGCGTCATGCGTACCGACAGAATGGTTCGCGAACCGGAATGGTCCTCCTAGATAACGTGACCCCGCTCACAGATGTAGGACGTTGCATTGCGCATGCGACTATTGGCAGCGTGACCCTCTCTTCGGGCGTCATAGGCCATCATAGGGCAGGCAACAGACGCGGACGAACCAACCTCTTGGCGGCATTCGTTCGAGGCCACGATGAGCATGGTGCCGAGCCGCCCTATGCCCATGGGGATGGGATCGGCACAGCTAGCGGAGCCCCGAAGCACGCATGGTCACCCAACGGCGCGCCTAACTGGGTCTAGACTCTAGCAGCCAGCTAGTATCCACCCCGGCGTGCGATTGTGCTGCCTACTAAGCTGTGGCGTAGCGGCAAGAGCATAGGAATGTTAGCGCTCCGGATATTGTGTTTATTTCTCTTGGGTAAGCGTGGGGCTCTTCGGCAAGCCCCTAGTCCGGACAAGTAGGCGAAGTCGCCCATAGCACACCGGTATCTGCCCGTTTCGATCCGGCGCGGAGGAGGGCCGACAGTTAAGCGTGGGTCGCGGCTACCAATCGTTACGTCCCGTGGACGTTCGCTACGAATTACCTCTTAGGGCTCCGAATATGCTTATGATGAGCTAGCCGAGCCTCGAGGAGGGCGAAAAGCGGACGGCAGTTTGTTAGTGGGACGAAGGACCAATAAGAGGAGGGAGCGCGTCCCGACAGTTTGGCTCCCGAACCGAAGGACAAGGGATAAAACAGGGTTCAAAACCAGCTTGACAGGCAGTCAGGCTGGTGACCGAAACGGGCTATAGCGTCCCGCCAAGCTCTGCGGGACCCAAGTAGGCATGTTTGCATCCGCTCTGCCTGACAGCGCTCATTAGCGGTGGAATGGGCGGGTCTTGCCAGTAAGGATTCCTATTGCCAGGATGACCGAACCAACAAGCGCCTGCAGTACGCGCCTAGGACTAGTTGCTGCCAAGCAGCGGCTGTGCTAGCCACCGTCCCGTGGATTTCCCCCTGGCTAGCTAGCGTAAGAGCGGGCGCGGCTATGTAGCCGTTGGAAAAGTGAAGGCAGCAGCCCCGCCATCGAAGGGCCCGGCCATGCAGTCGGCTTTTCCTCTCCGACGAGTGGCACCGAACGATGGGCACCGAACGATGGTGCCAAGGACCAATGTGGTTGCCTCGCTTAGCAAGGAAGAGGCTGCTAGCTCACCACGACGAGCATCGGCACGAACGTAACATGGTACTACAGTGGGTCATCAGCAGAGCTGGGCGACGGTGGATACGGCGGTGCGGTGTACGGACTCGGTGTGCCGGCAGGATAGGACGAGAGGCCGGCCACATCACTACTGGGTAAAACGAGTGCAGATGAATTCGAAGAGCAGAGTGAGGAAGACCAAACGGATAGTGTCGGCGGGAATTGACCAAAACAGGCACAGTCAGTGTAAAAAGGGTGGAAGAACAAGGGGGGAGAGGAGAAGGGGCGAGGGAAGGGGACAGGGAGGGAGATCAATGGACTAAGAAGAGATAGAACGAGAGGGAGGGGGAAGGTGAGAGGGAAGGGGCAGGCGAAGGGGCCAGGAAGAGATAGAACGGGAGGGAGGGAGAGGGACAGAATGGGAGGGAGGAACAGAAGGGAGGAACAGAGTAAGAGAGAGGGGGAGGGCAGGGGACCCGGAAGAGACAGACCGAGAGGGAGAGGGACAGAACGAGGAGGCAGGGGGCCAGGAAGAGGCAGAAGCAGAGGCAGAGCAATAGCGGCCGACGGGACGTGACCATGTCCAGCAGACTAAAGCTGAAACGTAGCTTCCAGCCCAGCCCGAATTCGACCCGGGCCCCAGGCGTCGAATAGATGCCAGGAGCCGAACAGGTGCGAGGAGCGAAAAAGGCGGCAGGGCCACAAGGCGAGCAAAACCCAAGGGGGCGAGGAGCCTAAGGGGGCGAGGAGCCCCAATCGATCCCACCATATGCATTCCGCCGATCGACCCGCCCTGCCGGCGTAGCTAGGTCGGAACCGGCTATGGAAGACTTCGCGGGCGCCATAGACGAGGTTGGGGACCCGTCGGTGGCCAGGGTCTTGGCGGGCGCCGGAAGTACGGCGACACTAGCGCGCGATGGCTATATAAGGGGGGCCGCCGTCTCCGTAGAGAACGAGAGTTCCTTCTCTCCTCGTGCTTCCGTCAGGTTCGCCCGTCCAAGTGGACGTATGTTGCCATTCAGAGTTGACTTTGGTCCTTGTGGTAGCTGGCCCATGATTTGCCCGGTGTTCAACATCGGGTGGTAGGCCAACGACCATGGGGTGTTCGCACCCCACGGGAGGCCAACGATCCGCGTCCGGGCGGTAGGCCGACAGCCATGTAGACGTTTTTTAACCCTGGTGGCTAGCCAACGATCCATACGGTGACTCGCTCCCTATGGTAGGCGCAATAACCATGCAGTTTGCACACTGCATGGGGGCTGACGACCCACGTCCGGGTGGTAGGCCAACGGCTGCCTTAGCGGGCGGCCGGCCAACGACCCATCCGGTGATTCGCTCCCGGTGGTAGGCGTAACAACCATGCAGCGGGTACGCCCCATGGGCGGCGGGCGAGGTCGGACTCTACAGCCTCTGTAGCGCCGGCTGGAAATCTTCCTACTTCCCTGGAGGTAGGGAGAGCCGATGTAGAGACGCATTCGGCGCACACGTGCCGCGAGGCGCAACAACCAAGCGGGGGCCACGCGCTTCCATGGAGGGCCCACGCGCCACACAGTCGATACGCTCCTGGTGGTCGGCCTGGGTCGCAGTCGAGACTCTCCTGCGTTTACGGGGGTGCCCCTACAGTCGAGACTCTCTTACATTTGCGGGGGTGCCCCTACAGTCGAGACTCTCCTGTAGGCAGGTTCGCCTCCCGGCACGACGAGTTCTGCCGCGTACTCCATACGAGTTTTTCCCGACGGACCGCAGTCGATCGATCATCTCCTGCGTTTTTGAGGGTGCCCCTACAGTCGAGGCTCTCCTGTAGGCAGGTTCGCCGCCCGGCACGACAGGCTCTGTCGGCCGGTTGTCTTCCTACCGATGTGCCCGTTCCTGTCGCACGCTTAGTTCCCACCTTAGTGTGGCCTGTGCCTTCCCACGGCGGATGTCGCCCTGGGTGGAGCGCTTTGTTCCCTCTGCTGCGCGTCTCCGGCGAGGCGCATTCCCTCCAAGACCGTCGAGCTCTCCTGTCCGATGACGGTTGAGACTCCTGTCTATGACAATCGAAGTCTCCTGTCCCATGACAGTCGAGCATCTCATGCCCGAAAGCTATGTGTCTCCTGTCCCATGGCGGTTGAGAAGCCTGTCCGTGACAGCTAAGCATCTCTTGCCACGACAGTCGAGCATCTCGCCCATGACAATCGAGATCTTCTGTCCCACGACAGTCGAGGTCTCCTGTCCCATGACTGTCGAGCATCTCTTGTGTACGACATCCGAGCGTCTCCTGTCCTACGGAAATGGAGCATCTCCTGTCCATGACGGCCAAGCATCTCTTACCATGACAGTCGAGCACCTCCTGCCCTACGGCAGTTGAGACTCCTGTGCATGATGGCCAAGCATCTCTTGCCATGACAATCGAGCACCTCCTGCCCTACGGCAGTTGAGACTCCTGTGCATGATGGCCAAGCATATCTTGCCATGACAGTCGAGCTCTCCCGTCCGATGACGGTCGAGACTCCTGTCCCACGACGGTTGAGCACCTCCTGTCCGGCGTCTCTATGTCCTTTACTCGGAAGCCTTCTTTTCCCTCCCCTCAGTTGAGAGCCGAGAATCTCCTGTCCGAGGCCCTCATGCAGCATAGCCAGAAGGCTGTGCCCCTCGAGGCAGTGGAGTCGCTCCTACCCCGCAGGTTTGATGCCAGTTTGGGAGCCTGCAATAAACTTGACATGATGCCACTGCTCATACCATAACGCCCATCTTTATGCCGCGTAGCATCCCTCGTGCCGTGTAGCATCCCTCGTCCCGTGTAGCATCCCTCGTGCCGTGTAGCATCCCTCGTCCCGTGTAGCATCCCTCGTGCCGTGTAGCATCCCTCGTCCCGTGTAGCATCCCTCGTCCCGTGTAGCTTCCACCTTGTGCCTGTAGCCGCCATGTGTTTTGGGCTAGGTGGTCGCAACTGCTCACTGTGTCCTGCGTGTTTGTATGTCTATAGGTCTGTATGTCTATATGTCTGCATGTCTATATGTCTGTATGTCTATATGTCTGTATGTCTATATGTCTGTATGTCCGTAGTCGTGCTCGCCTCGTCGTTATGCTACGTCTTCACGTCGCCGGTCAATTCCCTGACCTCCATTCCCGTTTCCTTGCTTTGCCTCACCGGATGGACGGTTGCCGTCCTAGAGGCCTTGTGGTACATAGTAGCCCTTAGGACCTCTTGCGGCGCGGGGCCTGCCTGTACCGCTGCATGTGCTGCTGTATATGCCGCTGTTTGTCTCTGTCGACGGCCTTCTCTGTGCCAGCCTGCGTATACCGACCTCTCTCTACGTGTATGCGCCCGTTTGGGCCCGACGCGCTTCCACCAGCCGGGGGCCATTGTGGGCGGGGCATCGCGTCTAAGAGTCTGTGCCCAGCGGGGTTTGCTGCTCGCGTCTGCTTGTGGGCCGCGCCGTGTCCGACGTCCGCTCCTGATCCTGTCCCACGTATGGCTCTCCCGGTTGGGCTGTGGCCGTTCTGTGTCGGGTCTATTCTAATGATACTCGTTGGCTGTTTTGTGCTATGTCTTGTACTGTTAGGACAGCGGCAGATGTGACCTGGGCAACTTCCTGCTTCCTCTGGTTCCTTCTCCGTCCACTTCCCGCATTTGGCTGATTGCTGCTGCTTCTAGGGCCGTGGCCGTTCCGGATCGGGCCTCTTTTGACGCGTGCTTATCAGCTCTCTTTGGCTGTGGTGGGTGCCCTTAGGACAGCGGCGGATAGGGTCTGGTGCTACTTCTGACGCGGCTTCATTTCTTACGAGCGCCGACCGGATCGAGCGTACTCCACTCTTCCTACTCGTCCACTTCCTGCTTCCGCATCTTCGTCTGGTTTTCCTTCGTCTGGTTCTGCTTTGGCTGGTTCATGCTTCGGCGGGTTTGCTTCGTCTGGTTACTGCTTCCTGCCCAGTCCGCTTCCTGCTTCGATTAGTTCCAGTTCCTACTTCGTCTGCTTTTGCTTCGTCTGCTTCTGCTTCCTGCTTCCTGCTCACATGCTAATGTACACCACGCCGCGTCTGACCCTAGCTCCCGACCGGATCTGCCGTACTCGGCTCTTCCTATCCCATCCATTTCCTTCTTCCTCTGCTTCCTGCTTCGGCTGCTTTCTGCTTCGTTTATTTCCTGCTTCATCGGATTTCTACTTCCTACTTCGACTGATTTCCGCTTCCTCTAGTTCCTGCTTTTTGCTTCGGATGCTTTCCGCTTCCTCTAATTCCTGCTTCCGCTTCCTTCTTCGTACGCTCCTGCTTTACCTTAGATCCTCCTGTATATGCCAGTATCAGCTTTCAGCCCTGGGCGCAAAACGTACCACCTCGCGCCTGCCGTCTGTGTCGGCTCCTACTTGATAGTCGTTTTGAAGGGCTCGGTTGCTGCGACGGCTTCTTTTCTGCTTCGTCTGTTTCGTCCCTTGTGCCTCACTCCAGTGTCGGCACCGTACCAGCTCCCGGTCGCTCGCGCCCAAGAGATCCTTTCGTCCGGCATGCGATGGGCGAGATTTAAGCCCGAACTGGCTGGACGCCCGTCCTGTCTGAACTTGCTGTTTCATACGATGCTGGTTTCCGGCGAAGCTTCCAGCCGTCGCAGCTTCTGCCCGTGGCAACATTCACCCGTCACGTCTTCTTTCAGTAGTAGCTTTTCCAGTAGTAGATTCTGTCCTTCTCAGCTTCTGTCTGTAGTAGCTTCTGTCCTTCGCAGCGTCTTCCAGTAGTAACTTCTGTCCTCCTTAGCTTCTGTCCGTGGCAACATCCACTCCGCCGTAGTTCTGTCCTGCCATTCTCAGCTCCTTCTTGCCGCTCTATGGTGCCCCACCTGCTACTCCTATTGTGGGTGCGATGTGCCTGTTCGATCGTGGGCAGCGTAACACACCCGAGAAGCAATTGTTCAGGAAGGACCTACGGAACATCCTTCCTAGCCTGGTCTATACCCAGTTCCATAGAATGTGCGTATGTACTGAATCGGTTCCTATATCAAGCATAGAGTAGACACCCGTCAGGCCGCGGTTTGTCACCCTAGGAGGACTTCCAGGTCATATTTCTGTTTCGTCTCTGTCCGATCTCCTTTCCACAGGCAATATGAGCTCCCAGAAGTACAATGGCCAACGACAGGGCCTTCGGCGGCACGCTCGTAGGTCAGCCGGCTACAGCGCTAACGGTATAGCTTTCCCGACCGCTGCGTCTGTACCCGTGCCCGCCGCGTCTCGTCCCGTGCCAGCGCCCCCTTCCCAGCCTCACCTGTCTTTGCCGGCCGTCCCTGGCCTGTACGATGGCGAACAGGAGGGGTTCGAGGACGGGTTCGGGGACGACCCCTTCGGCCCGTCGCCCACGTACCAGCCTTCCCTCCTCTGGGCCCCACGCGGAGGTTGTGCTGATGGAGATGCAGGTCACCCCACGGCGCCACCGATGTGTCCCGACAACTGGATACGGTCCTTCACGAGCTCCGCGAACTGTCGCATCGGTTCGGTACCCAAGAAGCCGGACTGGACCGTTGCGACCAGGCGTAAGTCGATCGGGACTCGTTGACCGCACCTGCTAAGCATCGTTGGCGGCTCTCGCAGGATTCAAAATTTGTAGGTTGCCCGAATCCTAGAACGGGCCGAGCTGACCGTCCTGTGTCCCATAGCACGCAAAAGATAGAGCGCATGTAAGTTCTGGATGGCCCCTGTCATCGTCCATTCTTTCTCATGTAGTGTGACCAGGTTGCAACAGCAGATACAGCGGCTCATGGGCTGGTTAGCGCAGGTTAAGGCGGTGTTCGAGCGGGGGGTAGCACCACAGGGCGAAGAGGATGTCCAGGACGACAGTTTGTGGGCTCAGCCGTAGGCCTTAGTGACTCCATCTTAGAACCCCACATAGGGGCCACCTCGGGTTCGGCGACGATGGTATACTGGCAAAAAGAGGGCCAAGATGGAGCGGAGGCCGCTCAGCACGTGGGCCATCGTTGTGTTGCTGCAATCGCCATCGAGATCTTGCCGAGATAGAAATGAATGTTGGAAGGATACGGCGACTTTGTTCGTGTCGGACTATGTACTATACTACTGACAAGCCGTAACTCTGTGGCCGTTAGGGCGATAACTATGAACGAACGTCCCACTAGGCGACCGATCTCTCGACATCGGTCGTGTGGACGATCTAGCCCACGGCCGCACTGACCGTTCGATGACTGGGCCATCAGCCTGACGGTAGGGCGCGATGGAAGAATGTGGGCTTCGTACACCATCGTCGGCACGAGACCCGTCGGCCACGAGCTTGCAATCCGTGGCATGACGTGGTACCCATTCATGAGCCCGCGAGGCTCCTAAAAGAACAAGGCGTTGCATAGTCATACCTCCTACTTAGAGATGGCCCTTTAGCGAAGTTGAATTTTTCCTAAGCCTGTTCTCAGCTCGTCGAACAAGCTTAGAATCTTCGCCACCTGCTCTCGCTGCATCCTAACCCGGGGCCTCCTACCATTTGCAAACGCCTGCATAGGCCTACGCGCCAGCCCCGCCTCCCCTCTCCGTAGGTCTACCCCTGCAGCCGGCGGTCTCAAGCAACCGAATCCATCCACGGCCACGCGCTGCCCTCCCGTCCGCTCGAGGGACGCGAGCGATACCGCCTGCCGTCCCAGCGGTCGCCGGTGCTTTCTACCGAGGCCCGTTGGCAAAGGCCTGTTTATGCTGTGGGGAGCATGCTCTCCTGCTAGTACCGACTGCGTCGCATTGTTTGTCGTATTGCTCGACGCGGCGCTGGAAGGCTGGCTAATGGCAGGTTGGTGTTCTGCGAGACCATGGTTAGTAACGCATGTTCGGACGACCCTAGACTTAAGGATGGTCGTGCCTACCTCTTTCCACTTGTTGCATGAACCTCTGCTGCACGAGGCTCGGCGGCAAGAGTCCCGGTGGCCTGCTTCGGGGCCTGTCGGCACCCACGGCGACGCCCTCATCGTCGGGAAAGTCGTCGTAAGCCGAAACGGGGCTCGAGGCAGCCGCCGCACCCTGATTGTAGTCGAGGTCGATTTCGTAATCGGCGTCCATTTCGGGATCAGCGTTCGCATCGGTATTGGCCAGGGGCCCGTGGCCGGCACTTAAGGTATGGTCTGCACTCGACTCATCGTCGGCGACCGGCGCATGGTCGGCAACCGGCGCATGGTCAGGCTCGATGGCCTGGGTCGCGGCGCTTGATCGCGTCATGCGAGCGCCTGCTCGGGAACGAGCGCCGTCGGTCGCCAACGGGCGTAGCTAGTGCTGTTAGCCACCGGCCGATGGGGGCGATGGGGGCCGTCGGGGAGAACACAAACCAGCCTGTTCACATCGGGCATTGTCTGGCCGCGCGGGAGATGCATCACCCTCTCCATCCTCCGATGCGTTGGGTTCCAATACACGAGCGCGCTGAAGACGTCACAGACCCGGCCCAGCTTCATCGTCTTTTCCTGGAGAGACCGGCCGCTCTTTCGAATCTTGTCCTTCTTGCTCTTATCATTGGCCATGGTCGCACTCGAGTTGACGGAATCGGCTTCTAAGCCGTACATACGATAGCCGACATAATGCTCTTTACGGCGCCCATGCTGAAATAGCTGCCCAGCGTCGGGTTTAAAGGGCAACTGAGTGTTGATCTCGACTGAGTGTTGATCTTGCCTGGGCGTCATTGTAGGGAGTGGGAGAAGTTGCGCAAGGGGGCGGGGCTGGAAGCGACGCATCCCGCGCTGGGTCGGATGTGGATCGGGTCCGTCTCAGTCGTAGCCTCCATTCTGGCTCCCACAGTGGAATCCAGTCCTAGAGGCAGGCCTCCCGAAACGACCCTGCGCTAGGTTCGGACACTTTTGTTCCCACCACCTGCTCCGCCTGCGCCGGCTTCCATTTCGTTCCTATCCTCTTACACGTACCTTCCTAGTGTTTGCATTATACGTCTAATAGTAACTGCTATGCACTTACCCAGCTGCAGCTTGGAGCCGACCTGTTCGAGACGGTACATAAGAATAATACCACGGCATGACACACTCTACTTTCGATTCATTGCTAATTGCTCGTCTCTTAGCGCCCTAACTGATCGGTCTTTTCTTTTTGCCTTGTTCTTTCTGGATCTATACAGCTCCTGGAAGTCGAGGAATGCCCTTTGTGAGCTTTTCGTAGCGTTAGCCGTGATGCCTTGGATATCGACGTATTGTCTAGGCAGACGTGGATTTTCACGCCTGGGTCGATTCGATGGGCTTGGCGTAGACCCTGCCACGCTCCCACGGCCTCTCCGTCGAAGACCTCCGCAAGGCCCAGTTGGCCCTTGCCTTGGCTGATTTTCCGTCCATTTCGGTAGATGGCGAAGCCTCAGCCTACTGCTTCGTCAGGTCCCTTCGACCCGTCCGAGAAGACGACGAGGTGGGTATCGGGAAGTTTTGTCTGCCACGCGGTGAACTCCTTCGCCGTTGTCTTCTTATCTTTCTGTGGTTCCTGCTTTGGCACGTGTCTCTTTGGGAGGTAATACGGCCTCGGAATGTCGGGCAGGAGTCTGGCTGCTCTCTGGAGCCTAGACCGTGCTAATTGTAGTGAGCCGTAGCCACGGCCTAGTGGGTATGGTCGCAGCGCTATCCGCGCGGTTAGCATTTGGTCACTGTCCATCGACTGGAGCCGTTGTCCGAAGCGATAGAACGCTGCTTCTAGTGCGATTCGTGCCATTGGGACGCCTGTGTCCCTATACAGAGTGGCTATCGGTGTTGTCTTCCATACAGGCAGAACAGCCCGTATCGCCTCCCACAGGACCCTGTCTATTTCGTATATGTGCGCCTCTTGTCGAGTCGCCACCTCCATGTGGAACTGCCGGCACGCTATCTTCCGGGTCTTCGTGCGGCCCTCGTACCAAGCCTCCGCCCCGTAGGTGAGGATGGGGCGGACGCAAGTGTGTATGACCTTTCGAAGAGCTCTTGACGAGGGTCCTCGCCGGGTGTTGGCCAGGCTACGAAGGTGTTGTATGAGACTCCGAGCCTGTGCCGCTCCATTCTTCACGTGTTCCGTGAACCGAAGTCTCGAGTCAAACCAGACGCCAAGCCATCGTACGGGCTGGACCGAGGCGTGTATGGTCAGCCCATGGTCCCGTGCCGTCACACAGGGCAGTTCCCCCGGGTTTACGCGTGTGAAATGGAGCAGCTCGCTTTTGTCCGGGTCGATGGTGACTTTATTTTCTTTGCCCCAGTTGAGAACGTTGTTGAGGTCGTTCGCTAGCTGTCTCTCTGTGCGGCGGACATATCCTATCGAAATAGCCTGTCACCTCACAGAACCGATGAAATTGCGTTGGTTCGCTTAGGAGCCATTCCCGGTAGATCCATCGTCGTGATGTGTCTGCTAGGTCTAGCTTGTAGGGCTGGGCCGCTCTGGTCCATTCGGGGGGGTCGGATCCATCCTCCTGTGGCTTTGGTTTCGGTGGTCGTGGCCATTGCGGTAGCGACTGGGCCGCTAGGTGGCAGTGGACCATGTGTTCTGGGCTTTGCACGTGCTCGCCTCGTTTGTAGGATGTACAGGCGCAGTGTATCTCGGCCTCGTGGTGGCTATGCTTCTCGTGGTACCAGCTAAAGTCCCCGTGTCCCGAGATTACACTCAGTTACCACCCTAGCGATCGTCTCGGGATCTTTAAGGCCTCAGGGCACTTTCTAAAGGGCCTGTAGGCTATACGGACCCTCTCCATAGCCGTCGATCATTTGTTTTCTTTTTTTTTTTGACCGTAGCGCAAGGAAAGATTGACGACAGGCACCAGGCTGCTGCTTGGCGTGCGCTGGCCTCTTCTACTACGAGGCAATCTCGAAACGGGGAAAGCCGTCCGACGGGAGGTAGGTTGCGCCGCGCGCAAGAACAGACGAGTACAATGCTACACAGCGCCAGTCCAGCCTTAGCGTCTCGTCTCCCAGTGCGGCACGCGAGCGACAATGCACCACCACGGCCGGGAGGATGCCACAACACGAACACGGGCCAGCGCATATGACTTCGTATGTTCTTCTGTCCCATTTGCCGCCATTCCGTGGCGTAAACGCTGGACGAGCCGAGTGACCCACCAGCATACCTGGGCCAACACGCAACGGGCCTATCTGGTGTAGCCACCCGCGGTGGATGCCTTGTTTTCGGAGGATAGCCGCAGCATCTTCGGGGTCGATGCCAGCCGCCGCCTTGGTATCGATGCCTTAAACACTAACACTGCGATGTGCCGGCGGTCTGATTGAATTTTTGGCGCAAGGGCTGGCTTTATTACTACCTTCATAATTCGAAGAATCCGGTTTATGCGAAGGGTTATCCAATTCGGATGCGGTCACCAGTCACACCAGCCGCTACTTTAAATCGATACAATGGCTCTATAGCAACTACGAACCCACGCTGGTGTAGTGTTCCGGACGGCTGGCCGCCCCGGTTGCCACGTTCTAGGCATGCCATTAGGCCGCATCTCCGAGACGGCCAAACATGCAAGCCATCCATGGGAAGAGTGTGCTGTCATCAAATTCCTCTAGGTGCTGATATGGCTCGCCTGGGTGTCAGCCCTTTATACCACACTGTTATACTAGACATCGATATGAATCCTCACTAGGGCTAGGAATCGCACTTAATTATACCGAAGGGGCACTCAAAGAGAGAACTCAATGCGTGCAAATATCCTAATGGTACCGACACTATGGGCTGTTTCGTGACTGGATTCGGTAAATGAAGAGAGGATGACTAAGACTCCTCGTTGCTGTGGGTTGCCTGCCTGCCTGGTTGTCCCTCCCTAAACTAGGAACCACGCCTCGCCCTGGCCGCGAGGCCGCGATGGCGGTGAAAAAGAAAGGGAAGAGGGTCATGTTTCCGCGAAACCAGAACATAATGATGATGCGAAAGCAGAAAAGAAATAGGCCAATGTACACACATGCTCTCTCCCTCGTCGCCCGTGTTGGTGGTATATATGATGCGCCCAAAACTCCCGGTGTAAGGGGTCAAGACCGAGTGTCACACTCTGACGTCTATTGTCTGTCTGTACAAGAAGGAATCTCTGGGGAGGAGATTCCTCTCGTTATCCAGCGTCTGGAGTGCTGCTCTATATACATGTCTCCTGTCTCCAGTCGTAGGTTCGTGAGGATACCAGAGAGTTCTGTGGATCCTGTGGATCCTGTGGGTCGTACGAAGGGTATTCCCTGAGTCCTTGCTGGAAGGGGTTCAACCCATTACACCCGGATGCGAGAAACAAAATGTCGAAACCCGTTCCACGGTTTTGCAACACAAAGCCCCTGTCAGTCCAACGCCAAAATGAGGAAGGCCTCGCCTTCGGCGCCGGCACTGTCGGCGAGGGTCTTCATCTTCGATATGTACATCTACGTTTCCGAGATGAGAAATGAAAATGACAAATGAGATGGGGGAAAAAGAGGGCTGAGGGCATACTTTCAGGCGCCTCGTCGCCGGCGTCCCCGCTTTGGGCCGTCCCGTCGTTGGTAGAGAACGTCGCGCAGCATGGGGTCGTCCTTGTCCTTATCGACGTGATGAACACGGACATGTCTATCATGGTCATGGACGCCCGCGCGTAGATGCGCCCCACATGTATGACAAGGCTTTGTACGGTAGTTCATCGTCGTCCAGAAAGTACACGAGTGTTCCCTTGAATGGGGTTCTTGGCGGACCGGGGTAGAATTCGAGGACGCGGATGAGCAACGGACGCTGGGTTACCCCGACGGGGTTGTAGATGCTCAAGGGCGCGGCGCCGTCGACGGGAGCCTAACGACGACCGTACTCCCACTACGTAATGTTCCTATAGCCCTACGTCAAGGAAAAAAACTTTTTCGAAACCGACCCCACACAGCGATAACTTCACAATCACGACTCTATAAGATACCGGATAGCCCGGAAACTGTTCCTAGGGCTTCATTTAGCCCAGAAATGGTCGATTCACCACCCTCGAGGCAAAGCGCGGGTGGTGGGAGCCGCCATAGGCCCGCCCCACCCCCCGAGCCATCACCTCCGGACTCAAGAACACCATCGCCAGACAGCATTACAGCACCTGGACGCAGTCCAGAGGATATACGCAGCACTATAGACGACTTCAAACGCTTCCAGGCTGGTGAAGTCAACATTGCGGCCTTAGCCGCAGCAGTTCAAGCCGCCATTCCGGTCCTAGAGACGGCGGCCAAGGAATCGGACAACCAGCCCAGCGTCGAAAGACGTATCAATGCTATCGAGAACACGCTGCAAGCTATCTGTAAGGAAATTAAAGCTCCTAAGACGTACGCTGTAGCCGCTACTGCCCCTACCGCCACCCTGGCGCCTAGGGCCCCCCAGGTAACTAAGACTCTACCTGCTCGACACGAACGGGAGGTAACGGTCAAGGCCGCAGGAACTGAAGGCCGCACCTACGAAGAGATCGTGCGGAAAGTCAACGCAGCAACAGGCAAAGAAACAGCAATAGCCGCACGGAAGCTTCCTAGCGGAGACTATGCTATTACCTGCAAAACAGCAGAAGAGAAGCGACAGCTAGAAACCGACCGGGCCTGGACCACCGAGGCCTTCGGAGAGAACGCCTCTATCCAGAAGAGAAAGATCCTGGTGGTGGCCCATGGCATCAACAAGGAGGCCATAGAGACGAACCAAGGGCAGCTAGAAGTCCAACTCCGGAATCAGCCCGGCGGCCTTATCGACGTCCTTGAGGCCAAGCTCCCTCGCAACGCCAAGACCTCGTCCAGGAAGGTCACGGCCCTATATATTGCAGTACCCACGGTTCAACAAGCGGAACAGCTATGCCGAGACGGCCTTATTTGGCAGTATGGCTACTATCCATGCGAGCCCTTCGCCGAAGGAGCACAGCTTAAGCAATGCTACCACTGCTACCGTTATGGACATATCGCCCGTGTCTGCCGCCACGCACGCAGGTGCGGGCTCTGCTCTTCAACAAAGCATGACGATAAAGAATGCCCAGAAGCCGAGAATAAGAGCCTGTACTGCTGTCCAGCATGCCGAGGACCACACACTGCGTGGTCTAAGGAGTGTCCAGTCCGCCAAGAGCAGGTCCAGATCGCCAAGGCTGCTTATATCACGAGACCGAAGGGATTCGCACTACCCTCGCAAGAACCCCCTAAGCCAACAGCCGAGGACTGGCAGACAGTACAGCCGCGGAAGCGTCGAGCAACCAGATGCCGTACTAGAAGCACTGGCAGAGCCCGCAGCAGAACCCACGAAGAGATAGACGACATGGACATCGAAACACCGAAGTCAACACTAAACAACATCCACGCTCGACCATGACAGCGCTAAAGATCCTACACTGGAACACGCAGAAAAGCAAGAAAGCACAGATCCCGGCAGTCGATGCCATCTCCGAAGAATATGACGTCCTGGCTATCCAAGAGCCCTGGCGAAACCCACACATACCGACCACCTACTGCCCGAGATCCTCTCCGTACTACCTACTTTACGCGATAGAGGGAGGTAGGGCATGCATCTACATTAATAAGAAGTACACCCCAGCGCAGTGGACATACGAGGCGCAGCCAGATAAGTGTCGTATCACAATCCAACTACCAGACGGTCCCATAACGGTTATCTGCATATACTCGCCTCCCCCTGGGTCCACCAGCAGATCGGACCTGCCAGCTATCGAAGCCCTCCATGCCGAACCCCAGCTAAGACGAACAGTCCTCGTGGGAGACTTCAACGTCCACCACCCCGTCTGGGGAGGATACAACGTCCGACCCCATAGGGCAGCTAATAAGCTACTCCAGCTAGCAGAATCCTGGAGACTCCAGCTGATCACACCCCCTGGAACACCGACATGGACTAGAAGAGGGTGCATGGACTCCACGATCGACTTAGCGTGGGCCACGGACGATCTCCAAGCTGCCTACGACGGGTATGCCCCATTTGCTGGATCCGATCACCTCCCCTAGGTGATACGCGTGGCTGGACCCTGTATAGACCGCCAAGACAGGCTACGACGTAGCTGGAAAACAGCTGACTATGACCAGGCGAAGGTAGAAGCGGCACACCTACCACAGCCAGGGCGACTCGAGACACCAGAAGAAATCGATAGCTACACTGAAACGTTAACTAAGGAATTAACTCGGATAGCTGACCTAGTTGCCCCCCTCCGCTACTCTAAAGGGAGAGGCAAAGCCTGGTGGAACCGCGAGAAAGAAGAAGCTATAGAGAAGGAGCGAAGAGCCCAGCGGATATGGCTTTCCGACAGGACGGACGTAGCCTGGCGAGCCCTCCGGCAGTCAACTCTCTTAAAGAAGAAAGCAATCCGAGAAGCCAAGACGGCGTCCTGGAGACATATGCTCCACGAGGCGTCTAGCCAGCCAGCTGGCGTCTGGAATATTGCGAGATGGGCAAGAACGGAAGGAGCAGCACCGCCGTTACCCCCGGCAGTCCCTACACTCTACACACCGCGTGGCGAAGCAACGACCCATAAGGAGAAAACAGAGGCCTTCCGAGAGAGGTTCTATCCCCTCCCTAAGGCTACGTACACCGGCTTCCGAACAACGAACCGGCTCGCAGCGCCTCTCGATATGGACAGCAAGGTGACAGCAGAACAAGTCCAAGACGTCCTTACTAAGGCAGGCCAGTGGAAGGCACCTGGACCAGACCAGCTTCCGAACGGATTCCTTAAACGCCTAGGAAAGCCCCTCTTCCAGGCCCTGGCCTCCCTAACGGAAGCGTGCTGGCATATAGGATACTTTCCAAGAGCGTTCCGGAAAGCAGTCACCGTTATCCTCCGGAAACCAGGAAAGCAGCCAAACGAGTATCACGAAGCCGGCGGATGGAGACCTATTGTGCTGCTCAACACTATAGGGAAAGCGATCGAGAGCCTACTAGCGCAACGGCTAGCTAGCTTTGCCGAAGAGAACGGGCTGCTCCCGGACGAACAGATGGGCAACCGGAAAGGCCGCTCCACGGAAACAGCCTTACGGTTGCTAAAGGACCTAGTCCGCACAGCCTGGAAACATGGAGGCGCAGCAACCCTTCTATCGCTGGATATTTCGGGCGCTTTCGACTCTGTCGACCATGGAAGGCTCCTCGCTAACCTGCGAGCGCTGAGGGTCCCTATATGGACTATCAGCTGGATCCGAAGCTTCCTATCTAACCGGTCCACTACGCTATTCTTCGATGGCCAGGAATCAGACGAGATCCCAGTCCCGGCAGGCGTCCTGCAGGGCTCACCCTTATCGCCTATCCTCTTCTGCCTCTATACAGCCGGTCTCTATAAGGCTCTCCGCGCCGTACCAGGGATAGCTACTATAGCCTTCGCAGACGACACGAACCTCGTCGGCTTCGGTTTAGACCCCGAGCAGACCTGCGAGCGGCTGGAAGCCGCTCACAGTATCTGTAAAGAATGGGCAGTCAGCCACGGCATGACCTTCGCAGTCCAGAAATATCACCTAGTCCACTTCTCTCGAAGACGGAAAGGTCTGGACACGAAGATAGCCTTAGAAGGTCACGAAATCGAACCAGAAGACTCCTGCCGCGTCCTTGGCATCCAGGTGGATAGACGTCTCCGCTGGGACGTCCATATCCAGTCGATATCGAAGAAGATGGCGACGCAGGTCTATGCCCTAGACCGGATAGCCGGCTCGACATGGGGCGCGTCTCTCCAGCGAGCTCGTCAAGTATACACAGCCGTCGTACGGTCTGCTATAGGCTACGGAACCTCAGAATGGCACCATCACATTCCGAAAAGCAGGGCTAAGACACTAGGTGACATTCAGACCGAGTGCCTCCGTAAGGTCACAGGAGCTTTCAAAGCCACGGCCACCGCAGTACTAGAAACGGAAGCTTACGTGTCCCCCTTAGACACGTGGCTCAACAGAAGGGTGGCGGCATCGGAAGAGAGGCTCCAACAGCCGCGTATCGCATCACTCATCCAAGCGAGATGCGATAGCGCAGCTAGATGGATCCTAACAAGACCGACTCGCCGGCGCAGACTGAAAGGCCCCGACGCTCCCAATCGTAAGAGGTGGCTAGACGAATGGCTAGCTGGAGACTCAGCACACAAGGCTGAGGAGAGAGACTGGCTTCAGAGATGGCAACAAACGCAGCAAAATCGAACAGCACGAGCCCCGGTAGCAACTAAGATGCCGCCAGACAAGCACATCCTCAAGCTCCATAAGGGACTCCATAAGGCGGAGAGCTCCATCCTCGTCCAAGCGAGGACTGGCAAGATTGGGCTGCGAGACTTCCTTTTCAAGCGTAGGGTTCCAGGCTTCGACAGCCCCTGGTGCGTCTGCGGTCAGGGCAGGGAGACCGTCCGGCATATCCTCGTTTTCTGCCCACGGGAAAGAGAAAGACGAGAGCATCTCATCCAAAATCTAGGAGAACCGATAGACACGCACAGGATGCTCGACACCCCAGGAAAAGCAGGAATTATCGCGAGATGGCTACTCCGCTCCGGAAGGCTGGACATGTTCCAGCTAGCGAATCAACTTATCAGCTAGGAAGCGGGCGCGCTGAGCCCGATCTCGGTATGGCAGGTCAAAGAGTAGATAGAAGCGGTACGACGCAGCGGAACCTAGGTTTTTCACCCGGCCGGACGTCAGCCCGGAACGGTTTTCCTAGGCTAAGATGCGCAGGGGGTCCTCGTGGCCTAAATAGGTCGCTAGGTGTAAGAATAATAATAATAATAATAACGTGGCCATGAAATAGCGGCTGACACGAGATAGGTTAGCGTGCCAAGAGGCAATCTTCCCTCCGCCCCACATGAGTGCGTCTGGCACGTGGCCTGGTCAGATCAAGCAAAATTTAGAACTGTAACGCGACGCGCTGTGCATGCTGGTTTCCGACTGACACCTAATCGTACGAGCATTGCAGGTGACTAGATCTGAACCTCCTCGCCTCCTGGTTTTCTATCATCGCTCAAGACCTATCACGATGACGGTTTTCCAGAAGCTCTCCGAACCCCAGATTGAGGAGACCCTTGCCGAGTGTCCCTTTCGGATCGAGTATCCGAACACAAGCCGCAGCAAGAAGTTCAAAAGGGCCCGTACAAGTGGCTCCGACGCTTCGGTCAATTCTCGCCACGAACCCAGGATGCAGCCATCCCCATTCATGATGACAAGCGAACGCGAGAACTCTCCTAGCGAGGCAAATCAGCTCTTCCTGGTGCAACCGGCCCCTAAGTGGCTGAAGATGAACAAGTACAAAAACTTTGTCCGTACGTCCGTCTCTTTCACCCGGTGCTTCCGGCACGCATTCACTAACGGCCGATTTTAAGTCAACGGTGTCAAGTACCTCCAAGGGACATTTGTGTCCGTTGCCAACAGTGCCACGGTTCGCCGACCATCGAACGTCCTAAACAGGACCCCCCAAAATAGAACATTGGACGGGGACTGGTTGGCGTACATCTTAGAGATTCGCGCGGCTGACGAGAACCATGTGTATGCGCGGGTGTATTGGTTGTACCAGCCTGACGATCTGCCACGGCATCAACACAGAGGGCGAAGGTGCCCCGCCGGCAGACAGCCCTATCATGGGGCCGATGAGGTCATTGCTTCCAACCACAGTAAGTTGCAAGGTGCTGTCGTCGGCTGTGACGAGCTAATAGAACACCCAGTGGACATTATCAACGTCATCAGTGTTACGGGGGCGGCCACCGTGCGTTATTGGGACGAAGGAAATGACAGCGAAGTTCAGCAGGGCCTTTATTGGCGGCAAACCATCGATATACGGCGAGGGGAGCTCTCGGTAAGTGCGGCTTCGCACCGCGACCTGTTTCAAATCAACCTGTTGACCTTATTGCCCAGCCCGTCCAACCACGCTGTAGTTGCATGCGTCCAGAAAACCCCGACAAGATGCTGCTCCAGTGTTCTAATGTTTCATGCAACATTTGGCTACATGAAGAATGTCTTGCGCACGCCGCCTTGGTTCGGACTTGGGAGCGTTTCGGTAACTACAAGCCACGTAACTCGTGGGCCGAGTCCAGTCGCGCAGGAGACGGCAAGCAGAAAGAGTCGAAAGACCTTGAAGGACCTGGTTTGAAGCAGCTGACACAACGGGACTCTCAGGCCGAAGCGGAAGAGGAAAGAAATACACAGTCTGGGATAGCAGGGTTGAATAAGATGGCCTCTGATAGCGAACGAACGCTACGCTCGCATGCCGCGAGGCCGCTTGCTCCAACATCGACGAAGCGCGAACGGTCACCAAGAACCGACACTCTTGATTCGGATGCTGACAAGCCCTACCTGGGTTTGCTTAAAGCTGTGATTCGGAAGAGCCCGCCGACACCGATGGCTGAAATTCAAGACTTGCGTCCAGGCGCAGTGAGCAGCGAGAAGACTTGGTTGGAACCTCTGCAGTGTCTAGTGTGTGACAAAGCCATGGAATGAAAGCATTCCATCTCAAATGCAAACATTTTGGAGATAACGCAGTCTGATGAATACATGCAAAGGCAATGTTGATCTATTTTCAAGTGACGGATGCCACCAAATTACAACCTTCGCTAACATAATTTACGTTGATCCGGGCTGTTTAACCCTCTACGCATGCCATACAGTGCATAACTTTGACCGTAGATACACTCACCAAGCTGTATCTTCAGAAGCGTGATCGACAGAGCGACGATACGAAACTCCACAGAGGAGCCATGGAGATGGTTGGACAAAATGATTGCTATTAGGCTCGACATGCGGGATATCTTGTGTACATGCAGATAGACTCTCGCACGCCAGATGCCCCTCGGGAGGCGGGACACTGTCCCAGTATGGCGATAAAACATCTGTCTGTTTTGTCTGTCTGTCTGTCGACGCTGCCCTGCGGGTCCGATATTACCCGTCCGCAAGGCATTGCGAGAATAAGTAGAACCCTCGCGCTTCCGTACAGGTGCTTTACAGCTTGCAAGCCCACTGGGGGGCTGGCTCACTGATAGGTGTAAGAGCTCATCTCGCGCCAGGGGTGAGCTAATTGCCGCCCGCGCAATGTTTACCGAGGCTCGGGTACTGTGTCCCCGCTTCACAACCGACAAGCCCCAGATGATTAATTGTAAATAAACCGGAGTTTACTATAGGGGGGAACAGGTTCACCGTCCACTTTTTGTTATAGGGAATCAAAACACGGAGCCGCTTTTGGGGAGAGGTACGTACTTCACAGTAATATTTCTACGTAACACTGTGTACCTGCATTACAGGCAAGTTAACAGCCGAACCGCTGACTGGGATGAGCTACGTAAGCAGGCACTCTAACTTTTCAAATCGGCGTGGTAAAGGGTAAGACTGCTATTTCCTTCTATATAATCTAGCTGGACTATAGGGTATGTGTAGATAACGAATCCACACCGCTGTATTCATCGTCAAATAACCTCAACGCCGAAAGATGTAACATTACTTGCTTGAAACGCCAGGTGTCCGACAGTTTAAGAGACGAAAAAGTGTGTGGATACTCCGGTTCCAATACCTTGCAGCGAAGTTGGCTGCAGGGGTCCATCAAGTTGATAGCTTCCATCGCGCGCTTTTGAGCGTACCAGGTTAAAGCTAGGTTGATCATGATGGTGGGCGTGTCGGGATGAGCAGGCCCCAGTTTCTCCTTGCTCCTCTCCATCACTTCCATTTCCAGCTTCTCGGCCTCTTCCCATCAGCCTTGGCTGTTGTGCGTCCACGCCAGGTTATCATGCCGATGAGCGTGAAGGGATGAGTAGGCCCCAGTTTCTCCAGCAGAAGAGTCGAGTCCATCAGATTTGGTCCGCACCCATGAGAGGACGCATACCCAGAAGTTGACTCGGATCCTATCTACCGCGCTGCTCTAAGAGAACCAGACAGAGCCAGAAACAGCGAATGAGAAGGCTGTGGACAAAAAAGACAAACAGCGGCACTGACAGCCGCACAGATGGACCCGGCGTCGCAAGAGGTTCCGTTGGCCACTATGCAACACAAGGCCTCCAGGGCGGCAACCGTCAATTCTGTAAGACCGCACAAGAAAACGGGAATGGATGTCAGGAATTTGACCGGCAACATGACGATTTAGTGCAACTGCGAGGTAAGCACGGCTACAGACACGCAGGACCTGCGAGACACTCGGTACAGAACTAATCCGCTATCGTGCCCCAGCAACAAGTCCTGGTTCTCGCACTCCTGTCGGAAGGAATGCGCCTAGACGTGTGGGCGTGTCTGCTACGTTTCCAACGCCGTTGACGCAGCAGTGCGGGAGAGCGACCGACTGCGGCGCGCCAGCGATAACGTCGGCAAAAACAACTACTCCCACCGGTACAAACCCTACGAGCGCTTTGGGCCCTTGACCGCCGCTCCCTGGTATGAGTTCCCCATCCTGTCCAGTTTCCGGATCCACGATGGTGGTACCTAAAACCCCGAACGCGTCATCTTCGATCTAACAGCTCCCTAGACTTCCCTGTCACCTAAACCTTGTCACCGGGGTTGGTACTGTGGATTGAAAGCCGGGCGCATAAGATACCGGGCGCGGGTCTCCCTTAGCTGCATCTTCCTTGGCCCTGTAGAACACCCCCGTACTGCTTTTACATTCCTATCACTTGCCTTGATACTATATAGCCCTTTTTTAAACGCCTTATGCGAGCGAAATCTCTGAAATATGACAGTATACCTAGCTTCCATGACTAGCTCCTCGATTTCATATTAATTTGAACTTAGTTTGGACCGTCAATTGCCTCGGCAGCTATGGATCTTTCCTGCGGCTTATTTCAATGCTTTTTATAACCAAACATGTGTGGCGTTACGCCCGTTATCTCGAAGTTTTACGTCAATATTGCTCCTACCGTATACGAGCCAGTCAGAAAAGGGGGAGGGGAGGTTCGTTTTCACAGTTGCCCGTTAGAGTGGCTTAGGGTTGCGTCGTCACGTAACAAAGAGGAATGCGGTTCGTCTGAACTACTTTATTCTGCGGTGGCCTTGCTAACGTATCCTTGGCTGTCCTTCATTATCACCCGTTGACTCTCGGGGGATTCACTGCGCGTCATATCATTGTGCGTGAGGCCTAGCTGCGTTAGGCTGTAGGGATCCTTAGCCTTGCGGTTGTTGAATACATTGGACAACTGGTGGAATTCGCTGCTACCGGTGCCCCTTTTGTCTCTTGACCTGTTCTCGTTTTCGTTGTTGCCGCAGCCGTAGATACCTTGCCAGAATTGTTTCTTAACAAGGGGAAAGACCATGGGCGCCTGCCCCACGAAGACCGACACGAAGTCCTCGCGTATGGACCACATTGCACCGTCGCCCTCACGTTTCAACTGGAGCGGCTGTTAGCGGGGCACGTATGCCGAAGTCAAATGTCAAAGGAGACATACCCAAAAAAGAAGTACAATTCGGACAATTGCGCAAACCATACAAAACACACCTAAGCATAGCAAGAAGTAAAGGCCCAGCTTACGGGCCTTGCTTGCTCTCATGGATACAATGATCTGCCCAAGGTCAGTACGCGCCTTCTATGCGCGATGATGTCACTCACAGGAATTGGAATCATAAGAATGCAGCAATCGCTCACCAGATTGAGCGCCAGAATAGTATAGAAGAGCACCTTGCTCATAGGCACACAGTTCGCTATATATTAATAGACGCTATCAGTACGAGCACAGTGGTAGATACAGAGACGGGAAGGGACCTCAACTTACTTCCCGGATCGGGGTAGACCTGCCAGAATCCGTGGTAGGGGATACAGGACGTGGTGCAGACCAACACCACCCCGATAGCTGTGGCGCCGACGAAGATGAAAGCCGGCTTAATAAAGCGTTCCACCCAGAGGCCGCCTACAAGGCGACGGTAGAAGAACAGCATGTTGAACTTCAGGAGCCAGATGACGACGACGTAACACAGCATTCCGGCGACGAAGATCTTGGATCCAAATTCCTAACCGTACGACATGATCTTAGATATTCCTCGCGGCGACCTGGCCAATACCGATGGCTGGGAACTCAGGGGGGCGGAGGTGGAGGGTTTGTCTCCAATTTGACCGGGGCCTGGCCGGCGGCATTAAACGGTCGCGTCTTCCTGTGCTGGATGGACCGTCGGGAGGAGGCCGAACAGTCCGCCATAGGATCGCTTGCGTTTTGGGCCTTAGGCCATGTTCGGTGCAGCGTTTCGGCGACATATTGTGGGGCAAAGCACGGGTATAAGCATAGAAATTCCTTATACCCGTAGTTTATGTGCCTATAGCCGAGTACTGCCCCACAATCTGTCGCCGAAACGCTGCACCGAATACGGCCTTACCCTCGTCCCCCCGGGGTTCCCAGCGCCATGGGGGCGAGTCATGGCATATATCCACACTCGCCCATTGGACGATGTGCGAAGATGTCGGAATGCCCCGCAGGGGCCTCAGTAGATAAGAGAGTGGCGGGTCCTTTGTAATCGCCCCAATTCGAGGGGGTTACTGTTTTATAACATCACGTTGCAATACGACTCCGAGATAAAGCAGGGCTGCGAAAGAAGGATAATAGGTATGGTGCTTAGTAAGTCAGCTTAGACCGTTCACGACATGCTATGCTTTGCCATAATCTTCCTGAATAAAAGCAAGGGCCGTTAAGCGAGGATGGCCCAGAACACGCTAGGCGGCACTACCCTACACTTACGCAAACCCTACCCTGACCAGTACCCCGCCCCTAATTAAGATAGCAAATCCTTTAGCACCTATTAGCACTCTCGGACTCTGTGTACCGGGTCATGGGTCATTTACTAGCTGTGACGCGGATTTCTCACGCGATGCACATAACGTGCAGAGGTTAGCCAGCCGATATGGATAAAGTCTAGGCTCTCCTAAGCAGCAATCACCACGATCGAGAGCCGTCGTTCGCCCTCCCTGGTCGCCTAATTGGAGGATCTGGGAACGCGTTCACGCCCCAGATATTCTCTTCCATCAGCTTCATTTACAAGGCATATTAAAAAAAAAAAAAAAACCTTCCGAAACTGACCCCACACGGCGATAACTCCACAACCACGACTGTATAAGCCACCGGATAGCCCGGAAACTGTTCCTGGGGCTACATTTAGCCTAGAAATGGTTGATTCACCACCCTCGGGGCAAAGCGCGGGTGGTGGGAGCCGCCAACGGCCCGCCCCACCGCCCGAGCCGACGCCTCCGGACTCACGAACGCCATCGCCAAGCAGCAATGCGACACCGGGACGCAGTCCAGAAGCCATTCGCAGTACCGTCAACAGCCTCAAACGCTTCCTAGCTGGCGATTCCGACGTTGCGACCTTGGTCGCAGCCGTACAGGCCGCCATCCCAGTCCTGGAGGAGGCAGCCAATGAACCCGACGGCCAATCTAACATTGAAGAGCGCATCAACGCCATCGAGAACGCGCTACAAGCTATCCATAAGGATATTAAAGCTCCTAAGACATACGCTGCAGCCGCTACTGCCCCCACCGCCGCTCCAGCGCCCAAGGCCCCCCAGGTAGCTAAGATATTGCCTCCTCGACACGAACGGGAGGTCACGGTCAAGGCCGCGGGAACTGAAGGACGCACCTACGAGGAGATCGTGCGGAAAGTTAACGCAGCAGCAGGCAGAGAAGCAGCAGTGGCCGCACGGAAGCTTCCCAGCGGAGATTACGCTATTACCTGTAAGACAGCAGAGGAGAAGCGAATACTGGAAACCGACCAGGACTGGACCACCGAGGCCTTCGGAGAGAACGCCTCTATCCAGAAGAGAAAGATACTGGTGGTGGCCCATGGCATCCACAAGGAAGCCATAGAGACGAACCAAGGGCAGCTAGGAGCCCAGCTCCGGAACCAGCCCGGCGGCCCTATCGACGTCCTAGAAGCAAAGCTCCCTCGTAACGCCAGGACGTCACCCAGGAAGGTCACGGCCCTATACATCGCCGTCGCCACAGTCCAGCAAGCGGAACAGCTGTGCCGGGACGGCCTTATCTGGCAGTATGGTTACTACCCATGCGAGCCTTTCGCGGAGGGAGCGCAGTTAAAGCAGTGCTATCGCTGCTATCGATACGGACACATTGCCCGAGTCTGCCGTCACGCACGAAGGTGTGGGCTTTGCTCTTCGACTAAGCATAACGACAAAGAATGCCCAGAAACCGAGAACCAGAACCGGTACTGCTGCCCGGCATGCCGAGGACCGCACACAGCGTGGTCTAAAGAGTGCCCGGTCCGCCAGGAGCAGGTCCAGATCGCCAAGGCTGCTTATATCTCAAGACCGAAGGGATTCGCGCTACCCTCGCAAGAGCTCCCCAAGCCAACAACCGAAGACTGGCAAACAGTACAGCCGCGAAAGCGTCGAGCAACTAGCTGCCGCACTAGAAGCACTGGCAGAGCCCGTAGCAGAACCCACGAAGCAGCAGACGACATGGACATCGAAAGGCCGGAGCCGACACAGGATAGCATCCACGCCCGTCCATGACAGCGCTTCGAATCCTACATTGGAACACGCATATACGCAAACCAACGCAAGCGCCAGTGGTAGACGCCATCAACGAGGAATACGACATACTCGCTATACAAGAACCGTGGCAGAACCCTCACGCACCGACCACCTACTGTCCAAGATCATCTCCATACTACCTGCTCTACGCTACCGAGGGGGGCAGAGCTTGTATCTACATAAACAAAAGATACCCACCAGCGCAGTGGACATACAAGGCACAGCCATATACTTGCCGCATCACGATCCAACTATCGGACGGCCCTATAACTATCATCTGCGTTTACTCTCCCCCACCAGGATCTATCAGCAGACCAGACATGCCAGTTATCGAAGCCCTCCAAGCCGAACCCCAGCCGAGACGAACAATCCTGGTAGGCGACTTCAACGTCCACCATCCAGTTTGGGGCGGATATAACGTCCGGCCTCACAAGGCAGCCGACAAGCTACTCCAGCTAGCCGAATCCTGGAACCTCCAGCTAATCACACCTCCCGGAACGCCAACATGGACCCGAAAAGGAAGCGCAGACTCTACAATCGACCTAGCCTGGATCACAGACGATCTCCAAGCTGCATACGATGGGTACGCCCCATACTCTGGGTCCGATCACCTCCCTCAGGTGATACGCGTAGCCGGACCTCGATGTGACCCTCAGGATAGACTACGACGCAGCTGGAAAACAGCCGACTATAACCAAGCGAAGGCAGAGGCGGCACACCTACCACAGCCAGGGCTACTCGTGACACCAGAGGAAATCGACAGATACGCCGAAACGTTAACGAAAGAGCTCACCCGGATAGCCGACCTAGTTGCCCCCCTCCGCCACTCTAAGGGGAGAGGCAAGGTCTGGTGGAATCGAGATATAAAAGAAGTCATGGAGGAAGAAAGAAGGGCCCAGAGAATATGGCTCTCAGACAGGACAGACTCGGCCTGGCAAGCCCTCCGACAAGCATCACTCTCGAAGAAGAAAGCGATCCGTAAGGCAAAAACAGCGGCCTGGAGAAACATGCTGCATGAGGCTTCCAGTGAGCCAGCTGGCGTCTGGAACATTGCGAGATGGGCCAGAACCGAAGGGGCCGCACCGCCGCTACCTCCAGCTGTCCCCACGCTTTATATATAGCGAGGCGAAGTAACGAGCCATAAAGAAAAAACAGAGGCATTCCGAGAGAGATTTTATCCTTCCCCTAAGGCTACGCCTACCGGATTTCGAACAACAAATCGGCTCGCACCGCCTCTCGACATTGACTGCGAGGTGACAGCGGAGCAAGTCGAAGACGTCCTAACCAAGGCAGGCCAGTGGAAGGCGCCCGGGCCAGACCAGCTTCCGAACGGATTCCTCAAGCGCTTGGGAAATCCCCTCTTCCAGGCCTTGGCCTCCCTAGCGGAAGCGTGCTGGCGTATAGGATACTTTCCAAGAGCGTTCCGGAAAGCAGTGACCGTTATCCTCCGAAAACCAGGAAAACAGCCAAACGAGTACCAACAAGCTGGCGGATGGAGACCTATTGCGCTGCTTAACACTATAGGAAAGGTAATCGAGAGCCTGCTGGCGCAACGGCTGGCTAGCTTTGCCGAAGAGAACGGGCTGCTCCCAGATGAACAGATGGGCAACCGGAAAGGACGCTCCACGGAAACGGCCCTGCGGCTGCTAACGGACCTGGTCCGCACGACCTGGAAACATGGAGGCACCGCAACCCTCCTTTCGCTAGATATCTCGGGGGCCTTCGACTCGGTTGACCATGGAAAGCTCCTTGCTAACCTACGAACGTTAAGGGTCCCTATATGGACTGTCAACTGGATCCGAAGCTTCTTATCTGACCGATCAACAACGCTGTTTTTCGATGGCCAGGAGTCGGACGAGATCCCGATCCCAGCCGGCGTTCCGCAAGGCTCACCTCTGTCGCCTATTCTCTTCTGCCTCTATACAGCAGGCCTCTATAAAGCTCTCCGCGCCGTCCCAGGAATAGCTGCCATAGCCTTCGCAGACGACACGAACCTCCTCGGCTTCGGCCTAGACCCAGAACAGACTTGCGAGCGGCTGGAAGCCGCCCACAAGGTCTGTAAAGACTGGGCCATCAGCCACGGCATGACCTTCGCAGTCAAGAAATATCATCTTGTCCACTTCACCCGAAGGCGAAAGGGCCCAGACACCAGGATCGCCCTAGAAGGCCACGAAATTCAACCAGAGGACTCGTGTCGTGTACTCGGCGTCCAGATAGATCGACGGTTACGCTGGGATACCCATATCCAGTCGATTTCCAAGAAGATGGCCACGCAGGTCTATGCCTTAGACCGTATAGCCGGCTCGACATGGGGTGCGTCTCTCCAGCGAGCCCGCCAAGTCTACACAGCGGTTGTGCGGTCTGCTATAGGCTATGGAGCCTCCGAATGGCACCATCAGATCTCGAAAAACAGAGCCAAGACGTTGGATGACATCCAGACCGAGTGCCTCCGCACAGTTACAGGAGCTTTCAAAGCCACGGCTGCCGCAGTAGTAGAAACGGAAGCTCACATGCCCCCCTTAGACACTTGGCTCAACAGAAGGGTGGCGGCATCGGAAGAGAGGCTTCAACAGCCGCGCACCGCCTCGCTTATCCAAGCGAGATGCGACAAGGCAGCCAGATGGATCCTAACAAGACCGACTCGCCGGCGCAGACCAAAAGGCCCCGAAGTCCCTGACCGCAAGAGGTGGCTAAGCGAATGGCTAGCTGGAGACTCGGCCCACAAGGCTGAGGAGAGAGACTGGCTCCAGAGATGGCAGCAAAGCCAGACATCACGGCAAAACCAGACATCGCGAGCTCCAGCAGCAACTAAAAAGCCGCCAGATAAGCACGTCCTCAAGCTTCACAAGGGGCTCCACAAAGCCGAGAGCTCGATCCTCGTCCAGGCAAGAACCGGCAAGATTGGGTTACGAGACTTTCTCTTCAAACGTAGAGTTCCAGGCTTCGACAGCCCATGGTGCGACTGCGGTCAAGGCAGGGAGACCGTCCGGCACATCCTCGTTTTCTGCCCAAGGGAAAGAGAAAGACGAGAGTATCTCGTCCAAGCTCTAGGAGAACCGATAGACACGGATAGAATGCTCAACACCCCAGGGAAAGCAGGGATTATAGCGAGATGGCTACTCCGTTCGGGCAGGCTGGGCATGTTCCAGTTGGCAAATCAGCTTATCAGCTAGGAAGCGGGCATGCTGAGCCCGATCTCGGTATGGCAGGCCAGAGAGCAGATAGAAGCGGTGCGACGCAGTGGAACCTAGGTTTTTCATCCGGCCGGACGTCAGCCCGGAACGGTTTTCCTAGGCTTAGATACGCAGGGGGTCCTCATGGCCTAGGTAGGTCGCTAGGTGTAAGAATAAGAATAATAATAATAATAAAAACCGCCTTGGCGGACTTAGTTACAATGGCCGGCACCGACCTCGACTTCGTGCTCTCAAGACCTCGACGTACCATGCTTAAGCACGTACGACCCACCCACCACGGCCAAGACTGGTCTTGACACTTTCGGAGACGGCCCTTGCGGACTGCCCCCTCTGACTCTCTCACCGGACACGACCACAACTGGCGGTGGCAACGGGAACGGCCTACACCTAGAACGCCTACCAGTACACGATACTGGAGGAAAGATACGCCGGGCTTTATTAAAAACTGTCCCTGGCGCGCTATATACACCACGGGAGTGAAGGTCTGACAAGCCTGTTAAATAGCGTTAAATATAACACTACTATTACTACTGTTTCTGGCTGTGCCTGGCTCTCTTAGCACAGCGCGGCAGATTGGCCCTGGCTCAATTAGCGCCTGGGCACGCTTGCCCCGCAGCACGCCAACCTGCGTAATCAGATAGGACGGCAGGGAGGTCGCTGCAAAGGGCATATCTTCTCGCGGTCGGCGGGCTATCAAATGCCACCGGTTTGATAGCTACCCAAATATTGGCCGTTGACCGTCCAATACTTTGACGGAGCTGCACTTGGCAATGAAAGATGTTACGACCTGAAGAATGTGAAAGACACCTTGAAGTGCGGCTCTGCGATGTGGCCCGGCCCACGCTGGATGGAGGCGAAACTGAAAGCACTTGCATCTACTGAGATCCACGGTCAGAAAAAGGTCTTCTGCGGATCGTCAGCTTTGAAACTTGCCAGGAGAGTTAGACCGCGTTCGATATGAACAACCTGGCAAAAATGTGGTCGACAGTTGTATGAATATTGCAACGGGTTGGCTTGAGGTTTGTGGTGATAGTTGTGGAAGTTTAACGACAGAGTGGCACAGTACACCCAAACTCCTCCACGCTGATATAGGAGAATAAATCTGAGTACTTCAGCCTCAGTCGCAGAAACTGGGAGGTCCTCGAAGAGGCTGATCTGTGTTACTTTTCGTACATACCCTGTCCGACAGGCATGGAGCCACCCACTCCACTCGGACACGAACAATCTCCGCCTGCTTACCTTCACAAAGGCCACTGGTAAAACTACTCGCATGTACTCGTTCAGACTGGCTGGGTTCGGCTAATGGTTGTGTCATCGACCACCATGCCGACACTGATCAGAGAGATCCGGTGACACCGTGCTTAAGTCCGGTCAAGATCGAGATACGCTGGCCCAGCAGGACGGCACGATAGCGTTCGAGATGGAAGGCGCGGGGGTATGGGACGTCTTTCCGTGCGTGGTGATGAAAGGCGCGTGCGATTACGCAGACAGCCACAAGATGAAGGCGTGGCAGGGGTACGCAGCAGCGACGGCGGCGGCGTGCATGAAAGCGTTCCTAGATTCTTGGCCGCCCTCCACCTCTTGCTCAGGTACGTGCGTTCCTATGATAGAGTTCAGAGTAGGCTAGTAGGCCTTTGGACTTTTTAGACGCTCGCTGATTCCGTTAGAGCCACGACGAGTCCCCGAGCCGCGAGCCGTCCCTAAGCTGCGACCTGTCTCGAGACAGACTGACAGACCCACGTGTAGGTTAGCCCGCCAGCTGCACTGTTCCTATCTTTAAGCATTATGGTCACTGCTGTTAGCTGCGATAAGAGGACTTCTCGATGCTAATGTTCTATACATAGCATCCCAATACCATGTTCCATTCCTCCGGAACCGCAAGTTCACGGGTCGGGATGCGATCCTCGAGGAGCTTCAGCAACAGCTGTTTATCGACCAAGGGTGCCAGAAGCTCGCTATTGTCGGGCTCGGCGGCGTCGGCAAGACCCAAGTCGCTCTGCAGCTCACCTACTGGGTGAAGGACAACCAGCCGGACTATTCAATATTCTGGGTACCAGTCCTCAGTCGCGCCAGCTTCGAGCAAGCGTACCTAGAGATCGGAAAGAAGCTCGGTGTTCCGATGAATATCGACGAGGAAGACCCGAAGGAGTCGGTGCGGCGATACCTCAGCTCGGACGAAGCCGGACGATGGCTCCTGATCGTCGACAATGCGGACGACATGGAGCTGGTGCTCGGGTCGATCGACGACACAGCAGGATTCGACAACTCTCTGCCGGGGAACGAGACAGACGATGCTTTTTCTAGCATTCACCAGTATTTACCCGAGAGCGAGACCGGTCTCACTCTGTTCACCACCCGATCGATCGACGTGGGACTATCGATGGCAGAAAACGAGGTAATTGAACTGTTCGAGATGGATATATCGGAGGGTATGGAACTTTTGGACAAGGCAATTTCTCGGAAACAGCTGCTCCAAGATCGAGCTCTGGCGACGGAGCTGCTCCACGAACTCACATGCCTGCCCTTAGCGATTACGCAAGCCGCCGCGTATCTCAACCGCAACCGACAGCTGTCCGTTCGAAGGTACCTGGAACTTCTCCGCGGCACCGAGCAAGGCATAGTCGAGCTGATGAGCCGAGAATTTGACGACAAAACGCGATACCGGGGGTCTTCGAACGCAGTAGCAATAATGCGGCTCGTATCATTCGACCAGATCCAGAAGATGGATGGTCCTGCGGCCGATATTCTGTCGTTCCTCTCGTGTATCGAGCCGAAGGCGATCCCGCGCTCTCTCCTCCCGGAGTCGCAGTCCGCCGTGAAGACAGAAGACGCCATCGGCTCCTTGTGCGGCTACGCGTTCCTCGCCGTCCGAGAAGACGAGGAGCTGTATGATATGCACAGCCTGGTCCATTTGGCGACAAAAGTGTGGATCAAGAAAGCGGCACGCTCAGAGGAGACGACGGTCCAGGCTCTCCGGCATTTCGAGTCCATCTTTCCGCCGTCGGATCACGCCAACCGCCTCGTGTGGCAAGCATATCTCCCTCATGTGTTCCGGCTCCTTAGTGGCAGCGAAGCATATCCGGTTAATGAGCGATTCGATCTTATGTACCAGGTTGGAAAGTGCTTATACACAGACCGACGTTTTCGGGATGCCGTGCGATGCCATGAAGAAGTCGTGCGCTGGAAGAATGAGACGCTTCCGGACACGGACGACGACCGACTTGTGTCTGAGCATTGGCTCGCAACAACATACCTTGACAACAGGCAGATCCCGGAGGCGATCAAGATGTTAGAGCATGTGATGGCGGTGTGGAAAGAGACGCTCGACGAGAGGGATCATTCTCGACTCGCGTCCGAGCACCAGCTCGCAAGGGCATACCTCGACGATAGGCGGATCCCGGAGGCGATTGAGATGTTGGAGCACGTGGTGGCCATTGAGGAGGATTTACTAAGAGAGGACGACCCTGGCCGCATGGTGTCAAAGGATTTGCTAGAAGAGGCGTTTAAGATGATGAGCGACGGTTCACCGGGGTCTAGTTCATAATGTTACACGTAGCTTCAAGTAAAGGGATGTAGTGCGAAAGTACGTTTAATGTAATGCGATGTCGGGCCAATCGATTTAGTACGGTCCATTAGTGGAGAGTTTTGCTACAAACTATAGGCGGCTGCCAACCCTCTGTACAATACATTGAGGGCCAGAAATGGAATGCTTACGGGTCAGATCTATGTACACTACATCCAAGGTACTCGGGGTACATAGTCAGCGCCAAGGGCGCCGATTTTTGGGTGTGCACTGAAAAATCAGAGAGAACCAGAGGACACTGATTTCGCGGATGGCTGTAAAACGAAACAGAAGCATTTGAACTATACAGCCATCCGCAAAATCAGTGTCCTCTAGTTTGCTCTTTCAATTGCTTAGGCAGGCTCTGCTAACTACACCCTCGGCGCTGACCACGTATTGCCAGTACCTAGTACCTTTTTTACGTACATCTGATTAAGGCCTCTTAGGTGTTCCGTTTATAGCTTTTCGTTAATTTGCGATGTAGTAAGCGCTGTAATCTACCTCTCTGTACATTTTAAAGTCAGATACAGAATTGCATCTACCATCACAATTAGATATGACGGATCGCAAGTAGTTGACTAGTTCCATTTTAAGCCGCGCGAAAATGGGAAGAGCCATGTGACCACTGTCGAAAATAACAAGTAGGCCCTGTTTCGCCGCATGCATTTTATTGATTCCGGGGCGGTAGAGCCGAAAGGGCAGCTAGTGCTGCTCTCCTATACACTTCTTACATTTCTCCATGCAACGTGAGGCCCGTACGGAATCTGTTTCCGTCTTGTGTTAATTTCTGTCATTGCATTAATTTCCATGTCCCATAATCTTAGTCCTGTATGTAAAAGTCTGTGCAAGCTAGATTAACGGCCCTTCTTCACAGTCCCTACATTCTACCTTCGGCAACTGAAGCGATGCCTGCGCGGAGACACCGTACTATTGATTTGAGCTGAGGTTCCTCGGTGCTATGTGCAATAACAGCACATAAACGTATGTTCCAGTACTTTGCAGTTCTTGTTGTGGTCCTATAGTTGCTGCACCGGATTTAGAAAATCGTTAGGCAAACGTGCCTCCGCACGAAAGGCCGAATATAATATGCGAGACTAGGTGGTATACGTACCGCACACCGTTTCCTCAGAGTCCTAAAACAGTCTCCGAAGGCACGCTGCCGGCTCCTGGATCTCAATCCAGCTGGTCCATTCTTGCCATGGTCGAACGCTAATACTTATGTACTCGGCTGAGCCCATCATTCTCCTAAGGCAGGTCCAGCACTCACTTGATCACCTGAGTTACCATGGCGGTGCCCCATTTCGCGGTTCATGTCGCAACCCACGTTGTTCCCCACGATGTTTTCGTATCGACCACCCACCAGTTTGCAACACATCTCCATAACAGCCAAGTGCAGGCGCAGAGGCTGATGGCAGAAAACACACATCTTCAGGACAGGATCACAGAGCTGTTGAAAAGGGTCGAAGAGTTACAGGAATCTTTCGATGTCCAAGAACGGGTAGTGCAAATGCAGAGCGAGCTGATCCAAAGTCTGGAAAGCGAAGAGGCACATCCAAGCCCATTTCTAAGACCACCTATCGAATTTCTGTCCACAGCCCTCTCTTCGCAGCCAGAATCTATTGGAACGGCCGAGTCAACACCCATATACACACCTATTCCCACCATGTGGGATCCTTCCCATCCTTGCGAGCACGCCACGGCCTTGACAGACTCTGTCGAGGAGCCCAGCCTTGCAGGATCGCCCAAACGACATGCCGAAGACAGTGCCAGCGGAGATATCAAACGGCGGACTGTTGAGGCGGATTGTCCCTTTTCTGAATAGGTTGGATGGGCCAATCGGGTGGTGGTGAAATGGGGACTTGAAAGTGTCCAAATCTGCTGTTATAGGCAAATTTTGATAGTCAATCCAGAGCTGGCTTTGGTGGATACTATAAGCTTGGAAAGAGTCCCAGTGAAGATTGCAAACTGAGAATGTTTTCCTTCGTATCGTTTTATAAAGCTGGTCAGCCAAAATGCAATGACCTGGATGGTATATTTACCAGCCAGAGTGATGAGCCGAGATGGTATCTGCTGGCTTCAGTACATTGAAAAAATGGACCGAGTCGTATCAAATCTGAAGCAATTAAACGAAGACTTTGGTCTTCTACTGTAAATCTTGAAAAGAAACTATTCTATCACACAAGATGTTTCGTCGGAACGAGAATAACAGAATGATGAGTCGTTGACTGGGGTAGTAGCAGAAGAGAGATGTGTATAGGTGAGGCCTGCCACGAAGTGGCCGGTGGGGCAGGAATCTACCTATAGTGCGATCCAGGTGGGGTGATAGGACCCCACCAAACAGGATAACGCACTCCAGTATCATGAGCTACCTACCCTGACCACGTATCACTATGCCTCGCTATCCTAAGTGATATTGTCTTTGTTTCCGTAACGTAAGTGTCATATGAGTTGCGCAGTCAATTGAGTTGCGCACTTCTAAGCACCGGTCGCACAAATCTATTAATTACTCGACCAAAACGCCTTAAATCAATTCAAACTACTCGGAATCGGACTCTATAGACGTTTATACATCTACTTCACATGTGCGCGCATTATGTCCGGTGTTTCCGCAGATGCCACAACGGCGTTCGCGTGGTCGCGACCGTATCCCGCGACTACTACTCGCACGCGTTTCCCCTTTTAACTGTGCATCCACGTCCTTCTGGTTTAAAAGGTCTTGGGCCTTGCCGATCTCAAGTGCTCCTCCTTCCTGTAGACGTGTTCTTTTTGCTTTACGGCGTTTTGCGAGGCTAGTATTCGCCTCTCGAAGCGTCTTCACCTCGGCCCGTAAGAGGGCGACCTCGTGCATCATTGCCATCGCACCCTTCGCAAACTGATCGACTGCCGATAAAATCGGTGTCGGGGAGCTTCCCTGATGCTGGCGGACTCGATTTTTAATATAGTCAGTTTGCGAAGTAGCTTGCGTTGGGTTGTGTGGCGTCTGAGAAGCCCATGGGACGGCCGCCGGCGGGAGGCTACTCGATGGCGAAGGCGTCGATAACTTCACATCCAACTTCGAGAGAACTCGCTCCGGGTCGAGAGGCACTAAGCCGACCCCAGCAAATCCAGCCTTCACGTTGTCGGGCGTGAAGACCTTAGTGTACGCGGCTTGGAAGGCGATAAGGAACTCGGCCTTGGTGATGTGGTTAACGAGTGACTTCATGAACCCTTCGATTTCGTGACCGTACGCCCGCTTTAACGGGCTAAAACACCCAACGTCGAGTGGCTGAAGTAGATGCGACGAATGCAGAGGCATAGAGATACAAATAATGTTCTTCTCTTTACAGAAAGCCTGGAACTCGGCCGAAACGTGACTCTCGTGCCCGTCGATTATTAATAGACGATATCGGCCTGTAGCGCGCGACGCGGTGTGTTTTTCGAAATGCCGAATCCAGTCCACGCCTGTCTCGTTATTAGTCCATCCATTCGGGGTAGGTTTAATGACCCAGTCGCGTGGGAGGGTGCTGTCGGCGTACCAATTGGCGAGGTGGTAGGCGCCCTTCACCACGATGAACGGCGGGACGCACCAACCGTTCGAACAGACGCCCTGGATCACGGTAACCCATTCTCGATTGCCAGACTGGACCTTTTTTCGTTTTCCGCTCCGATCGACACCGGTTACGACCATTGTGGACGTGATTTGGCCCATTATAAAGCCAGTCTCGTCAAAGTTGTAGACATCCTCGTCTTGGATACCGTATTTCGCCTTTAGATTGACGAAAAGCGCGAACCAGCCGGAGATTGTTTTCAATATCTTCGCAGAGGGCCCTTTGGTAGTCGTATACACGCGAAAAACGCGTCCGGAGTTGTGGTTGTCGCTTCACAAAGTTCGCGGCCCAACGCGTCCCAACGCGTGTCGCGTCGCGCGATGTAGCAATAACATTCGCCATATCTTCCACATCGTACAAGCGCGGGGCAAACCCTCTGGAGTCCAATTCGAGGATGTATCGGATAAGCGCCTTCTCTTCCAATAGAGTTAAGCGACTCCTATTACTAGGCGTGTCGCTTCGGGCGCGTTTTCCGTTCATTCTGTTACGGATCGTGGATTCGCCGACTTGGAAGATGGACGCAGCGCGACGGATAGTCATTGCTGGGTCATTTCGAATTGTCTGAACCGCTAGGATCACCTGAGACTCTTGGGAACGTCTAGGCATGCTTAGTTGTGGAAAAATACGCGTCTAAAGTGGTCGAAGTAGAATGTGGCTAAAGTGCGCAACTCAATTGACTACGCAACTCATATGACACTTACGTTAGTGCTTTTAGTAGAGGCTAGTGGTTATTAGGGCTAGGTTCTTTTAGTGAGTACGGATAGGACTACTTATGTTAGTTCTTTAAGTAGCCTTTTTTTAAAGCTTCCGAGTTTTTGGAGGAGGTGGCGGTATTTGTCGTTGTCTTTTAGGTTAGGGTTTCTATTTGGTCACTTTCGTTGTAGACTAGGAAGACGGCCTAGCACTTTTGCCTTAGGAGTCGTGGTGGCTAGTGGTTGCGAGTAGGAAGGTCATTTCAAGTCTGGGGAGGTTGGCTTGGTTTGTATGGGGACCGGTAAATTTGGAGTCAGTCGTGGTTATGGACTGTGGGTGCCTTCACTGTTATAAAGATAGGGGCTGGGCTTAGTACACGTTTCTTAGGTTTCAAACCGACCCGTCGCTACATCGTTCTTGTAATTCCATTCTATTATATAAGTACATCTATTAACGGCTGCAGGAGCGGCTTCATAGGACGAGCAGAACAGTACGAGATGGACAGCACCCGAAGCGCCTTTGTGGCAGGTGGCATACCGGGCCGGCCTGCCAGCGATGAGGTTGGTCGTCGAGCCGCTGAGGCGGAAACCGAGAGTCGTCGTCCGCGATGGACGAAGCGAAACGAAACTATACAGGCGGAAGTGAGCAGTCAGCCGCGGCGCAAGGAAGCCGGCTTCGTTACGGCGTCGGTGCAGCGTGATGCTCCATCCCCTACGGACTTCGGTATTTGTCCCCGAAATGAGGAGCAGGTCACTAGGCGGAGGCAAGTGAGGACGATCGGCGTTATCGAGGCGGAGCGAACCGGTTCCGTATCGTGGGTGCCGCGCCCTTGGGAAGAACGACGGGATAAGGCGCGCGAGCACGAGCGCGAACGGCTTAAGCAGGAAAACGAGGAGGTACGGCAGTGGTTCGAAAGGTACCGAAGGCGCCAGGAGGAGGAGTCTCGAGAGAAGTTACGTCATACCGCAGCACAGTCAAGCTGTCAGGTCCAAGGGAGGTCACGACCTCTTCTACCCTCGTTACAGAGACGCGATGAGATGCAGGAGGAGACGGCTGAGGACGACGAGCAGAGGGTCGAGTTGGAAAGCGACCACGTACGAGACAGATCAAGGGAGTATATGCAGGAAGAGGTTGAGGGGATACGGGCTGAAGGCTGTCTTACTACGCCGCGGTTGAGGCGTCATACGGGAAGGCAGGACGATGGTTCTCTATTGTCGCCCCAGGGCCCGGACTCGGACGCAAGAGGCAGAGAGGCACCCGAGGACAGCTGCACTGCTGCCAGGAAAGAGGTTGGCTCGGCGGAAACGCGGGTTCAAAACCGGGTCTTAAAGCGGAAGCGGACTCGCGACGACAGACAGTATGATGCCGAAAAGGAGGGCTGGATTGTACACAGGCGGACAGAAGCACGAGACGCTAAACGCGACGAGATACGGGCGGCTGAGCGCGAGAGGCTTCGGTCGGAAAACGAAGAGGTACGACAGTGGTTTAAGAAGTACGAGCAGCAGCAGCAGGAAAGGGCGACGTTATGTGGAAATCCCACCGATGTTCGCGATGCAGGAACGTCGGCACCGTGAGTACGGGTTTTTTATATCGGGCATGTTTAGTATCGTTCGGTGCTGTCGCACCACAGCGGCACTGGCAGGATAGAAACGGACTTCAAGGTTGTTCATTAAAGGAAACCAACGCAAGGAAAGATGCCAGACATGGCAGACTATATACTGAAGCTTGCCAAGGCTCCTGTGGAGCTTCTCACATGACCCCACTAATAGGTTGTCGACCTTGGGAATACCCTCACGGCGCGACAATGTAACAATTCGAATAGTATGACTTTTAAATAAATGTAACCGTAGGTGGTTGATATATTCGGTGTTGAAGCAGAAAAGGAACACCTTAAACTGTCGCCAGACGTGTGGCGGTTTGATGGGCCTGTCCCTTGATCGACCCCCTAGCTTAGCGGCGGTGCGGCCCCTTCGGTTCTGGCCCATCTCGCGATGTTCCAGACACCAGCTGGCTGACTAGAAGCTTCGTGTAGCATGTTTCTCCAGGCCGCTGTTTTTGCTTCACGGATCGCTTTCTTCTTTAAGAGTGATGCTTGCCGGAGGGCTCTCCAGGCTGAGTCCGTCCTGTCTGAGAGCCATGTCCGCTGGGCCCTTCTTTCTTCCTCCATGACTTCTTTTATATCTCGATTCCACCAGGCCCTGCCTCTCCTATTGGAATGGTGGAGGGGGGAAACTAGGTCGGCTATCCGGATAAGCTCTTTCGTTAACGTTTCGGCGTATCTGTCGATCTCTTCTGGTGCCTCAAGTAGACCTGGCTGTGGTAGGTGTGCCGCCTCTGCCTTCGCTTGGTTATAGTCGGCTGTTTTCCAGCTGCGCCGTAGTCTGTCCTAAGGGTCGCTTCGGGGTCCGGCTACACGTATCACCTGGGGGAGGTGATCGGGCCCAGAGTACGGGGCGTACCCGTCGTATACAGCTTGGAGATCGTCTGTGATCCAGGCTAGGTCGATTGTAGAGTCCGCGCTTCCTTTTCGGGTCCATGTTGGCGTTCCGGGAGTGGTGATCAGCTGAAAGTTCCAGGGTTCTGCTAGCTGGAGCAGCTTATCGGCTGCCTTATGAGGTCGGACGTTATAACCGCCCCAAACTGGATGGTGGACGTTGAAGTCGCCTACTAGGACTGTTCGTCTCGGCTGGGGTTCGGCTTGGAGGGCTTCGATAACTGGCATGTCTGGTCTGCTGATAGATCCTGGTGGGGGAGAGTAAACGCAGATGATAGTTATAGGGCCGTCCGACAGTTGGATCGTGATGCGGCAAGTATATGGCTGCGCCTCGTATGTCCACTGCGCTGGTGGATATCTTTTGTTTATGTAGATGCAAGCTCTGCCCCCCTCGGTAGCGTAGAGCAGATAGTACGGTGATGATCTTGGGCAATAGGTGGTCGTTATATGAGGGTTCTGCCAGGGCTCTTGTATGGCGAGTATATCGTACTCCTCGCTGATAGCGTCTACTACTGGCGCCTGCGTTGGTTTTCGTGTATGCGTGTTCCAGTGTAGGATCCTTAGCGCTGTCATGGGCGGGCGTGGATGCTGTCTTGCGTCGATACCGGCGTTTCGATGTCCATGTCGTCTGCCTCTTCGTGGGCCCTGCTACGGGCTCTGCCCGTGCTTCTGGTACGGCAGCTGGTTGCTCGACGCTTTCGCGGCTGTACTGTCTGCCAGTCTTCGGTTTTTAGCTTAGGGAGCTCTTGCGAGGGTAGCGCGAATCCCTTCGGTCTTAAGATGTAAGCAGCCTTGGCGATCTGGACTTGCTCCTGGCGGACCGGGCACTCTTTAGACCACGCTGTGTGCGGTCCTCGGTATGCTGGGCAGCAGTACCGGTTCTGGTTCTCGGCTTCTGGGCATTCTTTGTCGTTATGTTTAGTCGAAGAGCAAAGCCCACACCTTCGTGCGTGACGGCAGACTCTGGCAATATGTCCGTATCGATAGCAGCGGTAGCACTGCTTAAGCTGTGCTCCTTCGGCGAAAGGTTCGCACGGATAGTAGCCATACTGCCAGATGAGGCCATCTCGGCATAGTTGTTCGGCTTGTTGGACCGTAGCGACGGCGATATATAAGGCTGTGACTTTCCTAGGGGCGGTCTTGGCGCTGCGGGGGAGTTTGGCCTCCAGGATATCGATGGGACCTCTTGGCTGGTTCCGAAGCTGGGCTGCGAGCTGTCCTTGGTTTTCTTCTATGGCGTCTCTGTTGATGCCGTGGGCTACCACGAGTAGGAACCAAAATAAAGGACATCAACGCAGGTCAGAAGCATTCGCATACCAGCAGAGGCTTAGACCAGTACAAGAAGAGCTACTTACGACTTGGATCCTGACCCAAGCTGCCCTAGGGCTTCCACCTTCATACGCCCAAGTCAAGGAGTTCGCCGAACGCATCCTCCGGGCTCAGGGCGACAGCGAGCCACTCGGAAAGAGATGACTGCAGGCCTTCCTACGCAGGAACCCAGCTTTAAGGGTTCAGAAGAGCCGGTCTATCGACTCGCAGCGTGTCAATGGCGCCTCAGTCGAGGTAATTCGCCCATGGTTCCGGTATCTTCAGCTGCCGGAGATCCAGACGGTGAAACCGGCTAACCGACACAATATGGATGAAGCAGGACTCCTAGAAGGTGCTGGATCGAATGGTCTAGTACTTGGAGGTTCGGAAAAACGCTCAGTCCGAAAGAAACAGCCTGGTTCTCATTCTTGGACCTTTTTCATTGAATACATCTCCGCCCAAGGCCATGCCCTGCCCCCCTTGGTCATTTTTAAGTGCAAGACGGTTCAGCAACAATGGTTCCCGCTCGATTTAAGCCAATGTAGAGGCTGGCAGTTCACTGCAACCGAAAAAGGATGGATTACAGACCAAACGGCGCTCGAGTGGCTCCAGAAAGTCTTCATCCCGAACACCACCCCCAAGGACCCTTCCGAGTACCGCCTACTCGTTATGGACGGCCATGGCAGCCATACAACAACTAATGTAATGTTTCAGTGCTTCTCTCATCGGATTTACCTTCTTTTTTTGCCCCTTCATACCTCTCATGTCCTCCAACCTGTCGGTTTGGCCGTTTTCAGTTCTTTAAAATTGGCGCACCGGAAAGAGCTCAGATTTCTGACTCAGTTAACGGACTCAACGGTAGTCGGCAAGCGGAATTTCTTGCCTGCTACCAGTGTCACGGGGTGGACCGTGACAGGCCGTACCGGCACAGGGCAACCTCTGAGACATCCTAAACTAGCTATGGATAGTTGTTCTGTGATTGAGTTCTGTTAAGTCCGCTCTGTACGGACCTCCGGTGGAGATCTAGATAAGAGTCTGCGACCGAGGAGACTTCTGTTGTAGCTCTTCAAGCTACTTCCTGTCTGTCAGCCTGACCTGTACCGACAGAATAGGAACCTGGACCAGTAGCATAGAACCTGAATCGACTCTATTTTCCGCTTGCCTTCCCGCTCCTTGACGCAGACCAAGTTAGGCTTCGCGCCGCCTCACTCAAGGTTCACGATGTACGATTTGAGGATCTCCTGAACGTCTGGAGGCCCTGAGATCTTTGGGAGACAATGGATCCAGCGGTTTTTGCAGCGTAATCCAGATCTGATGACTTTAAGCAGCGTCCGCTATGACTGGCGGCGCGCCAACGCAGCTTGTTCAACAAATATCGAGGAGTTCTTCCAACAGTTGGATGACCCCTTGATGTGGGCCATTCCCCCAGCTCACACTTATAACGCCGACGAGATAGGGTCTCAGATCGGAATTTGAGACGCTCCCCTTGTTATCGGACCCTCTGAACTCAAGGAGGTTCTCATTAAGGACCCCCCTTAATAGAGAGTGGGTGACTATCGTGGAGTGCGTGGCTGGAGACGGTAGAGCGCATCTCCCCTTGGTCATCTTTGGAGGCAAAAACGTCCAGCAGCAGTGTTTTAAGAGGAGATGCTGAAGACGATGACCTCAAGTCCTGGAGGTTCGCCTCCAGCGGTTCCGGCTGGTCAAGTAACGAGATAGCGCTACGCTGGCTACGTGAGGTGTTCCTCCCTCAGACGAAGCCTCAAAAACTATCGCCAGTGGCGTCACCTCATTATCGACGGCCACAACAGCCACACCAATGAAGCCTTCCTCCTCGAGTGTCTCCAAGCGCGAGTCTTGCTCAAATTTCTGCCAGCGCACTGCTCACAGATCCTCCAGCCCCTCGACGTCGGCCCCTTCTGTCAAGGAGCGGGCAGGCAAGCTGACAATAGAGTCGATTCAGGTTCTATGCTACTGGTCCAGGTTCCTATTCTGTCGGTACAGGTCAGGCTGACAGACAGGACGTAGCTTGAAGAGCTACAACAGAAGTCTCCTCGGTCGCAGACTCTTATCTAGATCTCCACCGGAGGTCCGTACAGAGCGGACTTAACAGAACTCAATCACAGAACAACTAATCCATAGCTAGTTTAGGATGTCTCAGAGGTTGCCCTGTGCCGGTACGGCCTGTCACGGTCCACCCCGTGACAGTCTGCGTCTTAACCCAGCGCACCAAATGGGCCTCTTGGTGTGGCGATAGGTTCTGCTGTTTCTCGTGAGCCTCACGGACAGTCTGTCCACAGTCAATATGGCGTTGGAGCGTCGACCTAGGGGTGGAGTATTTCCTGGCAGAGGCGCGCACAGCTAGGCCGCTTCTGTGCTCGTGAATGGCTGCTTTCATGCGTTTCTCGTGGTCAGGAGGCATCTCAATAGATGCAAAATTGAAAGGTGATAAAGGTGGTCTTACTAATATATCTATTGGAGTCCTAGTTGCCGTTTTATCTACAAGTGAAGCTGTTGGCGATGTGGAGGATGGCGATACTTTGTTGGTAGCCCAAGTGGCGGGTGTGACCTTTAAAGCTTTCCCGGCCGCACAAGCCGCAAACTCGTTGGGGTTCTTTCCTAATAATGATTAATCATGTCATCTGTAGGCTTGGAACAACTTCTCTTCGCGCATTGTTCTGTGGCTTGCAGAATGTTGGCTTTTTAGATGCGTAAAGTAGACATGTTCTCAAGCTATTTTCAATCGCCACATTCGTGCGTCCATCCTTTGCGGCCGGTCCTCTCGCCCTCGAGTGTCTTACAAGTTGTAGCTGCTGCCCCCTGATCGCAATTAGCTGCCTTCAGTGGGCGTCTCAACAAAATACCGACTTGAGCTACAACCCCTGAAAGGAAGTGTTACATCTTGTTCACATCATACGTGTAATGGGTTGAACCCCTTCCAGCAAGGACTCAGGGAATACCCTTCGTACGACCCACAGGATCCACAGGATCCACAGAACTCTCTGGTATCCTCACGAACCTACGACTGGAGACAGGAGACATGTATATAGAGCAGCACTCCAGACGCTGGATAACGAGAGGAATCTCCTCCCCAGAGATTCCTTCTTGTACAGACAGACAATAGACGTCAGAGTGTGACACTCGGTCTTGACCCCTTACAATACGTCTTTTCATGGCTGAACTCGTCTCTCTTCCTTTTTACATTGCATCGTACGGGCCCATATTTAGATAAGAACTATTCTCAATCGGCCAGGTCCAGTCGGAAGGTGTCATGTTCACCACATCGTCCAGTAGGTCCTGGTTCCGGTCCCACAGCCCTGGCACGAGCAACATATCCCACTGGATATCCGGGGCCTGCATGACTGGCAGACCGGTCGATTGCCCCATTGCATGAAAGACGCCTGGATGAAAGGAATCGAACCCATTCGCGTAGGATAACTCCGTACTTGACGAGAAGAGCCGTGGCGGTCGCGATCGCTGTTGGTGGGCTCGCCAGCCTGTGTTGATAAACGGCTGCGGCTGCTGTGATGATTGGCTGTGAGGCTGATGATGTGTAGCACTGGCCATGCTTCCGACCACCGCTGAACACGGGCTTGAGCTTCCGGCCGTCGATTGCATGCTAACGGGGTTTTCATTGTCGCGTATTGTGGCTAGCCCTGACCCCATCTGACCGCCGAACAGCGTTGATGTAGGTTTCCCGTTAACCACGCCGAGAGCCTTGGCAAATTCGCTGGCGATCTTGGCGAAACGTGCACTTGTACCGTTCATCTCGACGGTCATGAGAATATCGTGCACCTTGCGCACAGCGTCGGTCAGCTCGGCGATGCTGTATGGCTCAATGAGTGAGTTGTGGACCAGCAGAGCCTCGAAGTTGCGATCCTGGTCGGACTGGGACGCCCGGGCATCTGCATGGTATTGCGTCTCGTGAGGCGCGAACTCCCACGCCTGGTTATTACCCTTAGACGAGTCCTCTGGGGGCGAGACCGAGTCGGGAGAAACGAGTCGCAGAGTGATCTCCATGCTAGCCAGATAGGCCCAGTAGACGTCGAACCACGTGACGCTGTTGAAGCAATCGCCGTGCCATAGCTCCACAAGGAGCGAGATGCAACGCAGAGCCGACGTAACACAGATGGTGCTTAGCCGAGTTATCAAGTAGGCGTCCGCGCCCAAATCTTGCCTTTTGTTGGTGGCCTCAACCTCCTTCAGCAGGGCGTTCCGCGTCAAGAGGCCTAAGGTGCACTGGTACGTGACGTGCATCAACATCATGGCCCGCCACGTGCTGTCGGGTACGCGCTGCTTGGCCGAAGTCGGCCTCAACTCCGGCGGCAAGTTGGCCTGCCAGGCGACGAGGCGTCCCAGGTGGTAGATGGTTTGGCGGTACTGACTCGTGGGGTCTTTTGCTGGGCCACAAGCATCCGCACGGACACAGCCTACGATACGCCATAGACGCGACGTATGCTCGATGAGTCGGTAAGGCTGGCCGTAGGCACAGGCCAATATGTTTTCATCGGGGAAATCGACGTCAACCTCTCGATCATCGATGGCCGTAGGGCGACCGAGGGCACAGCATATGCTTTGCTCGTAGCCGTACAAGGTCCACCATATGCGTTTGCGCAGCTCTCGTGTGACGGGGTGGAAGGACGCGGAGATGCTCTGGCGGTGCATGCCTAGGGCCACGGCCAGACGACAAGCGGTCCCGTGAAGGGTCCATGCGCCCGTCCTGTCGTTTGTATTGTTGGCATAAAGGGACATGAGCATCAAGGCGCAGAGGTTGGGCAGACCCAAGTTTAGCACCACCGAGGGCAGCTCATTAGCCTTGGCGTAGTACCTCCGCTGGAACGCTAGCGAATCTTGGCTCTGTGGAAGTGATTGGGAGCCAAGCACGTAAATCATGTACAAACAACGAAGCCACCCCACCGACACGTTGTCACCATTGTTGACCGATGGTCTTATTGTGCGCCATATCTCCTCATAGACGTTCTGGAAGGTTGGCCGGTGAAATATGACAAAGTCAGGGTGAACACGATGAAAAAAGGCATCGATGCAGGCATCTGATTCGCTTCTCGAAGGCAGCGCCAAGCCATGTGCGGGAATGCAGTGTCGCAGATAGTCAGGTGTGCAGGTTTTCCAACCGCTCACATCAATCGGGTTCGTTCCGATGAGGTCTGCTTCTGAGTGAGTTGAGTAGGTCGAGGCGGCCGGTGCGGAAGAGGCTGTCGCTTTGCCGTCGGTATTGCTATACGTCGAGTCCGTGATGGGCTTGCCAGTGAATTCCGAAGCCATGGGATGCGACTGCTTGTTATCTCTCGCACCCGCCAGCTTGGATCTGTCAGCCATGAGACTTCGCAGTTTTGAAACGAAGCCAAAGCTCCCAGATGGACCAATGTATTGACGGCAACCGCTTGTATCCTGGACTAGGCTCATGTTGCGATCGTTGCGTTCCAGCCTGGTTTGGGGGTTTATAGGGGCTGATTGAGAGGAAGCGGATGGGCTAATGAATTCTGATGAGGTGCCATTAAAGGGGGGTTCCGTGTTATCTCTGTCGGAGGTGGCCTCGGGCATTTCCACGCCCATCTCGTGCCCAAAAGCGATCAGTTCCTCGCTTGTGGCGCCGCTACCTAGCTGAGGATGAATGCCGTGGACCAGGGTTTCGAGTACGTGATATCTGTGATTCAGGCTTTCGACACTTCCGTATATCCTATGTTTCCGAGGAATCGTTGTTGTACACTCGATTTGAGCCTTGAAACAACTTTCGCAGGGCGCCAGCTCGTCCTCTTGCCCCTCGGTCTGGTCTCCCTATCCGTTGGAGCATTGCGGAGACGCTGACACTTGCTTCGCCTGGTCTTGCAGTGGTCGCAGCTGAATTTTGCTCGCTTCCTTTGGGTGGCTGGTACGCGCCGTTTCGCTTTCTCCATGTCCTGGCGTTGAACTGCTTGAGGGGGGGGAAGGGGGCAGGGGCTACCGGTGTAGGTTTGGTATCTGGCCTAGGAATATGAGCGGAGGTTGCTGGTTATTTGTAGATGAGACAGCCCGTCCTTATGATTCTGAACAAGACTGACGTTTCAACTAACCAATGGCAATCCATGAAAGATCGCAACTTTCTTGTTCAGAATCTCGATTCTTTCCCCTCTTGTCTAAGGTAACACGCAAAGTTCACGGACATCGAACGCGACTAGATTGCCGCAGTGTTTACTTTAACCGATACTCGAATCACAATGATTGATGTCGATCGATACATGGGACCGGGGGGTGGGGGGAGGGGGTTGATTGGGACACTTGAGCCCTCAAATAATGCTCGATTCCTAAGTACCTAGAGTATGGGGTACGGCTAGGCTACGCTGAAAACATGCGACGTCCGGTGTTCCCCAGCAATTTCACCATCCCCTCGAATAGCTGTGTTCTCTATGCCTCCTCACCCTTGACGATGGTGCCATACGGAAATCTTGCCATTTATAAATGCTGAAGGTTCAGTTGTGACCGCTGTTCTCTTAGCATCAAATAGCTGGATTTGGTAGGATTGATCACGGCTATGGAACGTTTCATAAAGGAATTGGCGAGTCGTGACTGTGGAAGTACTGACAGGAGGTAGGAAGAGGTCACCCATGTCTCAGGCTAGAGGCTCTATACGCATACGTCAAACTTCCTAGGCCGCGGATCGAGAAAAGACCGGACATCGAGAGCCTCTCAGATATTAGCCTCTGGTATGGTGGTGGAATATGACAAATGGTTGTTATCTAAAATGTGGGTATTTGTGGGTTCAGAATGCGACGGCTTTAGGTTTAGAGACTAGGGAGTTGGGATAGCGCGTGGGGCGCCTTGAAAGGGCCATAACTTTCTGACCGCAAGCTTTTTAAGAAAGGCTAAATTACTTCAGCACATAACTATTTTCAGATGACTCCGATGATTAGTAACGAACCAGCAAGCAGTGGTAGGTCCGGAGCAGTCCGCTCGAGAAGCGCTAATGGAACAACCGCCATCATCATTACATATCGCCCACGGGCGACCTGGGCTCTTGGGCGCTTCTCGGTGCCTGATCCACTAGGCTATCCTCATACTCTAGGCATCACTCCATCGCGGGATTATCGTATCGGCATTGTGGCCTGGGAATAGTGCCACTGATCTTTGAGGGTGGGTTAGGTAAAAATCACTGCACAAAAGTCTGCGCACAGGCCACCCCCCTCGTGCCAACTTCACGACATCAACATAACCACCTTATCTCTTCATCTGCCCATAACTCGCTCAATTAGCCATGGATATGCACGAATTTGGTCGCATTTTAACCGCAGAGCGTAAACCTAACGGACAGTTTAGCCCTGAGGCTGTCGCGGCTATTGTAGCTTTCGCTATATGCGGTCAACCGCATAGTGCCATTGCGAAGGCCTTCGGAACGCGTCGACGCGAAACTATCACCAACCTTGTGAGGCGCGTCACTCAACGGGAAACAACAAAACCTAAGAAAAGAAGTGGTCGACCGCGTAGGTTGACCTCTCGACAAGAGCGCTACGTATTTCAATTAATACGGAGGAAGCCGCGCGCCACGTGGAAAGAGATCTGCGTCGAGAGAGACGCTTTCTTCGACACTCGACTTAGGACCTTCTCTGCAAGGACGGCGAAGCGCGCTCTTCGTAAGAGACATATCGGCCACTAGCGCGCTGCAAAGCGTATTCTCCTCACTAAAGAAGACGCCATACAGAGGCTTCGTTTCTGCCGTGAGTGGTCCTCTAAAGAGGCTCAAGAGCTGCTTATACGATGCCTCTTCTCGACGAATGCACGATTCAAAACGAACCCTCTAAACCTGGCGAATGGGTGTTCCGATACGCGCGCGAGCGCTTCCGTGAGGACCTCGTGAACCCTCTACCACACTCGAGGCCTCGTATCAGCCTTATGGTATGGGGTATGGTGTGGCAGAGGGATGACAAGTCTGGGATGTCCCCCCTCATTTTCTATGAGGGTGACCCGGACTCTACACGTAAGGGCTTCACCTCTGCCCGCTATATGGAGGTCCTAGAGGAAGGACTCGTGCCTCTATATGAGGCTGGAGACCTCTTCATGCAAGATAATGCGCGTATACATCGCTCGCATGCGGTCCGGGACTTCCTCGAAAGTAAGGGCATTTGGACGATCAAGTGGCCTGCTCATAGCCCCGACCTCAACCCTATTGAGCAAGTCTGGAGGGCCCTAAAGCTTAAGATATATGAAATCGAGCCTCGTTTTCAATATCTGAAGGATAACATAAACGATTACGCGTATGCGAGGGAGATAATCGAGTTGGCGTGGAGTGAGCTAGATCACGGCCTCATTTTGAAGCTATTGAAGTCAATCCCACGGCGTATAGCAGCGGTACTTCGCGCAAGAGGCTGGTATAGCCATTATTAAACTACACTTCGAGAGCTCTCTATTAAAAAAAACTACTTGATTTGCTATTGAATTAAGTACGTGAGTTGTAATAAAAGTTGAAGGGTAGAAATTAGCGGGTGGTTGGTGATGTAGTCTGTGCGCAGACTTTTGGCCAGTCACTTTACCTACTTGGGTGGCACCCAGGTCGCGAACGCAGGCGCCGCTTCAGCTGCCGAAGATAGGATGCTGAACACTTAAAGAAGGGCCTTTAAGCTAGCTTACGCAGACATACAGGACTGAAACACGGGGGCTTTGCCAGCAGAGGAACGGCAGAAAGGGAAGACAGGTGTTACGACCCAGAAAGATCGAAGCCAAGAAAAGTGGCTGAGCAATGCACGAGCCACCGAGAACCTCGCCAGCCACAAAGGAAACCACCGATGGGGAAAGGTAACAAAGGAACATCGGCCGGACAAGAGAAACACTGTTAGGATCAGAAAGACTTCCTGATCGGGAAGGAAGGTCACGTGATGGATCATGGCCAAGACTACATGATCCAACATGGATCGATGGATCGAGTCGTCGAGCCATCGAGCCGGATCATGGGATCGACTAGTCGATCCAACGATCCAACGGTATCAGTGAGGAAATGATTTAGTACATAAGTTGGAAGGATTTCCTAGTTAAACAGTCATTACCTCAGTGATCAATCTAAGCATCTATCTCACCCATAGATGGGAGTAACCTCCTAACGACCTATTGTGAAGATCCCGACCAGCTACCCAGTCAAGCACCTCAGTTCATCAGTTACCCTACGACTAGTGTTCAAGCTAGACAGACGCTCTCTGTCCCTGATTGTACAAACCCTACGTCACGCAGTACTTAGGTATAGCGTTCGTTACAACAGGCCAAAAGAGGATCATGTAAGGGTTTTGGGTGATCAGAGAAGTGTCAGCAGTGTAAGCACAGTAGCGTTAGTTGCGCTTTCGGCTCCGCCGCCCGGGCGTCAATAAATTGTGTGTGTGTGTGTGTGTATACGTACATCCAGCTGTTTGCAAGGATGTGCTTGGGTATCTCCTGACGCCGCAGGGGCTTCTGAATTGACCGCCAATCGTCTGCCGTGGGCTGGGATACATACGCATTGGCGACGAAAGCGTATAGTGCAGCACTATCGGCTGCCATGAGTAGCAGCATGGCGGCCCAGCCATGTGTGGAAATCGCGACTACAGCCGATCGTGATATTGTATCTGGCTGTAAGGTCCGCCACAAACGGTGTCTGCAATGAGGCCTACACAGGCATCCCCTTACGGCACATGCCTCTTCCATTTCTGTAGGACGGTACGGCAACGAATGAGGCCACTTGCACAAACGCCAAACTCCCTCGCCAGCTCACGAACTCGCTGCGGTGGGTTCGGGTCCGTGACGAACTCAGTAGCCTTGTGGACCGGGACCAGGGCATCGACTGCCTGTGACTCGATCGACAACAGAACCACTAGATCTGGTGCTCTCAATGCCGAAAACCCCTTTTCCATATGACGTCCTAGCAATGATGTTCTGCAGACTGGGTATTTAAATAATGCCTTCTCGTACTTCAAAAACCAAGTATCCCTCCATCCGTCTCTCCGATGGCCAAGTTGCTGATACGACCATTTGGGAGGCAAAATACTTCTACCACGTCACTGTCTTGTCTGATTCCAGCAGAACACCCTACTAAAGAATTCACTGCCAGCATACAGTCGCGTCAAAACAGCCACCCGGATAGAATTTCAAGTGGGAATGACATCCCTTCCCCAAAATTTCCAAGGCTGCAAGCCAATAAAACATGTCTGTTTTGACGACAATGTTTAGAAAATTCAAGTTATTGAAAACAGAAACGAAGATATGAGCAGTGCCGATGATACCGATCACTCTTATACTGCTTTGAAGCCCTCTATCCGATATTCATCAGCAGGAACATCCCTTGAGCAACAGAAAGAGATACAAGGTGTTGGAAGATGCCCAAAAAGTGGCGGCTGCACACTTGATAGATTACCGAACATACCGCTAAACTCGGCGGGAAGCGAGCTTGGCCTTTTTCCTACGCTTATTCCGGACATCGAACTAAAGAAGAAACCGGGAAAGGCCTGCATTTCTCTCCAGGCGGGATATGGAAAGAGAAACACCAAGCTTATACGTTCAGCTCACCCCGATTATGAAACATCTGGTGGCAATCTCAGGAGAGGAGAGTTTCGTCCGAAGAGAAGACCACAACCCAAAGGAAACGGGAGCGCCATGCAGGCAAACAAGATCGAAGAGTGCGATGTCGCACCTGTCAGTGAGGATGAAGTGTGCTGTGATGTCCTGGTAGATATCGCAATCGATAGGTCGTTCACCGGGATGCTATGGCGAAAAGTTATGGATTGGGTAAAATGGTTTACGTAGGCGTTTGAAACCGTTTGGAAGAAGTCGACATAACCTCGCCCAGCTGTTGATTCTGCATTTCGTAATAGATAAATTATATCATCACTTGCTGATACAAGGTGGACCAGAAAGGTCAGAGAGCTCGATAAGTAACTCTTTAATAAGACGTTGAAGGGACTCAGAGACTCAAATCAACCTTCGTTTACAGCTCCCACAATTTTGTGGTCAACAGCAGCCAGCAGGCCTGTGTTCAGGTCACGCCAGAACGCCCTCACTAGACCTTTTCGCAATATCCTCCGCTAGAGCAAAGCGACGAGCGAGTGATTCGTGGTCTAAACAATGGAAGAGGTTGGTAATATTAAGCGAAGCGAGAGCAAGGTACCTAGAGGAGTTTCACGCCAGAAACAATTCGGCAACTGACTGTGAAGGGCTTCGCTGGTTACTAGTTAGATAGACCCATAGTCTAAGTGCTCTCTATACGAAAGGGGAGGAGGGACGGGAAGAAATGAAAGCATCGGGATGCCCGTCATACGCCAAAACGTTCAGAAGAGGCCGAAACTTCATTCATGTATCTGAGACCTCGCTGACGAGCTTTGCCAGAACTGGATGACGGCCAGGCAGGACTGCCTCAAAAGCCGACCCAAGACACAGACCTCCATAAGAGAGAAAATATTTTTGGAATTAAGAGTCTCCTCTTTCTTTACCGTTTAGGGGTTGAGAATAGTAGAGATAAAGTTTTGCCTATGAAAAATCATGCGTTGACCTGGAAGCTTGTGTCGGCCCAATCGGAGCTGCTGCGACATGGTACAACCTTTCATGAAGGTTGATTTATCAGCTGGCAGCGGTACGGGCAATCTACCCAGAACCGGAGACGCCCAACAGCTTCTCCATTTCCATAAATTGGCAGGAGGGATGCGAGGGTTGGTTTGGACCAGTTTTACCAACCATTAGGCGCACGCAACGGCAGGAGATCACTCCACCGCAATGGAGAACGCAATGGGGTCGCCTGCTCAGCTCCCTAGGCGACTTCAACCCCGGAAGTGCTCCGGCGTTCTGTCACCAGCGTGAATCTGACATTTAGTGTAGCTCCAACGCAGGTGGAGAAGCAGCCACTAGCGTTTCAACCAGTCCCTGGGTGCTCATTTAGTGCTTTGATGTCGTATGAGACAGCCACAGGATTCCCGGACAGAAACTATAAATTGGGGCGTGATAGGCCGATGTTAATGGTTGCTTTGAGTCATACTTACGAAGTCAAATAGGTCTTAGATAGCGACATGCCTCCAGGCATCGGTGGATTTATACCGCGCTGATCTCGGTAGGCAGGTGAGATCGCAGGCAAATTGGGATGATGTGGTAGCAACAAGTTTTTGTATCCGGCCGGACATGAGCCTGGGACGGCTTTCCTGGACTCAAACAGGTAGGGATCACCATGGCCCAGGTCGGTCTCCAGGTGTACGAATGATGATAATAATACCCCACGGAATCAGGGCGGCTAGCTGACCCCCAGTAGCATTGATTACTGTGGAGCACTCATTCAAGTGTATGACTGCCACAACGGGCTTAGTGTCATTAACATTCCTCTGCCGGCGGCTTTGCCTTCGCTACGACAGTCGTTCCAGCAATTTTTCTCTACGCCCAAACCCAACGGTGTAAAAGCTGCGCAATGGACAGCTCCAAAGAAATCATGGTCGAAGAAAGTCTGCTAATGCTAGGTGCGCTCAAAGCGAGCCAGGTCAAGCAGTTCCAGAAAGACATCCGTTCTTGCCCGTCTGAGGCGAAGAAGTACGAGCTATGTCTAAGCAAACGCGACGAGCTGCTGAAGACGAAGAACGGCTTGGAGATCGAGTGCGCATACTACGAACCGACCTTTTCTGAGTCGGCGACGTACAAGGTATCGAGGAATTCAGATGAAACATGGCAGGAGTTCGTGGGTACTGCGGCCCAAGGATCTAAGAACCGGCTTAGAATCACCAGAGAATTGGGAAAGGTGGCAGGCCGTTGGGGGAAGGACTTGATCCAATACTATTCCGTTGGAGAACGGGGAGTCAATTTCGCTATTCAATTCGCCCTGACGGCAAAACAACACTCGAACTGGAGTCAAATTCTGCCTAGGTTTCAACAACTGGTATGGCGGCGTATCGGACTGTCGGCGCACGGCAGGCACACGTTCTGCCACCCCTCGAATTGACGGATCTGACTAATGCGAGGTTGTGGACAACTGACGGCCCCTACGTGAAACAAAACGACCCCGAAGAAGTCTCACTTCCCTTTACAACGTTGAACGCAGAGCAATTGCCACATGGATACGGTTTCGACCGTTTTGGGCTTATCGTCCCCCAAAGGCTTGCTCTCCAGAACGGCATCAATGGCACTCGCGTACGAAATTTGATGGTCCCAACGTCGGACATGAAGTCGGGCAAAACCACAAGTACAGCAGACGACAGGATCTGGAGTGCTACAGACACCAGCTGCTCCGAAGCCACAAGCGACACAACACCACAAGCTCGAGTTGACAGCCCTGCGCTATGCTGCACAAGCGCAGCATTCCGCTCCATCATCAACGTGTCTTATGACGGTACGGATGACGGGACCGAAGAAGCGTTCATAGAGGAAGCAAACGGCCCTGACACCAACGGCATTTCTGTCGGTGGCTCCATCGCCATCGATACGGCACCTACTAATGTTCCTTTGAGGCGAAGCCTTCGGAGTTCAGTGAAACATTACAGCAACAATAGCGACAGTGGTGGTGACGGCGTCGGCGGCGAAGACTACGACGACGACAGCAGTGCTTATCAGCATAAGAAGGCAATCTTCAAATCGACATCTCGGCGCAAAGGGTGTGGCGGAGCTAGGAATAACAGGAATACCCATCAGAACTTGGTCCGAGGGAAAAAGAAGGCTGCTCCACGCTCGGAAAAGTACGGATCGAATATGGGACGACTGAAGACTCTTGCCGCCAAGTTGTCACATATTCCAGCGAGTGGTTCTACGGCGCCAATGAATATCACTCCAGTTTCTTCAAAACGGAAGCGGGCGACATCGTTGCCTCCGGATATCCCACGAAGTCATCCGTCCAAAAGACAAAAGCCAGATGGACGAGCATTTGGCGTGGCTCCTGAGCTTGCACAGAGCCATGACTCTGGTTTACATCCCGCCTGCGACTCGGTAACGGACGAGGAGTACCTGGCTCAGGCCATTTCTGAAGTATGGCAAAGATCGAAGGACGGATCGAGCAGCCGGGGCTCTCAAACCGCCCTTTGCTTGCTTCCAGTTTTACAAGCTTGCAAACACCCTTGTACGGACGAAGGGATTGGAATGGTGGATGCACAAGTCTTGAGTGGACACCAAGCCAAGATTTTACTTGACTCGACAACCCCAGACGTCCCCATTATTATGGAGCACCAGCAGCACTTTCGATGGAAATCTCCGGGTAGGCCAATCCTGGAGTTTTTTGAATGGATAGGGGACCACAGCCGGACAGTCTCTGTTCAGGTACCTTCTCTGGACGCGAGCAAATGTTCCTACGAGTCGCACAGTGTACAAGAAGTCTACCAACGATTTCTCCCTGGCGAAGAAACGGACAATCCTTGGAATTTGCTCGACTGCAGCTGCCCCGTGCCCTCCACACTGCCCGACTGTTTGACAGGTAGAAACTGCCAGCTTCTAGCCCAGGTTCGGGACACAGTACTCAATGGAGGCAGTGCGGAAAGGGCCGTGGCTAACAGGGAAGAGTGGGCCAAATGGAGAAATCTGGAGAGCTGGGCACTTCTATCCGAAGGGGGTCATTGCACAGCGCCGCATACGGACAGCCACGGTCTCGGCACGTGGATCACTATTCAGGATGGTCTATTTGGCTTCCTGTGGCTGTCACGACCATCTGAGGACCAGCGCACACGGTGGATGGAAAAGCCCAACCATTACGACAAGGAACAACGATGGCGCTACTGGGTCCTCAAACCCGGGCAGACAGTCTTCTTTCCTTCGGGAATTATCCACGGCGTCTTCCGGATTCGCCGGTCACAGACTTTAGGCCTTGGTGGACATATTCTTCAGTGGTCTGGCATTGATCAATGGACGGATGTGGTTCGACAGCAAGTCAGGTTTCCGGACAGCACCAACGAGGATATGACAGACGCCTGGAAGTGGGTTCCTGTCATCGAGGATCTTGTCCAAAAAGGACTGGATCGTGCTAGCCTATAGCTTGGAAAGACGGCCGCTTGTACTGTTCAATACGTGATTTATTGAGGCCCGGACGAAGGGGCCGATGGTTAGCTGTCGTTACTCCTGTACACTTCTTGCGCTGACTCTTGTCGCCCCAAATCTCTGCGCGTTTCTGTTTCGGTCTGTCATTCCTTTTTGTCCTTTCATCGATAATGTTGGCACGGTCAGCCTTATCTCTTCTTATATGTACCATCATTTTCTCTGAGGCACTTAACAATTCCGTCTTTTGTCACAGTTGCCTTGACGGTATGCCAAAATCAAACAAGTCTCTTGTTCCTCGTAGTTAGGATCATAAGCTCGTGTACCCCTTCGCGCGCCAGGGGCTTCACGCGCCACCGGTTTCAGCCATGCCTCATGATGCCGCTTGGGCCGTCACTCGCGAATATTTAGCCTCACACTTGGCGTATGGCCATGGGACTTAGTTCTGGAGATTCGTCTGCTTCTGCTTATCCTTTTGAAGTTATATATATGGACCCAGCTCAATTGGAGCAGGCTTTGACTGAGGTGACCGCTGGCCGGTCCATCAGATCAACCGCTAAGCAATACCACGTCTCAAAGGACTATCTACGCCGCCGTATCGAAGGCACGATAACTCGAAGGGAGTTCAACGCAGAGAGACAAGCCTTGGCTCCATCCTAGAAGCAACACTTAGTTAATTGGGTGTTGCTGCAGGCCAGGCTGGGCTGGGCACCACCGCATAGCCGTTTTCGCCTATTCGCTATACGCATATATCGTCACTCTGGAGGTCAGAAACACTTTGGAAAGCATTGGCACCTAAGTTTTTTCCGGCGCCATCCAGAAGTCAAGACCATCCGGTCTACTGGCATCGATTTTCTGCGCATCAATGACGCGTCACGCGCTAATATCCAGGAGTTTTTCGATCGCCTTGACGATCCTCAGCTTGCAGAGGTGTTGCTCGAAGACACATATAATGTGGATGAGATTGGCACCATGATTGGGCTTGGGGACAACGCCTTGGTCATAGGCCCATCCTCTGTGCGAGGAATCTACACCATGGATCCTGGAAATCGTGAGTGGGTGACCATATTGGAGTGTGTAAGCGCAGATGGTCGCGTTTTGCCACCCCTGGTCATCTTTAAAGGGGTCAACGTCCAACAACAATGGTTTACAGGCCAAGTGGATGACGAGGACTTCATCGACTGGCAATTCCGTACCTCTGGAACCGGCTGGACCAACAATGCCATTGCTCTGCGTTGGCTGACGGACATATTTCTGCCGCATACGAAGCCTTCGCATGGCGGTTGGAGACACCTCATTCTGGATGGCCATGGGAGTCACGTCGATGAGCCCTTCATGCTGGCCTGCGTGGAGGCTAAGGTCTGGCTGGATTTTCTGCCAGCGCATACCTCACAGGTCCTTCAGCCCTTGGATTTGGGGTCCTTCTCGGTGTTGAAGAGGGCATACCGGAACAAACTCCGTGAGGCATGCGCCTTAAGCCTCAACATGAATCCAAAGAAGCCTGAGTTTCTGGAGGCATGGAACAGAGCTAGGAAGGTGGCCTTCACCCCTGCCAATATAGCCTCAGGCTGGCTGGCGACCGGCATCTTCCCTAGGGACCGCTCCAAACCGCTCAATAGCAGGCTGGCGCGGCAGAGGGACCAGGACCTTGGAGAGCGCCCCAGAACACCAGAAATGAGGCCTCAAGAGGTCGATTCTCTGGCTGCGATATCGCCCATAGTGTTCCAGACCCCAAAAAGCTCACGCCAATTAGTGGACATCACCAGAGATATGCGTGGTTTGGAGCCTGCGTATGACAGGCCAATATTCCGGTTTCTCACGCGGAAGCTCCACAAGGCCCTTGACGATAAATCCGCTCAGATCGCGACCCTCACACACGAAAGGGACCAATTAGCGGCTGCATTAGAACGTCAGAAGTCTCAGAAACGTCGCAAAGTGAAGCCGAGCTCTCAACAACGCTTCGTTAACATAAGGGAGGTCAGACAAGTTAAAAGGGAGTTAGGAATAGGGGCATCGGACCTTGCTGCAGAATCTGACGCAGATGACTGGGTCGACCTGTTGGATTCGGATGAAGAAGAGGTCAGTGAGGCAGAGGAGTGCATTTTGATTTCTTGAGGCCAATTCGTAAGGTCATAGCTATCGTGGCGGTTGAGATATTCAATTATTTGCATTCAGGGGTCACCATGAGGCATGGCTGAAACCGGTGGCGCGTGAAGCCCCTGACGCGCGAAGGGGTACACGAGCTTACATGTTGGCCTTAAGGGCTTTCAATACACTCCGATGCCTCAATAAACACCTTTGCGTCCGAAACAATATGGTATTCCCAGTCCTTTACGTCAGTGCCAACTCCAGTTTCATCCGGAAGCAGGCCCATGGACCTGTTCACTCTGCAAACGAATCAACGGAACGTTGGCCTTCGATGGGCTGGTTCCAGCAGACACAGGATGGCCATGATATCCGTCGATTGATGTGCGCTCTTTAGTGTGCTAAATTCACCGTGCGAGGGGCGTGTCTCCGGCAGGAACATCTCCTTCTACCACCGTAACGCAATTAAATTATTCGTCCAGCCTATAGTGGAGCAACGCAATTATCAAACTTCCGAAGTCTTACTCATCGAGGTAGTTGAACCATTGATACTGGACGTCAATGCCCTTGAAGATGAACAGGTGTGGCAAGACGCGGCCAGACGCGCTCACGCACTCCAGAATCGACACTTACTCTCTGATGCCTGGTTCCATGGTGCAGACCTTCTTTAAGAGGCCGAGGTAGTCACGCTAACTAAATCATGATGACCTTATACAAGGCAGTTCAGATTGGCCTATGCGCTGGTTCCCAAAATTGACACACCGAAGCTAAAGCATGCATCATTTAGATTTCACCGACGCCAGACTAGCGTCTCTGATGACTAGGGATAGCCATATCTGTACCACTGGTTATTATCGAGGTGAAACAAAGCGAGGAACGACGTACTCGCCTCTTGGCTCAGACCTCACAGCGACCAAACTAGAGGCACGATAGACACTCGACGTACGAGCAGCCAGAACATACCGTGCTTATTACTAGTATGCCAACACACTTGCAGCATTGTTTGGCGTAGAAAGCCATTATTTTGTTAGTAATCGTAATGATGACGATGTAACTGATCTTCTTATGGATGGCCCGGATGGAGCAGAGCAAGGTATTTCTCGCGGACAAATTCCGGGTAAGGGGGTAGGAAGACAAAATAATTTGATGTTGTGATATTTTCGATGGCGAATCAAGAAAGATTGGATTGACAAGGTGTCGCGAGACGAGCCTATTGTCACTAACAAGCCTACCAGGTCACGTGACTTTATGTAAGCTCAAGAGCCTAGCCTGTCAGGCGGGCTACGGAGCTACTATATCTACGTCTGGATCCTCAGATAGTTTTCCTTTGTTTTTCCTAATAGAACAACTAGAACCTCGTTCCTCACGTCCCCTGAAGTGCGACACAAGGTGAAAAGGCAGACTCGGCTGTCTTTATGGGCGCACCCACCCCCGAGGCGCAAGGCACTTCATGCCCCCTAATTAATAGTAGCCCTCCCACAGTTTATAATAGTGTCTGTTTCTGGGTTGCTCATGAGGGTCTATTGTACTTTTGTAGTAATTAAGAGCGTGCGAAGAACGTTAGACGAGGATAGTACTAATACACGTACCTAGTGGTATTTATTGGTGCCTAATAGATATTACAGGATGACTGATATAACTTCGAAACTGGGACAAAATCCAATTGTCTTATAAAAGGGTTGTGCGGAGTCTTTCCATCTATATTTTTGGGCTTCGTAGGATTTGTACTTTAGAGCGGAAGCGCACTATAGGTAGTCAAGACTGAGTGACACACTCCGATGACTATTGTCTATCTTTACAAGAAGAGATCTCTGTAGAGGCTATTCCCTTCTGTCAATCGTCTGGAGGTGTTGTTCTATATACACGCTTCTTGCTGTCCGTCTTGCGTTAGTGGCGGTGCTAGAGTGTTCTTTAAATCCTTTAAGTCATACGAAGGGTACTTTCTGCGTCCTTCCTAGAAGGTGCTCAACCCATTACATGTACTTTATACTTTCACAACGTAAGTTTCCACGTCACTTCCAGGTGCCTAGCTATCTAAGCCAGTAAGTCATTGTGCCGCACCTCAAAGCTTAATTTATTAATGACCCAACCTCAACGCCTTAAATCAACCAAACCAACTAGTCAACGATAACACCTAGCCACTAGACTCCTTCACAAAAGCCTCTAGCACTTTGGGTTCAACCTGGTATTGGTGAGTCGCATCGGAAGTCGCCTCAACACTCGTACATCGTCAATATAGCACTAAATTCTCATGATCTCGATGAAGACACCTTCAATGTCATATATTGCTCATAGTTATGGAATGTGTCGCACTGCAGGGGACGTGAGGAACGAGGTTCTGGTTGTTCTATTAGGAAAAACAAAGGAAAACTATCTGAGGATCCAGACGTAGATATAGTAGCTCCGTAGCCCGCCTGACAGGCTAGGCTCTTGAGCTTACATAAGGTCACGTGACCTGGTAGGCTTGTTAGTGACAATAGGCTCGTCTCGCGACACACCCCCTCAGCCGAACCGATCCGCTCGGTGTGGCTGAAAATCGCTTGGTAAGGGTCCTGTGAAGCGATCCGTCCGAACTTCGCTTGTGAGCTGCAGTGACGACCGAGATCAGACGATGAGTTGTTGTGCCCACTCGCATGTTAAACCATCTCGAAGCCGTGACCTGTGCTGAGTCACAGCTGATCACTGCGATTGAATTGAACCCTCGTCTGAACTCCTTACGCCTGTGGGAGTAGCTGTGCCGCTTCAACCTTGCGTTGTTCATCGGCATCTCTTGTCATCGCGTTTCGCACGCTATGGGTGAATGAGTCACCTGTCATTTGAGCGCTCTCCAGGTGAATCGATCGTGAGTCTGGCTGCTTCGGTCAGTAAGTTCGGACGAGGCGGGACCCCAGAGGCTTAAGGATATAAAAGAAGCCTTTCCCTCCGACTTCTCCATCCTCTCACATCTATCTCCTCCGTCTGCAAGATTGCCACAGCCTTCAACATTCTCTTCTCGCTTCTCAGATCATCCATCCAAACTCTTCTCGTCTTTTTTCCGCCATCATCAGCAATGTCTGCCGGTTTGTTCGCTCCTTGCCTGTTCTCTGGTGCTCATTTTGCTAACTTTTTTCTTCATAGCGGTTGGCCAAGGCAGTGGCGGGCGTGCGCCTGTCCAGGGCAGCGGCAAGCCTGGCCGCGATCACGAGGACAGCGAGTCCGACATAGACCCCGAGGAGCTCAAGCGTGCCAGAGAGCTCATTAAGCGCGCCAGGGCCAAGGACAAGGCTCGCAAGGCCGCTAGCCCGTCTCGCGCTGAGATGGCTATTCTGCGGCGCCAGAAAGGTGACTTGCGCTTCACACCCTGTCTCCCTTGTTTGCGTGGTGCCGAGCGTCATTCTCGTGGCCATTGCCACGATACTCGCTTGCCAGGTGCCTTGAAGTGCTACGAGTGCACTTTAAACAACCATCAGTGCGAGGAGGTGCCCGAGTGGCTTGCCCTGGCTGCTCGTTCCTTGTTGCGTGAGCTGAACCGCCCGGTCCAGAACGTTGTGAGTACCCTTTTGCTGCTGATTCTCCTGATGACTGTCCTGACAGGCTTGCAGCCTCAGATTCGTCGCATGAGAGCGACCGTGAAGGGCTTGCGCGATCTGCATGGCCTTCCCGACGACCACACGCTTCTTGGAGGCGACGTGGGCTCTCCTGAGCCTCGCAGCGCTCCGGCGTCCGACAGCTCTTCGCCGCTCTCTTCCCCCCCGCCTTCTGAGTCTTCTCCAGCGCCAGAGACGCCTACGCCTGGTCCTAGTGCGCGTACCAAGCTGCCTGAGAGGCGTGGCGAGCGGAGAAAGTAGGACTTAAGCTCGAGCTTTAGTTCCTCCAATGTTTCCGGCGACAATCCTGCGGATCTTGGCCCTATCGTGGAGCTCAGGGAGCGCGCTCCTCGCGTGCAGTACCACACGAAGGAGGCTCGGAGGAAGGGAAAGCAAGGTCCTAGCTGGGGTTAACGGTGGCGTTTTTTCTTCTTGGTAGCTTGTGGGATGCTTTGCGGTGCGTTTATAGATACTAAAGCCCTGCTCTTAGCAGCAGGGAGTATCTCGTCTGCGATGCTTTGAGATTCTTCAATCCATATGCGTTGTTTTCCATTCTCTGCTTCCTCGATCGCTTGTCGGATGTCCTGAAGGTTAAGAGTCGCTCTGAATTGTTCAAATTTCGCCCGTGGTAGATTCTTCGTTAGTCCGTCGGCTGGCATATCCTTTGTGGCGAGATAGATCAATTGAAATGAGCCCCTGGAGTATTCTTGGCGGAGCCAGAGGTTATGTATATCAACGTGCCTTAGCTTCGTAGATACCCTCTCCTGATTGCCGATGACAAGGCGTATCGTCTGCTGGTTATCACAGGAGATGCTGAAAGGCGCGTCTAAGACGAGCTGGATGTCTCTAAATAGCCTCTGAAGTGCCATGGTCTCCTTGGCTGTCTCGCTGAGCGCCAGAAGCTCTGCCTCCGTGGTGGAAGTGGTAACTGTCGCTTGTCGGCTGGCCTTCCAGGCTACTGGTCCTCCGAATAGCTGGATGAGGTATCCCTGGGAAGAACGACGCGTCTCCGGATCGTCTGCAAATGAAGCATCCGTTGAGATAACTAGCGCCTGTGGGATAGACTGCACTGCTTTCTTCATTCCGTAGCGTATCGACACGTATCTAGTGCTAAACGCGTACCGTATGCACCAGTCAGCTGCCTCGAGATGCTCTTGACTTGGATTCGTGAGGAAGCGAGATAGCTGTGAGCAGGCGAAGGAAAGGTCCGGCCTGATCATAATAGCGCTGTAGAGGATGCTCCCAACTCGTTCCTGGTAAGCTTTAACTCGGTGAGCTGGAGCAGTGTTTTGATGAGCTTCTAAGGCTGTGGACGGGAGTGGTGTCGCTGGTGACTTGTCGTCCTGGAGGTCAAAACGCCTCGCTATCTTCTCAAGATAGCTGTCATGCGAGAGCCAGAGTAATCCCTCGTTTCTCTTACGAGTGACCCTGACCCCTAGGTAGTAGCCCACAGATCCTTGGTCCTTTAGCTCATAGATCCCCTTGAGAGCTTCGATTAAGGCGAGTGCCTCCTCTTTAGCTTGTGGGCTGTAACAGACTAGGAAATCGTCCACATAGAACACAACGAAGATCGTGCGTTTCTCGTTGTAGAACAGGCAGGGTTCCTCAGGTGTGCTGACAAGCCCAAGTCTTCGAAGTGAGCTCGAGAAGTCTCGGAACCATAGTTGAGGTGATTCCTTAAGTCCATAAAGTGCTCTGTTCAGCTTGAGACAGTATCCTGGCCTTTCGTAGCCCGGTGGATGTTCCACGAAGATTGGTTCGGAGTTTTCTGCGAAAAGTGCGTTCAGGAATGCGTTGACAACGTCGAACTGTCTGACTTCCCAGTCGAAGTAGGCTGCTAAGGCCATGATAATCCTGAAGGACTTCGAGGCTAGCGTGGCAGCATACGTGCTGGCTAATGAAGTGACAATCTGCTTGTCTCCTCGCACGCAGATCCTTGCTTTGCAGCGAAGGTGTTTGTTGTTCTCATCGAATTTATCGGTGAAAACCCATTTTAAGGGCAGCTTGAAGAGCGAGGGAGCGTCTGGAACCTCCTCCCAGGCTTCCATAGCTATTGCCTTGTCGATCTCGAGCTTAGTAGCTTGTCTGAACTGCTCTCCTCTGGGGTGAGTAGCTAATTCACGCCAGGACTTGGGTGGAGGAGCGAAGCCCTGCGGTCCGCTCGGTTCGTCTAGCTCCTCGAGTGCTCTTTGAGATCGTGTTGACGCGAATATTCGCGCATAAATAGTTCTCAGGAGGTCCTCATCTTGGCTTGTGGCCTCCTTAGCGAGACAGGTACTTAAGAGTGCATCGAGATGATCAGTCTCTTGCTGGGTTATCTCCTTGAGCCCGAATAGCAGCGAAAGGAACGACTGCTGATCCGTTTCCTGTCCTCTTTGGAGTCTCGAGCTCCTCCTCGCCGGTTGCGTCGGCTGTGAGGCTCGGGATCTCCTACCCCTAGTTGCTCTGCGGCTCTCAGGCGGTCTCTGGTCCGTCTCTTCGTCAAGAGGTCGAACAATAATTTCGTCATGGATCTCTTCTTGTAGATCCGTCTCTGGAGTCTGACCTTGCAGTCTCTGAGGAGCTATGCTCCGGTCTGGTGTCCCAGTTGAGCTCGTCGGCCTGCGTGCCGAGATGTCTGCTGGTTCTGACACTTCGGGTGAGCCTGAGAGTGGCCGCTCTGCTGCTCGTCCCGTATTTTCTGACCCTGACTCTCCAGCAGTTGCAACTGGCTGGTGATCACTGGATCTATGCCGTGGTTCGCTTATAAGGTGTTCCGTAGGGTAAAGCATGCTGTTTTCGCCCTCCGGCTCACTTAACTGGCGACCAGGCGTAAGAAGTCCTGTCTGTGCATCCGACATCCCAGGCCCATGAGCTCCTTGGATGTCTTCAGGTGCGCGTCTCACCCCCGAGTTCTTGTCGACTGGTCCCTCAGGTGTGTCCGGCACCCCCAAGTCCACGAGATGAGCCTCTCGAGTGGAGTCGGGACGTGTTTCAGGACTTATGGCGTCGTCTAGCTCCTCAAGGGCTTCCCAGAGCGGCATCGACTCATTCGTAAAGCCTGCTTCGCTCAATGGGATCTCTGAGGGCTGAACTTCCAGATATTCTATCGCCTCAGGCTCAAGACGTTGCGAGTCTCGGCTGGAATAGAACTGCGTCTCGTCGAAGGTGACGTCTCGCGTCTGGATGACTCTGCCGTGCTTGGGCAACCAGATCCTGTAGATGTTCCTAGCGGCGTAACCTACTAGATATCCGATCTGAGCCCTTGGTTGAACTTTGAACGCTCGTCGGTCCAGCCCAGCCGCTCGTCTCTGGTGTAACGCATACGCTTTGCAGCCGAACACGTATATCCCAGACCAGTCTGGCCGTAGGTCTGCGTGTATATCACGCACATGAGCTGGGCTGTACCGCTCTTCATTCTGCACAAACCAGGAGTCTAGCGCCTCATCTGGGCTTCGGAAGCGTTGCGCCTGTGATGGGCACATGTTGATGAGCTTGGTTGCCGCTCTCGTTGCTTCCGGCCAGAGCGCCTCGGGTAGCTTGGCGTGTTCCCTTAGCTTCAGTGCCTTATTGATGACCTCCTGACCTGCTCTTTCTGAGCCCCCATTCGGCTCATGGGTGTTCGGAGGGGATATCTCAAGTTCGATTCCTTCCTCCTCTGCCCAACGCTCATATTCGGTCATGCCCTGGATTGCTATCACTCCCTTCTCCCCGTCGTGCTTGAGGATTGCGATGTGAAGGTTGTAGCGCCTGAGGACATGCCTTTTGAAGCTTCGCAGTATTCGAAATAGCTGCGTGTGTGACTTGGTAGGCGAAGTGAACGACCAAAGCTTTCCGCTGTAATCGTCCTTCAGGACTATTAACCAGCGAGACCCATCATACCCACGTGGATAGTCAAATAGGTCCCAGAGCACCCTGAAGAACGGTCTTGGGGCTCTTTCTGCTGGAATTCGACTGATAAGTCGTCTGGCGTCCGTAAGTCTGCAAGTCTCACACTCCGTGAGCGTCTCGCCTTTGAAAGCGACATTCTGTCCTCTCTCAGCGAGCTTCCTGAGCGCATCTCGGCCTAGGTGTCCAGCCCTAGCATGCCAGAGTGCCTCAGAATCCATCCGTATCCTTGGTCTTGTTTTTTGAGCTTCACCTGTGGGTGCTTTTCGTATGGCGGGAAACGCTCTCACTGTCCCAGCCGGTGCGGAGATGACTTGAGAGGCGAAAGAGAAATAAGAGTAAAGAGGCTTGTATTCGAGGAACGTAAGGTTGCCTACTCTTTCCAACTTTCGCACTAGAACGCCTTCTCCGTGCTCACCATAGCGTAGAGCGCACTCTCTGCCATGGTACCAGATCCCTGCCTTCAGGAGTCTCGCCTCTGAGATGATGTTGGTGTGGAATCCTTCGACTAGTTGCACGTCATGTAGCACCAGGTCTACCTTGCCACCCTTGGGACCGTTGAGTAAGCCCCTTAGGACCCTTGTGCCTGATCCCTTGATGGAGAAGGCCGACGACCCTGCCTCCACAACTGATCCAGGACGCGAAGGAGTGAAACTTCCTTCCTCAAGTAGCTCCATGGAGTTGACAATGTGCGAGGAGCCGCAACTGTCAACGACAGTCGACTGTGAGAGGTTGTGAGGGCCGATTTGAGCGGTAACCGCCAGGTTGATGTTGGCAGGCGTGGGAAAGGCCTCAGGGATAATAGTAACTGCGACGAACGGCTCAGAGGTGGTCTGACCTGCTCCCTCTCCCGGCTTCTTCTCCTCGATGAGCTTGCGGAGTGAGTCCCAGTGTCTTGCCATGGCTCTTTCTCGTATTTCCTTTGCCTTAGTGTTGTTGAGTCCCCTAAACTTGGCTCCGTTAGGTAGGAGGTCCGCAGAGCTCGTTAGGGCAAACTGGAGACGTCTGCACTCCTTGGGTTCCCATTGGTGCTTTTCTCCGCGAGGCAGGCAAGGACAGGCGTGTAAAGTTCCGTAGTTCCGTTTTCTCGCCTGTGAGGTGGTCTGATGGGCTTCTCTTTGATCTCCGAGTGAGGCGAATGACTTGTGACGTTTGTCTAGCGTGCTAGAGGAAGTCACCTGCTCGAGAAAGATGGAGCTCAGCTGAGTTAGCGTGAGTAGTTCCTTTCCGGTCACTTCGTCCTTGAGCATCTCGTCCAATTGAATCTGAGCCCATTGTGGAGCCATGCGCTCGCGAACTGCCTTCAGAAACGCCTTAGTTGCAAGTGCGCTTTGCACTTCAGGGATCCCATGGGCTTCGGCGAGAGCGTGAATAGCGGTGAACTCGGCATGCCAGGCTTCTGGAGAGATTCCCCCCTTTGACGCGTTTGCCAGGACTCGCTGGTAGCGATCTTGAACTGCGTTGAGGACGGTGGACTCCGCCGGTTGATACTGCTTCCTAAGCTCCTTAAGCAGCTTCTGGAGCGTGTTGGTCTTGCTTCGCTCGATAGTCGTGGTCGTTCCGCTCTCGATAGCGGTGGTAGCTTCGGTGGCTATGCTGACTAGCTTGAGTTTCTTCTCCTCGGCCTCGATGCGCCCGTAAGCTGCCGTGAGGTACTCCTTCTTGACCGTCTGCCTGACCCATTCGGTCAGAAACAGATAATGGTTGTTGAGAGTATTCCAGATGCTTGTGTCGGCTGCAAAGGCTCTCAGCTCTCGTTGGAAACGCCTCTCTGCTGCGTCCAATGCAGCAGAAGACTCATTATTCGCTCCTTGAGGTTCCTGGTAGACTGGTCTTTCAATCAGGCCAGTCGTACTTGCTGACAAGCAGGACCTTCGAGAGCGTGTGATCGGACATGTTGAACGGGGTTCGCAGTGAGGCTGGTCTCAGCTGCGAATAAATGGATGGATGGATGGAAATGGGGTTTAAAGAGAGTCCTCACGATCCTGAGACTTGTGCAGCGTTTTAAGTGCGTTGAGAGACGCAAGTAAAGGCCGGGCTCATAACTGTCGCACTGCAGGGGACGTGAGGAACGAGGTTCTGGTTGTTCTATTAGGAAAAACAAAGGAAAACTATCTGAGGATCCAGACGTAGATATAGTAGCTCCGTAGCCAGCCTGACAGGCTAGGCTCTTGAGCTTACATAAGGTCACGTGACCTGGTAGGCTTGTTAGTGACAATAGGCTCGTCTCGCGACAAAGGCAAAATAGTTGAAGCGTATAGTAGTAGTAGTAGTAGTAGTAGTAGTAGAAGTAGAAGATTCTAACACCTAGCGACCTATCGAGGCCATGAGGACCCCCTACATGTCTAAGCCTAGGAAAACCGTGCCGGTCAAATGTCCGGCCGGATGAAAAACCCAGGTGCCGTCGCGTCGTGCCGCCTTCCCCTACCATCCGTGTAAGTCCGTCGCTGTCTGAAGTCGAGCCACAGATGAGCAAGCATACCGGAATGCACACAAACGGGGATATTTGACTTCCATTAGTATGTACCATGTAGTGCTTTGGTAGGCGAAACCCACCGTGGCTTTGCTCATTGAAGTGGTTGCCTTGGCGGATGAAGGGAATCGTTTACGGCTTGGCGAAGTTTTTAGTGGTTCTGGACTACGATTAGGGACTAGCATTATTAGACTCCCTGAGCCTAAAGTTCATCATGTCCGAAGTAGTTTGATGTTCGTGTTCCGGTATTGGATGCGACACTTCTGCCCCTACTGGTGTAAGTGGGTCTCTACTAAACCTGACACTCGTGATCGAGATCAAACCTGCGGCGGTTCGGAAGTTGCGTCCTGTATGTAAAGGAGGCTGGGGGAGTCTGGCTATAGGTCCACTTGTTCGTATATATATATGTAAGTTCTAATAGCCTCAGATCGAGGGAATATGGAATGCGAATTGCAAGCGATCGATATATTTGTACCCGAATGACAGCGTCTACCCATCATGACAGGGATTGTAGCCCCTGATGCCGCCATGTCTCTACGGCGCATGCCCGACTTCTCATGGGATCGAGACCCTACCACTGTACGCGCTGTGCCACCGGTCTATGTCGGGCGGAGCCTGTATACCGACTATGTCCACCTGGGAAACAACAAGGCGGGGTGGCTTGGCATGCGCCGCCAGGGCGGCTATCAGGTCGTCCAAGTTCGCTATACTCCTCACCTGACCATTTCGGATTTCCGGACTCTTCTGGGGATCCGACATCCGAACATCGCGCCTATGCTCGGAATCTACTCCAGTGGGCATACCACTGCTGTGGTGCATGAGCAGGTGGATCTCGACCTATTTGACATCGCACCCTTCCTGTCTGAGGTGGATATTGCGAGCGTTATAGTGCAGGTGCGATGGCCCGTCTCGATACTTGCCCCAGGGCTATAACGAGATCACAACCCCCGCACATCCCCTATGAAGGCCGGCAGCTGAATGACGCTAGATACTTTCGGCCGTCACCTATCTGTTGTCCCAGCCTATTGACGTGCGTATCAGGACGGTTCGTGTCTTGCTGTACGGGGCAGTGAAACTAAGTAAGGCCCTCCCCAACGCACCAAAACTCCCGCTAAGTCGCTCTAACCTACAGTTCTTGATCTCAGCGAGAAGCCATCGACCGACCTCTGTCGCCGAAAGGCCATGCATCGTTTCATGGTTTCGTACGTGGAGCAGGTCATGACAAATATGGCCGCTGATAACTCTACTTGGACGTATGACGCCGCCGATTTCTTGGATGTTCTGTACTCTGGCCAGCTGCCTCCCATCAGTGTGAGTCCACAGCTAGGGAATGCCTTTCCGTGGTATTGACGACCGACAGCACCCTTTCCTGCATCAGTCGAAGCCCCCCATTTGCTTGCGCAGGTGGACTTTGTCGGCCGTATGCATAACTCTGGTCAAGGTGGAATGTGGCAACCATGGAAGACGACATAGTGGATACGAAGCCTCGTGATATAGCTAGTGAGGACTTACACATATTTGACTGGCAAGCTCTTTTCTGTTGCCTCTAATGGGGCTGGGTATACCTGGGAGATGAATGGAAACCTCAAGACGTGCCTTGACGAAATATGATAATGACTAGCCAAGTACCAAATGAATGTATCGGGGAGCTCGTCTTACCCAAGCTAGTTACCCCTATACAATAGCAGCTAATTCGGCCTTAGAGTACATCCAGGCCTGCTATGAATCAGTCTTAGCCAATAGTTCGTGTGTGCCGCATCAACTTCGGATTTCCAAGGAAGCAACAGGCTTAAAATTCGTAATATTCAACCTAGTTGGATTCCTTTCTTGCTTGAGTGAGAAGCAGCCGCTTTTACAGGCCCGAACAGGACAATGCTGGGGCTTCCTAATTACGGCAGCGAACGGGTGGCTGTCTAACGATGGGAGGAGATATTTACCGGCTGATCAAAGAAACGATGCAAGCTAAGCAATGATCAGGCCTCAATGCATCGTCTCCGCCCCAGAGCAAGTGTGCCTGCAGCTTCTACCCTGGCTCGGTGTGCCATCGGACCTCTTCCATCCGTCGGACTTCAATCAGTCCGATACCGTCTTGTAGCGCTTTTGGGCTGTTCTTATAACCGACATAGCATTCGTGGTCCTTGTATTCAATGCGTATCGTGATCTTCTAAGTCCAGTTTGATTTTCCCACCCCGAAAACACTATCGCAACATGACGGGGGAGTCTGCTTCAAGCAATTTTGAATCATCTAATTGTGAGCTACAACATTCACTCTATACCTACGACCGTTTTATGCTAACATCTCCAGGCAAAAAAAGGACAGTGTCTTCCTTGTCTCCCGCTCAGCTTGCTGAAAAGCGAGCAAAGGATCGCAAGGCCCAGCGTGCCTGTCAGAAACGCGAGAGAGAGGCAATTGAACGCTTGGAAAGAGACATCGAAGAGCTTCGTAGTGAGAATCAAACGCTCAAAAATGAGCTTGACATGCTGAAAACTAGCATCCGCCTCTCTGTTAATGAGCCGCCAAGCTCCATGCAGCCGGGTAATTCTTGCCCTTGTATTGCGCATAGAGCCACACACTTAGCCGATAAACTGATGTTTTTACAGATCTCTATATTTACACGCCCCTCGTATCTTGGGAAGACCAGCGACTGGTTGGCCCTCTGATGCACGACGACACGCCCTACTCTGGGACTGGATGGCCCATACATTATCAGCCACTGGCACCACCACCTGCCCCAAGTCCTTTCCCCTTCCCTTGCTCTTCTACCCTTGAAGTTCAACCCCTTCATTCTGGCGCAATACGATCTTGGGGCTGGCAGGGTGTCTCATCAAATACAAGCGAACCAATTCCTAGTTTAGCGTCAAGGCGTGAGGTGTTAGGCCCCGGTAGGATACAGCCCCTTGACACACCCGGAAGCCAGGTCGATATCTAATGACAGACTAGGGGTTGGGCAGCCTGCAAGCAGAGTCGTACCTGATCCGCACACGTGCCAGGACGTGTCGTCGAACATGGATCCTGCATACTGTCCAGAACGATCGGCGCTATGAAAAGTCCAGTAAGCATGGCTTTATGACAGCTGTCTTGTCGTTCGTCTGACTGATCTTGATCCAGAGCACTTCCCGAGGCTCTTAGGTGCTGGGGGGTGGGGGTGGGGGTGGGCCGTCGAACTAGCTCGGCCTCTTGGGTGTTTTGATGGGGCGGGATGTTGCAGTGCGTGTGGGCCAACTCACTGCGCCACGAAGCAAAAGCTTCAGTAATGATACAGTGGGATCATTAGGCCCAATTCTGCACTATAAGCGCTAGATCACAGGGGACCAACCTGCAGGCCGTAACACAGGAGAGACTCCGGAGAGGTGAGCTGATATTATGGGCAAAAGGTGATGCGTTCCTCTACGTCTAAATCACTGCAAACGCTTCAGTTGTTTAAACGGAGCTTGAAATTGCGGATATTGACAAGCATCTCTTATTGGAACCTCAGGCGGGCGAGCGCACGCTCTACGCAGTAAGCCAGAGCATCCAGGATGCAAGCGACGAAGTACCTCTGGGAAAGAGCTGTACGAGCAAAGTTAGAACAGTACGCTCTAGTGTAGTGACCCAAAGGATTCTACCACGAGCTTACAGTTACTCGGTCGAGCCAATATCATGCACCGACCTCCCTCCAAAAGTTTGAAGTCCTCGCATACCGGCCCATACGGCCGGTAGCATGGAAGTGAGTGGGAACACAGTTGGTGTTCTATAGTTATGAGGTATAACACTGGAATAGCGCCAAATACTAACCACCGTTGATCAAAAGGAGAGAGCGACCGGCTCCCCGGATTCGGGCGTTATAGGATGCAGAAAGACCCATCAAGCATGTAAGAAACTAAGCAACTGATGCCACGCACGTTCCAGGCCCTAGGGCCTAGCCAACGTGCCAACAGCTACTTGGCTTCCATTTCTATCTGGTCTGATAGCAACATCACCGACTTTTACAGCTGCCTTAGCGCCTGGGAGAGCTTCACAGCGCTTTTAGCATATGCGCGCGCTTGTAAGATGGCCCATTCTCCTCGCTGTCTTCATCGTCGGTCGCAGGAGGACTTTGGCCGCTACTCGGTGCCATTGCCGCCATCGTTCAAAGCCGAATCAGAAAGGTCGAACTCGTCAAGGCTGCCTGGGCTATCTGGCGTTTCACTCGAGCTGAGACAGTCGCTGGTCTCTATCCAAGAGACAAGTCAGCATATAACCAAGTCACGGTAAGGCCATGGCTTACCCTCATAGTCGTCGTCCGTCTCTGACTCGTCCACAGGCAACCTGTGACGGGCTCGCATGGCGATCTTTTCGAACTTTCCAGCAGGGGCCGATGCGTAGGAACGGATAATTGTAGACAAACACTATATTTCTTCCATCTTCAATTAGCGGTGGATGACTTCAATCTTTATATCCATGGTCCAACGCTTGCCCAGGTTCACATCGTGGTATGTAGTGTTGGGCTCTCTGCGGGCAGCCCTTATTGTGCAGGTCTAAGTCCAGATCTTGTCCGTCTTCGAAGGTGAGAAATTACCCAACTCATGTGGGACTCGGCCCCGTTGCGCCCTATTTGGTTCTCGATCTTCAGGACTCGGAAAGGAGCGAAACCGGAGAAAAGGCGCTCTATGTCATCGTTTCATTCCGCTGCGGCTACTGCAATTTCTGCCACCAGAAGCACAAAGTGGAAATGAGACGCTGCAACGGGTGCGCTTAATGTATGTACTGCGCCATTTTGAACATGGCAAGATGTAAGAGGAGCCGAAACGAACCGGATTGATCGCACGGTGCCGTTGGATTTGTTGATTCGCCACTTTCTAGTCTCTTCTGGCCAAGTCGCTCGAGCTGAATAGCGGCGCCCTACAGCTTCTTTTCCTCCTGCTACCTATGTATGTATCCACCGACTATTCAGCCCGCCGCACAATGTAGTAACACTGTGTCCTTCCTTCCCTCCCAACCTACCCAATCAGCCCTAAACCGTGCCGATGATCTCTCGGTTTCTTCAGTTTCTTGCCCTCACCATCGCTGCCGCTCCTATCCCAGGTATAGGGGCTCTTGGCCATGGCACGGGCTTTCCACTACGAGAGTTTTCCATGTACAATACCAGCATGATTAAACAGCCTGCTGCTCTACGACCACTGAAACTCCAGATAATTAACAATCTGAACGACAGCCAGGTGTTTGCTTATGTGACGGGTCGGGACCGCGCTGGCGCTACGAAATTTCTCATGGCCTCGGGGACCTGGTTTTATCCTGTTACCCCGGAGGGCCCCCATCCCGTAACGGTGGATCCTGCCTTAATATCCATCCCGCTTGGGAGCCATGGCGAGATTTCCGAGATCGTCGTTCCTGACTATCTCGTCTCCGGTCGCGTCTGGGTTTCCCTCGGCGCCCTCCAATTTCACACCGTTGCCTTAAAGGGCGGGTCGGCCTCCCTTGTGGAACCATCCACCTTGGACATGAAAAACGCTTCGAGCAGTGTCACTTGGGGTTTTATGGAACTCTCCCACACGGAAGAGGACGGAATCTATGCCAATATATCCTTCGTGGACTTCGTCGGGCTCGTGCTGAGCCTGGTCCTGACGCTCGGTAGCGGGCAGGTCCAGACGGTTCTGGGGCTTCCGTGGGATGCTGCCAAACGGGTGTGCGCCGCCTTGCGCGAACAAAGCCATCTAGATGGCGGGCCGTGGGGCGAAATGTGTATTATGTCAGGGGATGGCCAACCACTTCGCATACTGTCTCCGAATCTGCACAAGACCACCCATCCCGGAGCGACCGAGGGCTACTACGACACGTACGTCAGCCAGGTGTGGACAAAGTATGCAAGCCAAGACCTGGCCATCGATACGCAATCGCGAGCGGGCGTGGTCCAATGCCGTATCGAGGATAACGATCAACTCTGCTGCGAGGGTGACAACCGTGGATATGCCCGCCCAAGTGCATCCGATATCTGGAGCTGTAGCACGGGACCGTTTGCCATTCGCGCAGAGGACAACGCGATTCACCGCGCAGTGGTGCCCCGACTATGCGCTACTTTTAGCCGGTCTACTTTGTTGATAGACGGTGGTGCCACCCAACCCTCGGTTCCGAGCGGACGATACTACCCTCCAGGTCCTGCGAACCACTATAGTCGTATTGTTCACCAATACCAGCTCGATGGCAAGGGCTACGCTTTCCCGTACGACGACGTAAGCCCTGAAAAAGACAGGGATGAAGTAGCGGGCGTGGTAGCGGGACGGAACCCTCGGCTTCTGCAAATTTTCGTCGGGGGACGAGGAACGGATTGATGTACCCGCCTCTCGAGGTCTCTGTACAGGCGTCTATTCAGTGGGGAGACTCAGTGATTCATAACATAATGTGGAAGGGGCCGATAAATACAGGACTCGGGTATTTGAGCAGATTATAGACCTGCTGCTCGTCGCAATGGATGTGTCTTGCATCTTGAACGGGGAATTTTGTTATTAGGACCTATACTCAAATAACCTGGACGGCCGATAGGCACAGAAACTCGCGTAACCCAAGCATAACCATCACGCAGCTCTTCTTCGTAGTGGGTGAATAGAAAGGGATAACTATAGATATAAGGCGTAAAAAGGGCCCAACTGCTAGAGGTGTTAGTGTCTGGGTTGATGTTCTGCGATCTAGATATTCACAAATCCTCCTTCGCCACATATCGGCGTTAAGATGCGGTAGTATCGACGGCGAAATATGAGCCAGGCGATAACTGTATGGATAACAGTGGTATAGCGCGTCTGGACCAACTGCCCGCTGAGGCATAAAGCAAAAGCTTCGGGAATGATCCACTTCTTAAGATCATTGTGTCCAGTTCTGCACTATAAGTGCTACTCCTGCAGGGGACTAACTGCCAGGCCGTAACAAACAGCTCTCCATACGGTCTCAGCAGCGTTAGAACGTACTATGATGTACCAGCAAAGGGCCCTGGTTCTGAGCTTATTGGCAGCACCGGACGAATAAGCTCGATTTTCATTTCTAGGGTCCCTAGAGTGTGACTTGGTTTCTGTGGCACAAGCAAATTCAAAACACCTTCCAAGCGATTAGGCACAACTTAAGAATCGTCAAGCACCGATCCGTGGCAGTTTCTTTGCTTTCCTTTCGATTCAAGTCACTCTCAGATGTTATACATAAAAAGTCGCCATGGCTTCACTTCTCTTAACACCTCGTTGTCTAGACCAGCTTGGTCTTCTGTTACGGCGCGTCTAGGCCAACAGCCCGCTGAAGCATAAATAGAAAGCTTCGGGAATGATCCATTTGGATCACTCTATCCAGTTCTATACTACAAGGGCTACTCCTACAGGGGATCAACTGCTAGGCCGTAATACCTTCCTTCTAACTAATGCATCGTTGAGGGCAGAAGAAAACAGCACGGTGCTCTATTCCATGTGGAAGACAGGTCTTTGCCAGTTTCTTTGTCGTTAGTCTAGTCGCGAAGTCTTGAGTGTATTCATTCACGCCGGAAGTCATCACATACCGGCGGGCTGTGGCAGCAGTAATCCGTATGCCACTCAATCCCGAGCTCCCTTATTTCCTTCCTGTTCGTTTCCTTCCTGTTCGTTTCCTTCCTGTTCGTTTCCTTCCAGAATGGTTGCCATCGATTGAAAATTTACAGGTTCCATAGTCGAAACCCAGTCGCTGATGACGTCTGTCATGTCCAGTGATGGTGCGGCCGAGCTTTTATTAGTACCTAAAGATCCCGACTCTTCTTCTGGTGCCCGATTGGAGGTTTGGCACTTCAACGGGCTCTTTTTAGTCACGCCTGCCCAGTCCTGTACCGTTTCACCCGTTGCATGCCGATGCAGTTTTGGGATCTGTAGTCCGTTGCGTATTGGACGTCTAGAGGCGTAACGTTCTGTCTTGTGGTCGTGGCAATCCATCGAGACGGTCATGGAAGGAATCTGCCAGAGCGTGTTTCGGTCTTTAGATCACCTTGGTTGAAATCTAGAGATTCGAGTACGCTAGGCCCTACAAGTGTCAGTGGTCCGTATATATATGAGTTGCCTCGTTATGCTGGCCGTTTCCCGACCGCAGGAGGTCAAAGCGCGGCATCCATACACAGAATCAACTAATAGACCCAGAAAGGGCCTCATTCGTTGCGGCACCGTCCTACAGAAATGGAAGAGGCATGTACCGTAAGGGAGTGCCGGTGTAGGCCTCACTGCAGAGACCGTTTGTGACGGACCTTGCGGCCAGATACAATACCAAAATCGGCTGTAGTCGCAAATTCCACACATGGCTGGGCCGCCATACTGCTGCTTATGGCAGCCGATAGTGCTGCTCTATAGACGAAAAACTTTTTCGAAACCGACCCCACACAGCGATAACTTCACAACCACGACTCTATAAGCTACCGGATAGCCCGGAAACTGTTCCTAGGGCTTCATTTAGCCTAGAAATGGTCGATTTACCACCCTCGAGGCAAAGCGCGGGTGGTGGGAGCCGCCATAGGCCCGCCCCACCCCCCGAGCCGTCACCTCCGGACTCAAGAACACCATCGCCAGACAGCACTACAGCACCTGGACGCAGTCCAGAGGATATACGCAGTACTATAGACGACTTCAAACGCTTCCTAGCTGGTGAAGTCAACATTGTGGCCTTAGCCGCAGCAGTTCAAGCCGCTATCCCGGTCCTTGAGACGGCGGCTAAGGAATCGGACAACCAGCCCAGCGTCGAAAGACGTATCAATGCTATCGAGAACACGCTGCAAGCTATCTATAAGGAAATTGAAGCTCCTAAGACGTACGCTACAGCCGCTACTGCCCTTACCGCCGCCCCAGCGCCCAGGGCCCCCCAGGTAGCCAAGACTCTGCCTCCTCGACACGAACGGGAGGTAACAGTTACGGCCGCAGGAACTGAAGGCCGCACTTACGAGGAGATCGTACGGAAAGTTAACGCAGCAACAGGCAGAGAAACAGCAATAGCCGCACGGAAGCTTCCTAGCGGAGACTATGCTATTACCTGCAAGACAGCAGAAGAGAAGCGACAGCTGGAAACTGACCGGGCCTGGACCACCGAGGCCTTCGGAGAGAACGCCTCTATCCAGAAGAGAAAGATCCTAGTGGTGGCCCATGGCATCAACAAGGAGGCCATAGAGACGAACCAAGGGCAGCTAGAAGTCCAACTCCGGAACCAGCCCGGCGGCCCTATCGACGTCCTGGAGGCCAAGCTCCCTCGCAATGCTAAGACCTCGTCTAGGAAGGTCACGGCCCTATATATTGCAGTATCCACCGTTCAACAAGCGGAACAGCTATGTCGAGACGGCCTTATCTGGCAGTATGGCTACTATCCATGCGAGCCCTTCGCCGAAGGAGCACAGCTCAAGCAATGCTACCACTGCTACCGGTATGGACACATCGCCCGTGTCTGCCGCCACGCACGCAGGTGCGGGCTCTGCTCTTCAACAAAGCATGACGATAAAGAATGCCCAGAAGCCGAGAATAAGAGCCGGTACTGCTGCCCAGCATGCCGAGGACCACACACTGCGTGGTCTAAGGAGTGTCCAGTCCGCCAAGAGCAGGTCCAGATCGCCAAGGCTACTTATGTCACGAGACCGAAAGGATTCGCACTGCCCTCGCAAGAACCCCCTAAGTCAACAGCCGAGGACTGGCAGACAGTACAGCCGCGAAAGCGTCGAGCAACTAGCTGCCGTACTAGAAGCACTGGCAGAGCCCGCAGCAGAACCCACGAAGAGACAGACGACATGGACATCGAAACACCGGAGTCAACACTAAACAGCATCCACGCTCGACCATGACAGCGCTAAGGATCCTACACTGGAACACGCAGAAAAGCAAGAAAGCACAGATCCCGGTAGTCGATGCCATCTCCGAAGAGTACGACGTCCTAGCTATCCAAGAGCCCTGGCGAAACCCAAGCATGCGGACCACCTACTGCCCGAGATCCTCTCCATACTACCTACTTTACGCGACCGAGGGAGGCAGGGCATGCATCTATATTAATAAGAAGTACACCCCAGCGCAGTGGACATACGAGGCGCAGCCAAATAAGTGTCGTATCACAATCCAACTACCAGACGGTCCTATAACGGTTGTCTGCATATACTCGCCTCCCCCTGGGTCCACCAGCAGATCGGACCTACCCGCTATCGAAGCCCTCTATGCCGAACCCCAGCCAAGACGAACAGTCCTCGTGGGAGACTTCAACGTCCACCACCCCGTCTAGGGAGGATACAATGTCCGACCCTATAATGCAGCTAACAAGCTGCTCCAGCTAGCAGAATCCTGGAGGCTCCAGCTGATCACCCCCCCTGGAACACCGACATGGACTCGAAGAGGGTGCATGGACTCCACGATCGACTTAGCGTGGGCCACGGACGATCTCCGAGCTGCCTACGACGGGTATGCCCTATTTGCTGGATCCGATCACCTCCCCCAAGTGATACGCGTGGCTGGACCCTGTATAGACCGCCAAGACAGGCTACGACGCAGCTGGAAAACAGCTGACTATGACCAGGCGAAGGCAAAGGCAGCACACCTACCACAGCCAGGGCAACTCGAGACACCAGAAGAAATCGATAGCTACACCGAGACGTTAACTAAGGAGCTAACTCGGATAGCCGACCTGGTTGCCCCCCTCCGCCACTTTAAGGGGAGAGGCAAGGCCTGGTGGGACCACGATACAAAAAGAGCTATAGAGGAGGAGAGACGAGCCCAGCGAGCATGGCTATCCGACAGGACAGACGCAGCCTGGCGAGCCCTTCGGCAAGCATCCCTTGCGAAAAAGAAAACGATCCGCACCGCAAAGACAGCAACCTGGAGAGGCATGCTTCACGAGGCCTCTAGCCAGCCAGCTGGCGTCTGGAACATCGCGAGATGGGCCAGAACCGAAGGAGCCGCACCGCCGCTACCTCCAGCTGTCCCCACGCTTCACACACCGCGAGGCGAAGCAATGACCCATAAGGAGAAAACGGAGGCCTTCCGAGAGAGGTTTTACCCTCTCCCTAAGGCCATGTATACCGGCTTCCGTATAACAAACCGGCTCGCAGCGCCTCTCGACATCGACGACGAGGTGACAGCGGAGCAGGTCCAAGACGTCTTAAGCAAGGCAGGCCAGTGGAAAGCACCTGGACCAGACCAGCTTCCGAACGGATTCCTTAAGCGCTTAGGAAAGCCCCTCTCCCAGGCCTTAGCCTCCCTAGCGGAAGCATGCTGGCGTATAGGATACTACCCAACAGCGTTCCGCAAAGCAGTGACCGTTATCCTCCGAAAACCAGGAAAGCAGCCAAACGAGTACCGTCAAGCCGGCGGATGGAGACCTATCGCGCTGCTTAACACCATGGGGAAGGTGATCGAGAGCCTGCTGGCGCAACGGCTAGCCAGCTTTGCGGAAGAAAACGGGCTGCTCCCGGACGAACAGATGGGGAACCGAAAGGGCCGCTCCACGGAAACGGCCTTACGGCTGCTAACGGACCTAATCCGAACAGCCTGGAAGCATGGAGGTGCAGCAACCCTTCTATCGCTGGATATCTCAGGCGCTTTCGACTCCGTTGACCATAGAAGGCTCCTTGCCAACTTACGCGCGTTACGGGTCCCTATATGGACCATCAACTGGATCCGAAGCTTCCTATCTAACCGGTCCACGACGCTATTCTTCGACGGCCAGGAATCGGACGAGATCCCAGTCCCGGCAGGCGTCCCACAGGGCTCACCCCTATCGCCTATCCTCTTCTGCCTCTATACAGCCGGTCTCTATAAGGCTCTCCGCGCCGTACCAGGGATAGCTACTATAGCCTTCGCAGACGACACGAACCTCGTGGGCTTCGGCCTAGACCCCGAGCAGACCTGCGAGCGGCTGGAAGCCGCTCACAGGATCTGTAAAGAATGGGCAGTCAGCCACGGCATGACCTTCGCAGTCCAGAAATATCACCTAGTCCACTTCTCTCGAAGACGGAAAGGTCCGGACACGAAGATAGCCTTAGAAGGTCACGAAATCGAACCAGAAGACTCCTGCCGCGTCCTTGGCATCCAGGTGGATAGACGTCTCCGCTGGGACGTCCATATCCAGTCGATATCGAAGAAGATGGCGACGCAGGTCTATGCCTTAGACCGGATAGCCGGCTCGACATGGGGCGCGTCTCTCCAGCGAGCCCGCCAAGTCTATACAGCCGCCGTACGGTCTGCGATAGACTATGGAGCTTCAGAGTGGCACCGCCAGATCTCGAAAAATAGAGCTAAGGCACTCAACGACGTCCAGACAGAGTGCCTCCGAAAGGTCACAGGAGCTTTCAAAGCCACGGCCACTGCAGTACTAGAAACGGAAGCTTACGTGTCCCCCTTAGACACGTGGCTCAACAGAAGGGTGGCGGCGTCGGAAGAGAGGCTCCAACAGCCGCGTATCGCATCACTTATCCAAGCTAGATGCGACATGGCAGCTAGGTGGATCCTAACAAGGCCGACTCAACGACGTAGACCGACTGGTCCGGAAGTCCCCGACCGCAAGAGATGGCTAGACATGTGGCTAGCCGGAGAGTCGGCAAGCAAGGCCGAGGAGAGAGACTGGCTCCAGAAATGGCAGCAAAGCCAGACACTGCGGCAAAACCAGATATCGCGAGCTCCAGTAACAACAAAAAAGCCTCCGGAAAAGCATGTCCTTAAGCTCCATAAGGGGCTCCATAAGGCGGAAAGCTCGATCCTCGTCCAGGCAAGGACTGGCAAGATTGGGCTGCGGGACTTCCTCTTTAAGCGCAGGGTTCCTGGCTTCGACAGCCCATGGTGTGATTGTGGCCAAGGAAGGGAGACCGTCCGGCATATCCTTGTTTTCTGCCCAAGGGAGAGAGAAAGACGAGAATACCTTGTCCAGGCGCTAGGGGAACCGATAGACACGGACAGGATGCTCGATACCCCAGGGAAAGCAGGAACTATAGCGAGATGGCTGCTCCGCTCAGGTAGGCTGGGCATGTTCCAGCTGGCAAACCAACTCATCAACTAAGTTCAAGTACCCACTTTCGGGCACCCCCCACTTTCGGGCACCCCAAAAACCAGCCACCTGATTTTGTACTCTCCTACGTCTTTCCCCCTTTTCTCTCCCGTGTTCGCTCCAATCTATCCTAAATTTCGCATAGAGCCTCTGTTTATTACAATGAAGCAGTATTCCGAAGAAGACCTTCAACAAGCGCTTCAAGCTATATTAAGCGGCCAAACAATTAAGCGTGCCGCGATCGAACATGGGATTCCAAGGTCAACACTTCAAAACCGAATTAAGGGTCAACAACCAAGATCAGAAGCCTTCTCCGACTTCCAGAGGCTTAGACCGGTCCAGGAAGATTTACTTACAACCTGGATCCTAACCCAAGCTGCCCTAGGGCTTCCGCCTTCACACGCCCAAGTTAAGGAGTTCGCCGAACGCATCCTTCGGGCTCAAGGCGACAGCGAGCCACTCGGAAAGAGGTGGCTGCAGGCCTTCCTACGCAAGAACCCAGCTGTACGGGTCCAGAAAAGCCGGTCTATCGACTCGCAGCGTGTCAATGGCGCCTCAGTCGAGGTAATTCGCCCATGGTTCCGATATCTTCAGCTGCCGGAGATCCAGAGGGTGAAGCCGGCTAACCGCCACAACATGGATGAAGCAGGACTCCTAGAGGGTGCTGGATCAAACGGTCTAGTACTTGGAGGTTCGGAAAAACGCTCAGTCCGAAAGAAACAGCCTGGATCTCGTGCTTGGACGTCCTTCATTGAGTGCATCTCCGCTCAAGGACATGTCCTACCCCCCTTAGTCATTTTTAAGGGCAAGACGGTTCAACAGCAATGGTTCCCGCTTAATTTAAGCCAATTCAAAGGCTGGCAGTTCACTGCAACCGAAAACGGATGGATCACAGACCAAACAGCGCTCGAGTGGCTCGAGAAGGTCTTTATCCCGAATACCACCCCCGAGGACCCTTCCGAGTACCGCCTACTCGTTATGGACGGCCATGGTAGCCATACAACAACTGATTTTATGTTTCAATGCTTCTCTCATCGGATTTACCTTCTCTTTTTGCCCCCTCATACCTCTCATGTCCTCCAACCTCTCGATTTAGCCGTTTTCAGTTCTTTAAAATCGGCGTACCGGAAGGAGCTCGGATTTCTGACTCAATTAACGGACTCAACGGTAGTTGGCAAGCGAAATTTTCTTGCCTGCTACCAGAAGGCTCGCTTAGCTAGTCTTACCGGTCAGAATATCCGGAATGGGTGGAAAGCCGCCGGTCTCTGGCCGGTGAGTATAGCTAAGCCGCTTCTCAGTCGGAATTTAGTTCAAAATGCACACCAAACAACACCCAGCACAACAGAATCGAAGCAATCCCACTTGAATGGAGTTTTCTTAACACCTAAAAAGAGATCCGGTACCTCTATAATGGTTTGGTCTACTCCAAAGAAGACGTCGGACTTCAAGGACCAAGTACAGCTTTCGAACCAGCTAGCGAAACTGTAACGGAATGATACGAATCGAACGAGGTGACTATGTGCACGCAATTCCAATGACTGGCTGGCTGTATTGACTTCAATCTGGCCGTCCCTCCGTTTGCGGGCGCGGCCAGATTCTGCATAAGGGCGCCCCGGATTAACGTGGCGCCGCTCCGCCGTTTCGGCGACCGCCCTGGCGCTTGCTTCCCGCCGGCGCGCCGACGCACCGCCGATCCGCCCGCCCGGCCCCTTTACAATGCCCCCCCAATTCCTGGGCCCGGTCTCCGGCGCCCGTGGAATTCCTATCGGTGGAGCGGTCTCGGGTGCGCCGCGCCGCGTGGGTCCTTGGCCCGCCACCTTGTGGTCGCCGCCCTTCGTGGGGTTGTCCTATGCGCTCGTTATGTCTGCTGGCCCGCCCGTCGGCGGCCGGTCGTTGCCTGGGCGGCGCTGCCCCGCGCTGCGTGTTTGTCTCCAGTCGCGCTCTCTGTCGCGGCGGCCTCGCCGCCTCGCCGCCTCGCTGCCTCGCTGCCCGTGTTGCTGCCTGGGGCGCCGAGGGCTCGGCTTTGTTTGTAGCTCCGTACTCCATACCAACTCCTGGGTCGGCGCCTGGTTGCAGCTTTCCTTTGTTCCCGTTCCTTGTGGCAGGCGACCTCTCCATTCCCCGTACGTCTCGTGTTTCGTGACGCTCTCTGTTCCTCATCCATTCGTTCTTCGACTGTTCGCCGACAATGCTGTACCCGATCTACTCGCGCGAGGACGCGCTTAACCGCATTCGCGAGTGGGAGGTCCTCCCCGCCTGTCACTCTGTCTTTCGTTTTGGACACTCCGGCGGCCCTTTGTCCCGGAACGCCGACGACGATCTTGTCGTTTCCTTGTGCGTCCCGCATCCTGGTCGGCGCTCTATCGGGCCTCGCTCGGCTGCCTCGGGCGTTGCTAACCCTCCCCTCTAGCCCCAATGCCTTTTGTTGCAACAGTGTCACGACCGGCGCTGTTGATCCCTCTCTGAACTGTGAGGGTGCCGGCAAGTGCGGGATCTGCGCCATTGATCATCGCAAATGTGTCGCCGTTTGTGTTGCCCTTTGCCCGCGACTGTGTTGCGATGGCTGACGCGTTTAGATTCCCGAGGAATTGGTCGGTGCCGGCCGCGTCCTCACCGCTGGCATCGCCCATCTTCGCGTCCTTCAATACCGCGGTACCCACATGGGCCAGGTGGGCAGTTCCAATTGGAACTGGCGATACGTCCAAGCCTATGGGTCGCTCAAGACGGTCTACCACGAGGCGGCGATGGCTTTCCGCCTATGCTGCAATGAGGAGGACATTGCCGTCTTCCAGGAGCGCAAGGAACAGAAAAAGCGCGAAGCCGCCAACTCCCTCGCCGTTGTTGAGGCGCAGAGCCAGCGCCGGTTCGTCCAATTACAAACGGACATCCTCGCCGTGAGTTTCCCCTCCTTTCGCCGCCGCGTCGGCGTACTGGTTCTAATCGTGTTCCGGTAGGGCGCCCATGGCCAACGGGAGCCTGTCAGTGCTGAGGAGTACCAGCGGCGATACACCCTCGCCCTTCCTGTCGGCGATCGCAGTGCCGATAGCCTGTCCCGCCTTATCGCGCACTGCGAGGAACTTTATCGCCTAACCGTCGACAACTACGACGACAAGCTGTACCGCTGGGCGCCTGGATACCATTTTCTCGCGGGCGAGGCCACATCGGATATCGATTGGCAGCGTCGGTTCAAACGATCGCAGAAAAAGGTGCTGCGAGGGTTGATTCGTGGTTTGGTGTCAACCACGCCCGGCGGGAGAAACATGGTAAGAGCCGCGTTGCTCGAGCAGGTCCCGCCGCCCCTGGTCGCCGTACCCCGGTGAGTCCTCCCCGTCTTCGTTTTGACGCGACCGGTCCTTAGTTAACACTTCCGGTAGGGTAGCAAGGCGTCTGTCCGCCGATCCCATTCCGACGCACGAGTCGACTCCGCCGGGCCTTCGTCGCCCTTCACGCCAGTCCCCGCCGCGATGCCTGGCGATGAATCGCCTTCCGACGACGAGGACTCTGACGACGACGCCTCGAGCCTGGGTGCGGACACTGACGACGATGGCGAGTACGTCCAGTCGCCGTCCGGTCGCAGCTCTCCTTCCGGCTCCAGTGCCCGTCCTGGCCCCTCCGGCCGGGGTGGCTCGGGCGCGCCTGCGCTAGAGGATCGCGACCTGCTGTCCTCTGCTGCGTCCCTGTCGGACGCGCCGATGTCCTCTGCGCCGGCCTCTCGGGTCCAGCGCTCCACTCGTGCTGCGACACCCTGGCCCTCCAGCCCTGCCTCCGGCGTCCGCTCTGCTAGCGGTGCTCCCTCCGCTAGCGGCGCCTCCTCGATGGTGGAGTGGCGGGCCGAGCGGCGGATCCATCTCACGATGATCTCCAATACCTGTCCTCTGCCTGAGAAGCCTTGGTCCGCGGAGGAGTATCGCGACTGCGTCGCCGCGCGCTTGGAACTGTGGCATAAGTTCGACCAGGTCCCCACGACCGTCGCCGAGCCACCTCATTCGTCCGCTCGTGACCAGAAACTCATTGAGTTTCGCGATTTGGTTCCCCCCGCCCTTCCGAGGTTGGAGGCCACCATAATCCTGTCGCAATGTACGACGTTTACCATACTGCCCGACGCGGTTTCGAGACCTGGCTTCGACGTCTACACCCTTGCCTTCGTCCGGCGGCTCGCTGCCGTCCCCTCTCGTCGCCGGCGAACGGCCAGCGTACTTACAGCGCCTCTCCGGGCTATGGCAAGGCGAGTACGACCCGTTCGCTTCGCCTAAGCGGGTAAACTTCAGCATGCCCGGCGACGGCGGTCGCGACGTTTCCTCGCTGGACAGTAGCCGCTCTGGTTCCGATGTCGTGGACGGTCTGGACTCGTGCGGCCCTTCCTCTCCCTTGAGCGCGGTCGCCGACCCAGATGCGTCCGACGGCGGCAACGCCCTGTCCGTTGGCTCCGACACCGGCGGTGACCGCTCCCCTAGCCCTGATGGCGATGTTGACATGGTCTCGGGGGCACTGACGCGTCGGCGCAAATGCCGCCACCCGCGCAAGCTCTTGCCCCGACCGGCCCGTCCGTGGACCCACACTGGACTGCCGAGCAATGGGCGCTCGCCCGCCGACGGGCCATGAACCGCATCCTCGAGCTGTATCCTGACCCCGCTCCCCCTGTCAGCGTTACCGCCTTCCGGGACGTCCTTTGGGCCCGGCACTTCAGTCTCCACTCGGCGAACCGCGAGATAGACACGGCTATGCGCTGGGATTCCCATCCCGCGCCGCCTAGTGTTCAGCACACGCGAGACACTGAGAACCTCGACGTGGCCACCATCACGCTCTCGGCGACGGCTGACGTCCTTGGTTGTGCTCCCCGAGCTGGCCATCTCTCTCTGGCTCGGCTTGCCCAGGCCGGCGGACGATCGCATGTCCTGCGCCGCTTCCCGATCGACGCTACCCGCCCCGATCCCATTGGAGCCGGGTACACACCCCGGTACGTCTCCGAGATCGTGACTAGCCTTCCGGCGGCGGCTCCTCCCCCTGCCGTTTAAGGACTGGTCCCCGGCCGCAATGGAGGAGTACTACAACAGCGCCTTCTCGTCACTCGGCTTGCGACGGATCAACGTCCTCGGTGGCATCGCTCCGCCCGCCGTCTCGCCGTCCTCGTCGACCCGAGGTGCCAAACGTCGCCGCTCTGCCGCCGACGACGCGGCTCACGGTCCCTCGGCTGGACCCCTCCTTCGCGACGCCTTCGCCCGTCTCGCCGCTAGGTCGCCCTGACGCGTCACCTAGTTTGCCGTCCCCTCATCCGCTGCGTCCTGCGCTTTGGCGGATCCTCGTCGCCCGTACGCCGCCTAGCGGACCTCCTGCGTCCTACTCTGCATGCCGCGTGCGACCTTCCACAGCAATTGCATGGCTTAGCTCCGTGTACTTCTAGGCCCTGGCCTCGTTAATTGATCTGCTGCGCTTCGCGCCCCGCCACTCCGTGATTTCCTGTGCTCGGAGGGCGATCGTCGTCCCATTTACGGTGGGACCGCCGCTTACGATAGCGTGCCACGATCTTCGGCGCGTTCTCCAGGTTCGCCTCTGGCTCCCAGGTGTTATATTCCACCGGCCAGCCCATCCATTTCACGAGGTACTCCGCCCCTCGGGCGGTCGTCCTGTGTCGGAGGATATCCTCGACCTCCCACTCCTCTTGGTCCTCCACCAGTCCTGGGAGTGCCTCATGGTCCCCGGAGGCCTTGCCAGTCCATGGCTCCAACGATGACACTGGGAACACGTCGTGTATCCGTTCGTACTGCGAGGGCAGGGCGACCCTGTAGGCCACCTTACCAATCCTCTCCGTGACCTTTACCCGAATGTACGTCGGGGCGAGCTTCGCACCGCACTTAAATCGGAACCGCTTCGTCGAGAGGCCTACCCACTGACCTGGTTGGAACTCTTGGTCCTGGTGCCTTCGGTCGTAGCCCTTTTGTTGGGCTTTCACTGCGACGTCCCAGTGTTCTCTCATACGCGCGCGGACCTCTCGGCTCTTCTGTAGCCGTTCTAACACGCCCGCGCTCCGAAAGCGTTCTGCTTGGGGGCGAACTCCGTCATCCTCGGGTGAAATCCATACAGCGCCTCAAACGGTGACACCCCGATGGAGTCGTGGCGGCGGTTATTATAGGCGAACTCGGCTTCGTGTAGCCCGGATGCCCATGTCGCCTCGTCGCAACACGTGCGTAACCACTTCTCTAGTGTTTGGTGCGTTCTCTCTGTCTGCCCGTCCGTTTGGGGATGGTACGCCGTGCTCAGCCGGCGTTTCGTTGCCCTTGCCTCGCACCACTCTTGCCAGAACCGGCTCGTGAGTAGGGAGTCCCTATCGCTCACAATCCCGAGGGGCGTCCCGTACCGGCATTCCACTTCCTTATACAGGATATGGGCTAACTCTGCCGCAGTTAGGGTTTTCCTCGTGGGTAGGAACAGTGCCATCTTCGTGAATCGGTCCACGATGACTAACACGGCGTCGCAGGCGTCGCCCTCGGGTCGGCAGCTGATCGGCAGCCCAGTGATGAAGTCCATGCTAATCTCTTGCCAGGGTCCCTCGGGTAGCGGTAGGGATTGGAGTAGGCCGTACGGTTTGTGCCTTGGTCTCCTTGCTCCCTGGCACTCCTGGCATGACTCTGCGTACTGTCGCACCTCCTCGGCGATCGCGGGCCAGTGGAACTTCCTCGTGAGCAGCTCTAAGGTCTTATTCGCGCCTAGGTGTCCCGCCCTGGGGTCATCGTGGTGTTGGTGGAGTAGTTGGGCCCTTAACGCTCCCTCATTAGGGATGACTAGCCTTCCTTTAAATCGGAGGGCTCCTTCCTCGTCTAGGTGGTACCCCGCAGCTTGGCCTTGCCGCGCCTTCTCCATTCGTTCCGCGATGTCCCGGTCCTGGGGTTGTAGCCCCCGAATGAGCTGGTAGAACGCCTCAGTGGGCTTATCCGCCCAAGTGGTCTCGTTTCTTGCCACGCTTCGAGCCACTGCTCTCGGGAGCACCTGTCCCCCCACCGGCCTCGTCGATCACTGCTCGGCGCCTCGTCGTGGGTGGCCCTCCTGGCCTTGTGCCCGGGTTACCGGGGCAAGGACCGCGTCCCCCTGGCCACCCGCCGACCTTTTGTCTGTGTGCGTCACCATCGCCCGCACCGCCCCCACGTACGTCGCGGTCCCGACGTTTCTCGTGGTGCTGATCCTTGCCACCTGGTGTCGGACCTCGGCCGGCAGCTGGTCGACGAGTGCCAGTTTCATTGCTAGTGACGGAATCACGTCGTGGTAGCTGATCTCCCCAGCCATGTAGTCTGGTCGCCGCGATAGCGGATCCGCCGGGTTCGTGGCCCCCTTCCGATATTCCATATCGAAGTCAAAATGCGAGAGCCTGTACACCCATCTTGCGAGGCGGCCTCGTAAGTCTCTCGCCGGTGCTTCCACGACCCCTTTCAGTGCCTGGTGGTCGGTCCAGACCGTGAACTTGGCGCTCAGCCCCTCAAGGTAGTGTCTCCAATGCTCGAGTGATTCGACAATCGCTAGCAGTTCCTTTTGGCCCGTGGCCCAGTTCAGCTCGGGCGCCGTGAGTTTCCGCGACCAGTAGGCGACTGGCCTCCACTCGCCACCTCCTTGTTTCTGTGATAGGATGCCTGAGACTGCCCTATCACTCGCGTCTGTCTCGACCCTGCTAGTTTTCTCCGGGTCCCAGTGTCGGAGCACCGTCGCCGAAGTGAACGCGTGCTTTAGCTCTTCGAACGCCTTCTGTGCGTCCAGGGGCCACTGGAACGGGCCCTTCTTCCGGCCGGCCTCCATGCCTTTCAGTAGCGCCGTAATCGGTGCCGTGATATGCGAGTACTTCGCAATGAACTTCCTATAGAAGTTGGTGAACCCTAGGAACACTTGGATGTCCCGGTACGACTCAGGAGGCTGCCATTCCTGCACGGCTATCACTCGTTTCGGGTCCATCTTTAAGCCTACTCGGCCGACCACGAATCCTAGGAACTCGATTTCCTCTTTAAAGAATTCGCACTTCGAGATCTTCGCAAATAGCTCGTGCTCCTTCAGCCGTTCGCACACCATTCGGAGATGCGTCGCGTGTTCCTTCGCGTCCTGCGAGTAGATGACGATGTCGTCGAGGTAAACCACGCAAATGGTGTCAATGAGCCCTGCTAATGCCTTCTGCATATAGGCCTGAAACGTGGCGGGCGCGTTCGTGAGCCCCATGGCCATCACGTTATACTCGAAGTGGCCGTACTTCGTTCGGAACGCGGTCTTCCAGCGGTCGCCCTCTGCGATTGCGAGGCGAAAATAGGCGTCTCGTAAATCCATCTTCGAGAACACCTTCGCCGACCCCAGCTGATCCATCAGCTCGCTAATTAGCGGAAGCGGATATCGGTTCTTTACCGTGACCTTATTTAGGCCCCGGTAATCGACGCATAGTCGTAGACTGCCGTCCTTTTTGGCACGAATAGCACGGGTGCCCCCGCCGGGCTCGTGGAGTGCCTAATGCGACCGGTTTCCAACGCCTTCGCGAGGTACTCCTCGAGCTCCTTTCGTTGCGGTTCTGAGAGGGGATAGATAGGTCCGTGTGGAGGCTGTGCGCCGGGGATGAGGTCGATCGTGTGCGGTGTCTCTCCTAAAATAGGCGGCTCCGCGGCTGCGGACTCACTAAACACGACCTCGTACTCCTTTAAACAGGCTGGTAGCGCGACGGTCCCTATGGGCGGTTCGTCGTCAAGCCCCGGTATCGCCGACGCGTCACCTAACTCTAGCCTCGCTAGCTGGGCGATTAGCACCGGTTCGCCTTCGGTCGCTTCGCGGGCGAACTCCTCTGGCCCCACGAACTGCATCACTCTAAACGTGAACGTGTCTGGCTTTCGTGTGTCTAAGGTAATTCCCTCCCGCCCCATGCCCGGGCGGGACAGTAGCACCTGGGCCGCGTGCTTATCTCGGCGCACGACGAAGAACACCTGCGTGAACCTCCGTACCTGCCCTTGCACGTCTTGCATCTCTATCGCCGCTTCCACGGCGCCATAGCACCGTAGCGGCTGCCCGTCGACCCCTAAAAGTCGCGGCAGAGTTATGGGGACTTTCGTAACCCAACCCCTCGTGACGGCTCGATCCGCCGTCCGCTTTGCGATCACGTTGACCTCGGCCCCCGAATCCAGGTCGATCCGAATCGGCTTCTTCGCTCGGCCGAGTTCGTCGCATAACTGGCCCGTGGTGCGCATGGCCGCGCCTAGCACCCCTGTCGCGCGGTGTGTGTCCGCTGAGTCGTCTTGCGCTCCGTCCGGCTCAGCTACACATTTCCCGCCTCGCTCGCGCTCCAGTCGGAGTCGGATCGGTACTGGGGCGTCTCTTGCTTCACCTCTGCCGCCTGGATCCGCGCGCCGGCCGCTCGTGTAGCGCCGGTGTGCGCCGCCGGGATTGCCTGCCCGGCGGCTTGGCCGTACAATCCCGCTGGATATGGCCCCCTCGCCGCATTTATAGCAACGGACGTACTTCGGGCGGGGTCTCCTCTCGGTGGCGCCTGGGCCGAACCCCCTCGACGAACCTTCGACGCTGGTTGCACCACCGCCTGGTTCACATACCCCTGTCGGGTCCCGCTAAACTCGTGCTCGGCCCGGGGTCGCTTCCTTCCTCCCGGAGTCCCGTCGCGTGTCCCTTCGCGATCCCTTCGCTGATAAGGGGAGAGGATCTGCCATCGACGCTCCGCCTCGTGGGCGACCGCTTGGGCGTCGGTGATAGCAACGTTATCCCGAATGATGTCCATCCGTAGCCACGGTCGCAGCTTGAGTAGGAACTCGTGTGCGATGAGGGGCTGGCCTGCGATGCTCTCTCGAACCCGTCGCTGCCACGCGGACCACTCGTTATAGAACTGTGTCGGCGATTGGTCGGCCGTTTGCCGGATCCGTTGTAGCGCCGCCATTGACCTCTGCATATTCTGAGCCGGGTCGATGTGTTCCCGTCGAATGAACTTTAAGAAGTCTGCCCACTTGGCCTGCTCGCTGTATTTCCCTTGCGGGTATAGATCTTCGGCGTGGGTGCGCCACTCGCTTTGCAAGGCGTAGTCCACGTTGGTGAGGGCCCATTCGATATAGCGAGCATCCGTCTGGTCGGGTCGGCTCTCGTTTTGTTGTTCCACCGCCACGATCCAGCTTCGGATCTCCACGTGGGTCGAGGCCTCCTCTAGCTTCTTGCATGCGTAAGTCGGTGGCTTCTCGTACGTGCGCGGTTCTCCGCTCGTGCTCCGACTGGGCGGCGTTAGTCCTTGACCCCGTTGGCGGTCGGCTCGGTCCGCCGTCATCATCTCGATCATCTTCTGCTGTGTCTTCAGCAGCGCGCGGAGAAGGTCGTTCTCCCGCGTGGCGACCCGGAACAGATCGGACTCCGAGGGGTTGACATGTCGGGTCCCGGCGTTGGGCTTGGATCCGTTTCGCCGGATGGTCGCGGTTCGTCCGCGCCCGTGGGCCCTTCGTCCATTGGGAACGGGCGCCCCTCCACCGTGCCCGCTCCGGTAGTCAGGGCGCCGGGGATCGCCGCGTTGCTCGGCGCGGCTGGCTCGTTGGCTCCTAACCCTAAGTTGGGGTGAGAGCTTGCTTGACCGGGCGTCGAGCTGTCGGGGCGCGATCGGGTAGCGGGTGCCATAGCCGGCTCGTTCTCGTGGTGTAGAGATTGAAGAATTGTAACGGAATGATACGAATCGAACGAGGTGACTATGTGCACGCAATTCCAATGACTGGCTGGCTGTATTGACTTCAATCTGGCCGTCCCTCCGTTTGCGGGCGCGGCCAGATTCTGCATAAGGGCGCCCCGGATTAACGTGGCGCCGCTCCGCCGTTTCGGCGACCGCCCTGGCGCTTGCTTCCCGCCGGCGCGCCGACGCACCGCCGATCCGCCCGCCCGGCCCCTTTACAGAAACACTCAACCACTCAACGGCTACTATTCCGGAAGATTCAAAAGGCCTTTGATGAGAAGAATGTCCAATTAGCTACTGTGCAAAGGCAAATTCAAGCTCTCGAAGCTAGGATTGAGACTATCAAACCAAGAAAAAGGAAGAAGGTGGATTTAAGCCCTAATTCGAAGTTCGCGAACATCGAAGACATCCAACGAGCTCAATTGGTGGTTAGGGAGGTTGAAAGTGGTCTCAGTGAAGAGAGCGATAGCGAAAGCCTAAGTGAGGCTGGTTCTTGTATTCTAGTTAAAATTAATTGAGGTTATATGTGGTCTTACAGTAAAGGTGTTGTTTTTTAGAGAGGTTGAATTGCTGTGCCCGAAAGTGGGGGGTGCCCGAAAGTGGGTACTTGAACTTAGCTAGGAAGCGGGCATGCTGAGCCCGATCTCGGTATGGCAGGTCAGACAGCGGAAGGAAGCGGTGCGACGCAGAGGAACCTAGGTTTTTCAACCGGCCGGACGTCAGCCCGGAACGGTTTTCCTAGGCTAAGATGCGCAGGGGGTCCTCATGACCTAGACAGGTCGCTAGGTGTAAGAATAATAATAATAATAATAATATCCAAAACTTGACGTAGCGCAACCATCTCCTTTGCGTTCGTCCCGAGGACTACGACATGATACCGCACGTTCTCCGCGATGCTTTTACCAATAGCCCATCATCAATACTTGCACTTTGATTGATGGCAATTGGTATTCCCATGACAGAGCGCAGGGCGATACCAACAAGCGCCAGCGTGCCGAACTCGATCGGCCGAAACAGGACTGCCGCACTCCGGCAACCAGCAGGGCCAGAAAAACCAAAGAGGACCATCATTCTTCAGAAGACAACGTCCGTCAAATACAAAAAGATGGCCGTCGGCATCGATAGCCTCGAGCATGTCCATGGCCTCTAGAGGTAGCGAGAAAAAGCCCTTGCGCCCGTCTTGTTGTGATTGAATCCACGCTTGCCACCTCTTTTCCGACCTAGACACTGGTTCTGGCATCACTTCAACGCCCAAAACCCAACCGCCCTGCGCGCCAATGTAATGGGGCCCTTGTCAGTCACCAGGTTGGACTTCAACAGCGGGCTATCTATTGGGGTCGTTCGTGCTCGGCGGGGCGTCGAGGAAGTGGTGTCGTGACGATGTTTCACTAAGACGCAACACGGATTCGTCGTCTGGCAGTCGCAGACAGCCGGAGGAGCCGCACGACAAGAGCCCGGCGGCCTACCCTGCCCAAGCGCGGGCGCGGTGTGTGGACGAGGTCGACCGACAAGGGCAGGGCGGTGCAGCGCGCGGTCGAGGCGACGCGCAGGGTAGCGATACCACGCGCGTTCGCCTTCGCACGGTGGGACGGCACGTCGGGCGCGTGTGGTGCGGGCGAGGGTTCGCTCGAGTGGGGGCATGCGCAAGAACGCGACGTGGAGGGGATGGATCGCAGGCCACGGCGGGGTGGACCAGCGCGCCCACGAGGCACGGCCCGCGTCGGACCAGCCCACGCACAGCCTTGTGAGCAAGCTACCCCGCGCTTCGCCTGTCTACGACCCGCTCGGTAGCTTCCTACTAGCCATCAAAGCCTCGCGGCAGGGTGTCGCGAAGTGCGAACGGCGTGGAGGTCACCGGCGTCCAACCTCTTCGCACTAAGTCATATATGCAGTCATTTGTGTATTCAAGAACGTTATCCGACGAATAGAAATCTACCTTTCACGCTCCTACAGAATCCAATCTGGGAGCGACCACCGAACGAACCAAGGCTAAGCTGAAACGACCCGCAAACCCAACTATCCTACCCAGCGACCCGACTGTCCTCTGCGCGCTGCCCGCAGCCGCTCGGCACATCGACGGCCCCAACCGTACAAACCCTCTCGTCACTCAATTGCCTTCTTCACCGTCTTGCTCTTCGGAGCCCAGCCCATCGCTATGGCCTTGCGGGGGTGCGGGGTGCCGACGCATTAGCGGTGGTGCGTCAACAGCCTCTCGACCGCCTCTTCGCCGAACACGAAAACCAAAGTCGATCGTATAAAGTGCGAGGTGTATTCTTCCGACCCAAACCGCCCGAGGATGTGGGTTTCCGGGTAGCGGTCCGTCTCCGACTTGGTCTCTTGCGCGCTGGCGAGAAGGAACAGTTCGAAATCGTCCAGGCTGAGGCCTTCAAAGGTGCCGGCCTCTCGGTTCACCGACGTCGGGCCCTGGCTTGCGATGAAATCCTTCTTGGCCTGTCTATACTCGGATCCTTTGGTGACTGCGCCGGCTCGTAAGCCGGGATAGGCCGGGTTTCGTGAGGGGAAGCTGACGAGCAGTCCGCCGCGCGGGACGACGCAGTGAATCGTGGCGTTCACTGAAGTCCCAGTGACACGATCATGGTACGAAAATCGATCAGGCGTTTTGGAGACGACGGCGTGTTGGGGGATTTCGAGTGGGTTTTCTTCGAGTAGCTGGGCAATGTCGGTATCCTTTCGGGGAAACTTGTGGGTCGCTTCTGCCGCTCGTCCGCGGCCGGCCCCTCCCTCGTCCTCTTGGTCCTCCTCCTCCTCTTCCTCTTCCTCGTCCTCGCCTTCATCCTCTTCCTCATCCTCGTCCTCGTCCTCATCCGTAGCCTCTGCCGACGCTCGGCTCGCAGTACTACGAGCCCGTACCGTATCAGCCCTCGCGTCCGCGCTTCCTTCGTCGTTCTCGGTATCCACCTCCATCTCGTCGTCGTCCATGTCGGGGATTTCCCTTGTTGTCGCCTTCACCGCGGCGGGCTGTTCTCGTGGGGACCGGGAGTGGTACCCACGCGCGTCAGCCCAATCTTGAGTGTCCTTCGTCGTCGGTTCGCCTTTTCGAGAGCGTGGGGGCTTCGTCTTGGTCACGACCCGGCGGCTTGTCTCGAGCAAAGACTTGGGGGCGTTCTTGCCACCAGCTCTCTTGCTGACTTTGGATACCCTGGCTTTTCTAGCTGCTTCTTGAAGCTTTCCAACTTCTTGATCTCCTTGGGTGACAAGTCCAGCCTGTCTGCCTCGAGGAGCCGCCCCTTCACCTGGGCAAGCAGCCCTAGAATATCAGGCGTCTCTGTGTTCATCGCTTGCACCAGGGGCTCTTGTTGCTTCTGCCCTTGATTTCGCATCTTCCTGTCGGCCATGTCTGCGTCACTTTCCTCCTGGTCGGAAGAGTCTGATCTGTCTCGGGCTGGCACATCTTTGTCGGCTGCTGCCACTACAGGGACCGCCGGCTGCGATGGGGCGAACAACGACTTCAGTAAGCCGCCCCGCGTAGCCCCTTTATTACGGCCCTCGTCGGCTGGCTCCGGCTTCGGCACCACGGGCTTTCGTAGCTTTCCGCCGGGCCTCCCCGTGGCACTTGTCGTCTCGGCGTCTGTCTGGGGAGCTGTGCTGTCCGTCGGCTGCGATGCGGGGGTCTTGCCTTTGTTCTTGTTCTTCGCTTTCAAAGGAAGCCCCTCGATCCATGCTCTCAACGCATCTAGAGAAGACTCCTGCAAGTTGTCATGTCCTCCGGCCTCCTCAATGGTTTGGTCCAGCTTATTCTGAAACTCCCTAGTCGTGATGTCGTGACGCTTGATTTCGGTTTCCGCCCAGCCTAGAAACTTGGCCAAATCGGCCACGCCGCCAGTCGCGCGAGTGCGCCCGCGCGTGGATGACATGATGAAGGGATAGCCTCGATATCGCCGCCAACCATGATCTAACGTGCGCCCGATGCTCTTCTTATAAGACATGGACATGATCGTAATACGGCAAACGGTCTTGGAATGTGATTTAAGCTCTATTCTGTCTGGCCGTCTCCACGGATCAAACCGAAATCGGTAGTTGAGAATGGAGCGTAGGCGCGTGGTCGTACCAGGCACGGCTCCGGATCAGACAGTTGTATCGCGCGTGGTACCGAACAGTCCTTACTACAGGTAGGGGCCATACAGAAAACGGTCCCTCGTATGAGCCACGACAAGGATGCGGGGTGGGGCAGTGAAGAGGTGGCGTGTGTCTTCCGTTTTCCGTTTTCGGCAGCGATTCCACGGCGCGAGCGCTGTGCTATGCCTGGCGTCCGACTCCCATGACAGTCCGCTGGCGGTACCGATCAAAGGGGTAAGGCTGGAAGCCATGTATTGCCAGTGGCATTCGCCTCATATTCCGGACCGAGGAAGAGCATTGGGTGGACTATCCTCGACAAAATTGTATGGCTTCTATACACTCAGAGCAGAGGTAGGGCGGCAAGCGGACGAACTGAACAGTGCAATGCCGTGGCCCGTGTGCCGTCTCACTAGGGGACCCAGCACTTAACGTCACCATAGCTTACAGGGCGTGCAGCGACGCATCGCACACCACGATACAAACAGTGACACGCTGGAGCCAATATCATATGACATGATCATATAAGAAGACACGTTCAAGTATAGAAAACAACTACATGATGCCACTCTAACCACCGAAACCCGAAGCCAGCTTCGAGACGAACCAGGCCGCGACTCTTCACGCCTGCCCCTCCGCGCGACGCCTGGCGCGGCCCCTCCTGGCCCCACCACAACGTCGCCGGCGGCGTCTTCCTCGACCGCGCTGTTGCGTGCTGTCCGGATTTTTGCCCTCCTTGGCGCCGGCGTCTTCCCACGGCGGGCCCGACTGTTGGTTGCAGGTGCGGCCTCTGCGCAGTGGCCGATGCGTGAACTGAACGTCCTCCATGGGGGACGGAGCAGGCGACCGCAACGTCCCGAGGAAGGCTGTTCGGCCTGTTGTTCTTTGCGGTCCACGTTCAGCATCCGTAAGATAGGGCCCACACGGGAACCGGCCATAGTCCCCTGTATCTTGGAACGGTGGTCCGGACACCAAGCCTCCAGGCGCACGTGGTGGGCAAGGTGGGACGATTGTGGTGCCGACCCGGTAGCCGAGCGAATCGCAGGAGAGGACCACAACGTGCTGGCGCTGGAGGTTCATCTCGACGTGCACGGCGGGCCAGGGAGCGGACCGTCGAGACGCTCCGCTACGTCGAAAGTAAGGCGGCAGAGGCTGAATTTCCCTGCGTCGACAACGGCAGGCCCGTGCTGCGGAGGGGCCGTGAACGCCATCCAGCGGTTGATCAGGCCGCTGTAGGAGGTGAACGCCTGGAAAAGGATGGGGACTCCGGGCACGCCAACGTGACGCGCATGCCGGCAATCGGCTCTTGGGAGCTGTTAAGCACCTGGCAGGTTATTGGAGCCATCGTTATATAGAGTTTTTGTCGCATATAAGTCGCAGTTACTGCAGGGCAATTAACGGGTCCGTTTTTTTGTGCCACAGGTTTCAATGTGCGTAAACCTAAAGGAATAGGCTATAAGACTTTTGCTGATCAACTTCGGCATACCAAAGCCTAAATAAGTCTCGCTATCACAAAGTTGGGTTCGGGCAAGCGGGTTTGCGAGCCATGTTCAGAAACGAAAAGCTGTTTGCCGTCGCAGAACCACATCGTGTTCCGTTGCAGGATGGAGAGAAGTCTAGATAGTAGGGTTTGAGCAGCAGCCAGAGACGGCAGTCAGGTAACGGGAAGCGAACTGACCTGTTGGCGCAGGGCGACAGTAAGGTGGTGCGCTCCGCCCAACCTCCTAGGCCCGGCGCCGCACTTGGCGCCTCCCTGGATACAGTAATATGTACCGCCTATACTACCCCTCCACAGCTAACTCACTCCCTGGGCCGTCGCCCACGCAGTCAGTAGTTATCTGTGCTCAACAATTCACTGCATGACAACCAGCTATTGATTGCCCCGCCTCTAGTGGCACATGCTTATGACCGGTACCCACCACAATCGTCGATTCATGGCTGATGATGTAACATTGACCATTAGAAGACTCATGTCATGCATGTATGGGGGATCGTATCCAAATTCTTAATAAGAGAGGGTTAGCGGTCCGATTGGAAGCTCAGATGGATAAGTTCGACAATCAACACAACCTGTACTGGCTTTGCAGTCAGTCCTAAATCATCTGGTCAACTCAACACTACCAAAATTCACGCCTGATCTTCTGAACATCGTAGGGATGTCTCGGCAGACTTTGAAAACGCGATTGGCGAGTAGAATACGCCGTTGCCGTCACCCGAGGTAAAATTTCTATGCTAACTTCGAAGACGGACGACTGATTATCGAGGCAAGAACTATTTTCCGGAAACCCGTATGCTTCAGGAGAGACTCTTTGATGAAACTGCGTCTTAGGGTGAGAATGGGTACTATGAACAAGTCGCTGTGGGAACGTTATGTGGATTACCTCGCAAAAGAGGCCTGCACGTTGAAAGGGCTTCTAGCAGCTCACCAGAGTCAGGCATGCAATCACAGTTGCGTTTAGTCATTTGGCCACCCACTACAAATCGCTTTTGTTCAATTGGCGAAGACTGTTCTATGAAGATGGAGTTACATACGTATACGGGCCGAACCGCAATAGAAACTCTATGCTGATTTCGCGAGTCTGTGAATGCGAACCGGCCGTTGGTCAAAGTAGCGGAGGCAATGTGCATGCTGGCAATCGGCTCTTGGGACCTGTTAAGCGCCTGGCAGATTATTGGAGCCATGGTGGGATAAATACACGAAGTGCATAGTATACGAGTAATAAAACATGGGACGCGTGCGGATTAACGCCACCACACCCGGGCTTTGTAGCTTTATGCGAAGCTCATCAAGCAATAACCCGTTCATAGATCAGGTTGGAGGCCGGATGCAGAGACAAGAAGCTGTTTCCCGTCGAAAGACTGCTTCATATTCGACTGCTGAAGAGGAAATAGGCGGAGGGCCCTAGCCTACAGGCGTCAGAAAACAGGAAGTGAACGGCCCTATCGGTACACAATAGCAGCAAGGCGGGGTCTGGCTGTGCACGTAGCCCATTCCTGGGTGCAGTAAACCTGCCTCTCCACTCGAGTGCTAACCCATCGCCTAAGCTGCATTCCGCCTTAGCCACCTGTGTCTACCACGGACATTCAAGTCCTCATGTTAGCTGCGTGATTGGTCTTTAAGTGGCCTCTTGTGGTGGACAAACAAAGTACCGCCGTCAGTCTTGTGCCTACTTGGAGTGCTGCAAACAGCTTGTCGGTGCTGCATGCAGGGAAGTTGCATTGTCCGTGGAGAAGCCTTAGCCACAGTCAGCGCCGGTGGTGGCGGCACATCTTCTTTATTCTCATCACCTTCGATAAATATACCAGGCTTGAGAGTTTTCTGTGCAGATTGAATCTCATTGGTAGGACAAGCGGCACATACCTTCGTATGCGCGCGTCTAATATGATATTTTAATGGCCAGCCGTGGCAGGGTTGCAGGGTTGCAGGGTTGCTAGTGCCTGTCTATCGCGGCAAGCACCGTCTTAGCTCTGGTGAACCAGACAGAAGGCATATCTGGAGGACAGGTTCATACGTAGACCAGAACTCAAAGTTCATAGTCGGGACGTCATCTAGTAACACAGGGGCTAACTTTCAGTGTACATGGCTTGTTTTTACACACCCCGGCCAGACGAGGCGCCCCATAGCATTGGGCCTAGGGAATGTGCCAGATGAAGGCCAGTACTGTAGGGCGTCTGGCCCGGACGGTCGGCAGATAAGAGAAGAATGGAGCACTGCGCCATCAATTCAGTGGTATCGTGAACAATGCCCTTCCCAGGGAATCGTTCGGGGATTACCCCTAGAAGGGACACCATAGTATCGTAAGCAACTTTGCCCAATAGCCGTCGTATAGATCCAGGGTGTTAAGGCCAGGGCGCCGATGATAACTAGGGAGTCGTGTACAGGATGCGCCGCGGCCAGTTGCTACCGCCAGCCCTGATATGTACCCATCGTCCAAGGCTGCCGTGGCCAGCCTTTCCATGATATAACATCTGAGAACACTTGAAAGCAGAATGGTACTTAAGACGGATGCTGGGATCTCAAGCTGGCTGGAATTCATGGCCATATCTTTTCACCGCCCATGGGGGCAACAGTAGACAGACAACAAGCAGCTAGGACAGTCTGGACCCCGGAGGCCAATTGTCAGCCTTCGGGCGACTAGGCGAGACTAGCGGCGCCGAAGGGCGTAGTGACGATACCAATGCCAATTGCTGTTGCAACAGAGAGCGGGTATCTTGGTTACCCCGCCCTTCGTCGCAACCGAGAATGATGATGCGTCCTCTCCGTCGATCAATACGGGCCCTTATTCTCTGGGCGTTCACAGCAACCTGCACGATGCTATCCAAAACCGACACCGCCATCGTTAATGCGTATCCGCGCAATTCGGCGCCGGCGACGCCGAGCAGGGCTCCCACGGCCTGTGGCATCGTAGCGGGCCGCGATCCCCCGCCGGCACGGGCTCATTCACGACGGTTCCGCCAGCGCTACGAGGGTGCTCTGGCTGTCAACCTCGTCACCTTCCTGCTTCCAGCATTGTGTGGGACACTCTCTAAACTCTGGGTCGCTCGTATCGACGCCACGCTAGTGGTAACCACGGACGTGTATACGTACATTGGGACGTTCGCCGAGATGCTTAACGAAGGCCTGCCCCGCGCTACGTGGGTCACCATAGCGGACCGGGACGCCCGCACGCTACGCGAACGGCTCCAGCTTGCGCACACGCTGGTTGCCGCGCAGGCCTTGCTCGGGCTGGCTATGAGCGTGGTCTTCGCGGGTGCGGCGGAGGCCTTCGCGGCGCGCTTTGTGCCCGTGGAGGTGCGCGCCTCCAGTATAACCTATGTGCGCATTGGGGCCTTTTCAGCCATGACCTCAGCCATCGAAACAGCGGTGGCTGCTGCAGCGCGCGCGCTCGACAAGCCTGACGTCCCGCTTGTCATTAGTGCCGCCAAGTTTCTCGTCAACATCGTCTTAGACCTCCTTCTCCTCTCGCCCTTCCATGTTGGCTCTCTCCAACCCTCGATCAATATGCATGCTGGGGTCCAGCTTGCCTGCGGTTTCGCGGCCGCCATGGCCGGCGTAGTCTATCTTCTCTGGACGCAGAGCCGGCCGTTAGTACGGCGAGAGGGCTCGCGCCGTGTTACCCCCAGCTGGCGGGGCCTCCTCATCCTCGCCCGGCCCGGTCTGCTGACCCTGGCCGAGTCGCTGGTCCGTAACGCACTCTACCTCTGGCTCGTGAGCACGGTCGTGGACCTCGGCGCCACCTATGCGACTGCCTGGGGCGTTTTCAACACAATCCGCTGGGGACTTGTCATGGTTCCGGTGCAGGCGCTGGAGGCCACGGCGTTGGCCTTCACGGGGCACGCGTGGGGGCGCTGGCGGCAACAGATCGGCGTGGATCAACGGCGGCCTCGGGCCACCCGGGCGGATCTTCTGTGCATCGTGCGGCCTTCTCTAGTGTCTCTGGCATTGGCGCTCGCCGTCGAGGTCCCCATGGCTATCTTTCTGTCTCTCTTCGGCACCCGGCCCTTCGCTCTATATCTCAGCGGCTCGGTCGATGTGGCCGACATCACAGCCTACATGTGGCGCTCGATCGACTGGTGTTACGTATTCTATGCTGTCTCGACGCAACTGGCCGCTATACTACTTGCGACCCGGCCGAAATGGTACCTCTACCAGAGCCTGGCCAGCAACCTGCTGTATGTCCTACCATGGGCTGCGGTGTGTCAGGCCATGTCGCTGCGGCCCGAGAGCGCTTGGACCTATCATAGCCTCGTCTTCGGCGGTAGTCTCGTGTTTACCTTTGTGGACGTATTGGTCGTCGACGCTCTCTGGGCCTGGACCTTGCTGACCGGCCGGGCACGCTTGGAAGTATGGCATAGCACGTAGTGACTCGTGGCACGTGGCGCCTCGGGTTGGAAAGCAGGTTCTATTGGATGACACTGACCGTGCCCGACAGATGTTTACGATCTAAAATCCAATGAGGGGCAATGGGCTGGTGCACAATCGACCTGAAGAGCCTTGGAGATTCGTTCCATCTTCCTCTTGGCCTTCAGGACCACTCAAATGAAAGCGAATGGGCGAGGCACTGTGGCATCCCACGGCAGGGTTCGGTGATGCCTACGGCAAACGGTACGCCTGAGAGCCGCGTGTGATGTAAGTTCGAGGACCCCCATTTGGGCCCCCCCACATTTGGGCCCCCAGCAACACCACGCTTAAAACCAACCCTTTCAATAGAACTTCAGATGCAGCCTCAATTAATGACAACTCTAATACAAGAACCAGCCTCACTTAGGCTTTCGCTATCGCTCTCTTCATCTAGACCACTTTCAATTTCCCCAACTGCTAATTGAGCCCGGTGGATGTCTTCGATATTCGCGAACTTCGAATTAGGGCTTAAATCTACCTTCTTCCTCTTCCTTGGTTTGATAGTCTCAATCCTAGCTTCAAGAGCCTGAATTTGCCTTTGCGCGGTAGCCAATTGGACATTCTTCTCATCAAAGGCCTTTTGAATCTTCCGGAAAAGTAGCCGTTGTGTGGTTGAGTGTTCCGCTAGCTGGTTCGAAAGCTGTACTTGTCAAGGAGCGGGCAGGCAGGCGGATAACAGAGTCGATTCAGGTTCTATACTACAGGTCCAGGTTCCTATTCTGTCGGTACAGGTCAGGCTTGGTGGACAGGACGTAGCTTGAAGAGCTACAACTGAAGTCTTCTCGGTCGCAGACTTCTTATTTAAATCCCCAACGGAGGTCCGTACCGAGCGGTCTTGACAGAACTCCATCGCGGGACGACTAATCCGTAGCTAGTTTAGGATGTCTCAGAGGCTTCCCTGTGCCGGTACGGCCTGTCACGGTCCACCCCGTGACAGTACTTGGTCTTTAAAGTCCGACGTCTTCTTTGGAGTCGACCAAACCACTGTAGAAGTATGGGATCTCTTTTGGGGTGTTAAGAAGGCTCTGTTAGAGTGGGATTGCTTCGATTTTGCTGTATCGGGTGTTGTTTGGTGTGTATTTTGAACCAGATTCCGGCTTAGAAGCGGTTTAGCTATACTCACTGGCCAAAGACAGGCTTGCCCTGGGCAAGGCGTTAAACTGCATCCACTATAACTAAGTCGTCTTGGCGGACTTAGTTACAATGGTCGGCACCGACCTCGACTTCGAGCACAAAGCCCACACGACACGACCCACCTGGTCACTACTGACCCGACAAACCCACCGAGTCTCACGACCTCGACGTACCGTGCTTAAGCACGTACAACCCACCTACCACGGCTAAGACTAGCCTCGACACTTTCACCGAGAACGGGCTCGCACGGAGGAGCCACGGATGCGGTTCGAACATTAAGTTGCCACTGGGCTAGATATGCGGGACATCACAATGCAATCTTTGTATATAGATGGACTCTCGCACGCCACATGCCCCTCGGGAGGCGGGACACAGTCCCAATACGGCGATAATAATACATACATACATACATACTGGCCAAAGACATCGCCCTGGGCAAGGCGTTAAACTGCATCCACCATAACTAAGTCGTCTTGGCAGACTTAGTTACAATGGTCGGCACCGACCTCGACTTCGAGCACAAGCTCACACGACACGACCTACCTGGTCACTATTGACCCCGACAAACCCACCGAGTCTCACGACCTCGACGTACCGTGCTTAAGCTAGGGGGTCGATCAAGGGACAGGCCCATCAAACCGCCACGCGTTTTAAGACATCGCCATGTAACATTAAAGCAAACAAAACCAATTATCTTAACAACCACAATAGATACAGACAAACCGATTAGCTCAAAGAGACTGTTATCTCCTCCTCTATGTCAGAAATGCTTTTGTAACCGAACTTCCCGACGCGATCGATGGCGACTGCGCAGTGACCGCACCAGCCTCCCCACCAGGTGTCGCCAAGTCCTCCTTGACTTTGCGAACGTCTAGCATGGTCACGAATCGCTCTTGAGCAGTTTTCTGGACCTTGCGACGTTTTTGGGGCTTCTGGAGATCCAGCGCAGCAGCCAATTGGTCGCGTTCATGCTTAAGGCTGGAGATCTCGGCGCTTGCAAGGTCTAAGGCCTTGCCGGTCTTCCTGAAGACCTGGCGTAAGGTGGCATTGCTGTACACTGAGTTAACCACACGCAATTCGCGATGGATGTGCTGTATCTGCCTTGAAGACCTTGGGGTCTTAACGTCCATAGCGGACATCTCCGACAGCAGGGGTCCTCTGGCAGCTGCAGAACGCTCCAAGTTGACCCCTCCGGCCTGTCCTGGTCCCTTTGCCTTGTCAGTCGGCTGTTAATGGCCTTGAGGGGTCCCTTGGATAGATACCGGTCGCTTTCCAGCCTGTGGCAATGTGCTCTGGAGTCAGGGCTTCCTTCCGAGCCTTGTTCCAGGCCTCCAGGAACTCCGGTTTCTTTGGCGTCATCGTCAGACTAGACACGCAGGCCTGGCGAAGGTGTTTCCGGTACGCGCGCTTCAACACCGAAAAGGGGCCAAGGTCTAGAGGCTGGAGGACCTGCGAGGTGTGTGCCGGAAGGAAGTTCAGCCAGACCTTAGCCTCAAAACACTCCAACATGAACTCCTCGTTACAGTGGCTGGCATGGCCGTCGAGTATAAGGTGGCGCCACTGCTTAGGGTCGTCTGGAGTAGTCTGTGGCAAGAACACCTGTCTCAGCCAGCGTAGGGCAATTGAATTGGAGGTCCAGCCGGCCTCTGAGGCTTCAAATTGCCAGTCTGCGAAGTCCTCGTCGTCTGATTGCGTGGTAAACCATTGCTGCTGGACCTGCCTCCCCTTAAAGATGACCAGGGGAGATAGGGCTCGGCCAGCTGCAGAGACAGACTCCAGAGACGTCGTCCACTCGCCTCTCGTGGTGTCTAAAGTGAAGACCTTCGTGAGAGCAGACGGTCCGATAACAAAAGGGCAGTCTCCAAGGCCAATCTGAGCTCCAACCTCGTCAAAGTTCCATGTGTGCTCCTTAGGGATGTCGCGGATGCGCTCCTCGTTCAGCCTCGAGAAGAACTCCTCGATGTTTTCGCGTGTGGCGCCGTTGACGCGCTGGAAATCCATTCCCCTTGAGAGCATGGTCTTCAGCTGCGGCCAGCGCCTAAAAAAACGGCGATGCCACCTATCTCCGATGGTGTGGCTGCTGCCGGACTGACAGATAATTGACTGCGCGAAGAGCTTGAAGCGGTTGTGCTGAGGAGCCCAGCCAAGTCTGGCCTGGAGCAACACCCACTGGACCAGCCAGTGCTCCTGGACCTCACTGAGGGCTTGATGATGCCTTTGAGCAGTACGTTTGAGAGGCTTGCACTCGAAACGAGAAGTGAGGTAGTGTCTGGAGACTCTGTATTGCTTAGCGACAGACCGGATGGAATCTCCTTGGCAGACTTGGAGGAGAGCGGCAGCCAGCTGCAGTTCATCCATAATAATAGATATCAAACGAAAGAACAGAATGTGACAATTCGAATGGTATGACTTTTAAATAAATGTAACCGTAGGTGGTTGATATATTCGGTGTTGAAGCAAAAAGAAACACCTTAAACTGTCGCCAGACGTGTGGCGGTTTGATGGGCCTGTCCCTTGATCGACCCCCTAGCTTAGCGGCGGTGCGGCCCCTTCGGTTCTGGCCCATCTCGCGATGTTCCAGACACCAGCTGGCTGACTAGAAGCTTCGTGTAGCATGTTTCTCCAGGCCGCTGTTTTTGCTTCACGGATCGCTTTCTTCTTTAAGAGTGATGCTTGCCGGAGGGCTCTCCAGGCTGAGTCCGTCCTGTCTGAGAGCCATGTCCGCTGGGCCCTTCTTTCTTCCTCCATGACTTCTTTTATATCTCGGTTCCACCAGGCCCTGCCTCTCCTATTGGAATGGTGGAGGGGGGAAACTAGGTCGGCTATCCGGATAAGCTCTTTCGTTAACGTTTCGGCGTATCTGTCGATCTCTTCTGGTGCCTCAAGTAGACCTGGCTGTGGTAGGTGTGCCGCCTCTGCCTTCGCTTGGTTATAGTCGGCTGTTTTCCAGCTGCGCCGTAGTCTGTCCTGAGGGTCCTACTGAACTAGTAGAAAGTGAAGCTCTTTCAACCATATGTCCCCCTGGGAGGCTGGATATGACTACTGGATGACGATAATGCATTTATGTGTCTGCCTGCGCGGAACAATAACGCAACGATGGCGCCCCGCTGTAACTTCGTGCAGAATTTGTCCCTAGATTTGTTCGACCTGGTTCAATAAAACAATAAAGATTTCCAGCCGCCGCCGTGTGGAGGCTGTGAAGTCCGACCTGGCCAGTCAGGCAGGGAGTGTGTAAGCTGTAGGTCGGAGGCAGCGAAGTGCTCGGAGTCTGGACCGCCCCAGTGGGTCTTGCTTCATACAAACTAACAGGGATTTTTCCATTGACACTTCCCTGAGCGGACCTGTTCCGGACTGGGAAATGCTCGCTGATTCGTTAGGACTTAGACGGGCTAGCAGACTAGAGCGAAGTCTTTAAAGTGTCTAACTGGCTACTGCTTCCCGAGAGTTTGCGGCTAAGGATTATGGGCCCTTTTAAGGTAAGCCACGCGTTATTCTAGACCGCTGGTTCCCGATCTCTGGAACCCAAACCTTTCTCCCATGCTTAAACCTTCGGTTCATGTGCCATGTCCACGAACTCTATACCTCTTTAGGTGTTGCTTCCCCGGCCAACATCATTCCATCTTAAAAGTTTTCAGTTGATTGCCGGTTTTCAGCAAGTCGCGATAGGAAGCATGACGTATGTGTGACATCTCTAAACCTGGAGGATCGTCTGCCCATTTGTCAAATCCTTCTAGTATTGACTACAGCAGTCATATCTTTCGATTCGTAAGTAAAGGAGTTGCACCAGTGATCGGCCCAGTACGATTCAACTATTTATTTCCGGGAAAGTTCTGTTGCTAATATTATATCTAACATTTGTCTGATGCTGCATCGCTGTGTATTATGAGCCAGCCTTCAGATACAAAGCCATCAATAGGCACGCTGGTGTAAGCTAGCGGAACAACTGATGGGATAGCCAGGAACTCTTGTTTAAATTATGTCCTGGTGCCGGCCTTCTGAACTGGAGTGGAGGGTACAATGGCCAATCTCATGAGTCGAGAGGCCTTTATGGAACGAAACAATTACATCATGCATTGCTCTATGGAGGGGCTCCCGTCCCTACTTGTTTTCCAAATAGCTACTTCTCCTATGCTAGATACGCCTGCTAGCCTCTGACTCGAAACACTGGTTGTAGAGGCTTTGCCACCCCTCGGGTTAATAGTTTCAACCACCTCCCCTATTAACTGGGTAAGAGATTGAAGAACTCAGCGTTCAATGAATCAAAGGCTTACAGTGTTTGTTCCTACAAAAAGTGGCATCCTCACAAGGATCCTCTCATCTTACATTGCCATGAATCAGTGCAAAGTTAATTTCCAATTAGTACAAGGTAAGCATAACTGATTCGGTCAAGTGGGTTTCGGCGGCATGGGCTTTTCTCATATGGTATAAAATCAATTGTGCCCAATTCATGACGTTAATAATCGACTACATTCTACTATCAGTCGAGGTTTTTTTCTTCGACTTTTTACATGGCTTTTATCATGAGTGGCCTTCCATCTCCAGATTTGAATGAGATCCTTCTTGGCAAGTCTTTGCCACCATGGACTGAGAATGCATTTGTAAACTTCCTTATCCATCACCACTGTGCTGAGAACTTGGAGTTCATAAAAGATTACAACTCCTATTTCTCTCTATACAGCCAAACAGCTGCTCCACGTCCTGAACAACAAAGCGAAAACTGCCTCGCAGGATTACACTGGGAGTGGCTGATGAGACTTTACGTGGTCGTAGGGGCACCCCGAGAACTCAATATCCCTGGTCCCGTGCGAGAGCGTCTGCTCAATCTCTCACATCAAAACTCGCCACCAAACCCTTCCGAGCTTGACGAGACTCGCCAAATCTGTTTTGACCTTTTGGAAGAATCCCTCGCATCATTTTCGCAATCTGTCGACTCATCCAGAAATGAAGACACTAGGACAACTTCATACTCATTGTTCAAATATCTACGTATACTCCTATGTTACAACCGAGGCCTATAAGAATGAATCTGTCACCGTAATAGTAGATGAATAAACCCAGTGAAGCAAGCCTAGTGACCGTCGCCGCCGCCGTAAAAACCGTCTTTCTTGGCCAGGTCATCAGAGAGACTGCCAAGCAGTGCCATATCAACAAGGACTATCTCTACCGCCGTATTCAAGGTACACGCAGTGAAAGTAACGCGGTGAGGATCTTTGCCACCAAGCTAAAAGAAAATTTTTAATCGACTAGGTGTTTTGCAAGCAAACTTGGCTGGGCACCACTGCAGAGTCGTTCTCGCCTATTCGCGCAATCTATCTATCACCAATCTGGAGGCGGAAATCGGCTTGGCAAGCACTGGCTTCTCGCATTACTATCGATGAGTTCTTCGATCGCCTTGAAAACCAACAGGTTGTTGAGGTTCTGTAGAAGGATACGTACAACGTGGATGAGATTGACAACATGGCTGAGCTTGGAGACAACCCTCTGGTCATCGGTCCAGCTGCTGCGAAGAAGGTTCACACCATAGAACCCGGAACCAGAGAGTGGGTGACAATTCTGGAGTGCGTGAGCGCGTCTGAGCGCGTCTTGCCGCCTCTGGTCATCTTCAAGGGCATTGACGTCCAGTATCAATGGTTCAACTGCCTCAATGATAAACAGGACTTCCGAACTGGACCATTGTGCTGCTCCGCCACAGGCCGGAAGAACAATATAATTTCGTTGCGGTGGCAGAAGGAGATATTCTTGCCGAAGACACCCCGCTCGCACGGTGAATGGCGTCACCTGATTTTGGACTGGCATGGGACCCACGCTTACGAGGAAAAGTCCCGATTGGACTTCTTTCCAGCGCACACGTCACAGGTAGTGCAACCATCGGATTTGGGTCCATTCTCAGTGTTGAAGCGCGCGTACCGCGCCTATCTTCGCGATGACTGCTTTTCCAGCTTCATACAGGACCTAAGAAGACCGAGTTCCTGGAGGCATGGAACAAGCCGCGGAAAAAGGCCTCCACTCATCAGAACATCGCTTCTAGTTGGTACGCCACCAGGTTATTCCCAAGGGACCGTTCCAAGACGCTCAACCGTCGACCGGGGAAGCAGCGTGACCAAGATTGTTCAGATGTCACTTCAAGACCGGTTCTAGTGGTCCCGCCGCCGAGTCTAACAGCAATGATGTCTGAAGCCGTTTTCAGCACACCAAAGAGCGCACGTCAATCGACAGATATTATGGCTAACCGGTGTCGGCTGGAACTAGCCTATGGAAGGCCAAGGTTCCCTTAATTCGTGCGTAAAGTGAACAGGTCCATAGGCCAGCTTCTGGGAGAAACTGAAGTTGGCGCTGACGGAAACGACTGTGAATATCAGATTATTTCGGACGAAAAGGTGATCATTGAGGGGCAGGAGTCTATGAAGATCTCCTGAGGCCAAACGGTATGATGCTACCTACAAGGAACAAGAGACTTGTTTGATTTTGGCATACCATCGAGGCAACTGAAACAAACGACGGAAATGTTAAGTACCTCAGAGAAAATGTTGGTATGATAAAAGGAGATAAGGCTGACCCTGCCAAAATTATCGATGGAAGGACGAAACGAGATGGCAGACCGAAATAGAAACGCGCAAAGATTTTGGGCGACAAGAGCCAGCGCAAGAAGTGTACAGGAGTAACGACAGCTATCCATCGGCCCTTCCGTCCGGTCGTCAATAAATTACGTATTGAACAGTACAAGCGGCCGTCTTTCCAAGCTATGCGCTAGCACGCTCCAGTCCTGTTTGGACGAGATCCTCAATGACAGGAATCCATTTCCAGGCGTCTGTCATATCCTCGTTGGTGCTGTCCGGAAATCTGACCTGCTGTCGAACCACATCCGTCCACTGATCAATGCCCGACCACTGAAGAATATGTCCACCAAGACCTAAAGTCTGTGACTGGCGAATCCGGAAGACGCCGTGGATAATTCCCGAAGGAAAGAAGATTGTCTGTCCGGGTTTGAGAACCCAGTAGCGCCATCGTTGTTCCTTGTCGTAATGGTCGGGCTTTTCCATCCACCGTATGCGCTGGTCCTCAGATGGTCGTGACAACCACAGGAAACCAAATAGACCATCCTGAATAGTGATCCACGTGCCGAGACCGTGGCTGTCCGTATGCGGCGCTGTGCAATGCCCTCCTTCGGATAGAAGTGCCCAGCTCTCCAGATTTCTCCATTCGGCCCACTCTTCCCTGTTAGCCACGGCCCTTTCCGCACTGCCTCCATTGAGTACTGTGTCCCGAACCTGGGCTAGAAGCTGGCAGTTTTTACCTGTCAAACAGTCGGGCAGTGTGGAGGGCACGGGGCAGCTGCAGTCGAGCAAATTCCAAGGATTGTCCGTTTCTTCGCCAGGGAGAAATCGTTGGTAGACTTCTTGTACACTGTGCAACTCGTAGGAACATTTGCTCGCGTCCAGAGAAGGTACCTGAACAGAGACTGTCCGGCTGTGGTCCCCTATCCATTCAAAAAACTCCAGGATTGGCCTACCCGGAGATTTCCATCGAAAGTGCTGCTGGTGCTCCATAATAATGGGGACGTCTGGGGTTGTCGAGTCAAGTAAAATCTTGGCTTGGTGTCCACTCAAGACTTGTGCATCCACCATTCCAATCCCTTCGTCCGTACAAGGGTGTTTGCAAGCTTGTAAAACTGGAAGCAAGCAAAGGGCGGTTTGAGAGCCCCGGCTGCTCGATCCGTCCTTCGATCTTTGCCATACTTCAGAAATGGCCTGAGCCAGGTACTCCTCGTCCGTTACCGAGTCGCAGGCGGGATGTAAACCAGAGTCATGGCTCTGTGCAAGCTCAGGAGCCACGCCAAATGCTCGTCCATCTGGCTTTTGTCTTTTGGACGGATGACTTCGTGGGATATCCGGAGGCAACGATGTCGCCCGCTTCCGTTTTGAAGAAACTGGAGTGATATCCATTGGCGCCGTAGAACCACTCGCTGGGATATGTGACAACTTGGCGGCAAGAGTCTTCAGTCGTCCCATATTCAATCCGTACTTTTCCAAGCGTGGAGCAGCCTTCCTTTTCCCTCGGGCCAAGTTCTGATGGGTATTCCTATTATTCCTAGCTCCGCCACACCCTTTGCGCCGAGATGTCGATTTGAAGCTTGCCTTCTTATGCTGATAAGCACTGCTGTCGTCGTCGTAGTCTTCGCCGCCAACGCCGTCACCACCACTGTCGCTATTGTTGCTGTAATGTTTCACTGAACTCCGAAGGCTTCGCCTCAAAGGAACATTGGTAGGTGCCGTATCGATGGCGATGGAGCCACCGACAGAAATGCCGTTGGTGTCAGGGCCGTTCGCTTCCTCTATGACCGCTTCTTCGGTCCCGTCATCCGTACCGTCATGAGACACGTTGATGATGGAGCGGAATGCTGCGCTTGTGCAGCATAGAGCAGGGCTGTCAACTCGAGCTTGTGGTGTTGTGTCGCTTGTGGCTTCGGAGCAGCTTGTGTCTGTAGCACTCCAGATCCTGTCGTCTGCTGTACTTGTGGTTTTGCCCGACTTCATGTCCGACGTTGGGACCATCAAATTTCGTACGCGAGTGCCATTGATGCCGTTCTGGAGAGCAAGCCTTTGGGGGACGATAAGCCCAAAACGGTCGAAACCGTATCCATGTGGCAATTGCTCTGCGTTCAACGTTGTAAAGGGAAGTGAGACTTCTTCGGGGTCGTTTTGTTTCACGTAGGGGCCGTCAGTTGTCCACAACCTCGCATTAGTCAGATCCGTCAATTCGAGGGGTGGCAGAACGTGTGCCTGCCGTGCGCCGACAGTCCGATACGCCGCCATACCAGTTGTTGAAACCTAGGCAGAATTTGACTCCAGTTCGAGTGTTGTTTTGCCGTCAGGGCGAATTGAATAGCGAAATTGACTCCCCGTTCTCCAACGGAATAGTATTGGATCAAGTCCTTCCCCAACGGCCTGCCACCTTTCCCAATTCTCTGGTGATTCTAAGCCGGTTCTTAGATCCTTGGGCCGCAGTACCCACGAACTCCTGCCATGTTTCATCTGAATTCCTCGATACCTTGTACGTCGCCGACTCAGAAAAGGTCGGTTCGTAGTATGCGCACTCGATCTCCAAGCCGTTCTTCGTCTTCAGCAGCTCGTCGCGTTTGCTTAGACATAGCTCGTACTTCTTCGCCTCAGACGGGCAAGAACGGATGTCTTTCTGGAACTGCTTGACCTGGCTCGCTTTGAGCGCACCTAGCATCAGCAGACTTTCTTCGACCGTGATTTCCTTGGAGCTGTCCATTGCGCAGCATTTTCACCGTTGGGTTTGGGAGTAAAGAAAAAATGCTGGAACGACTCGTAGCGAAGAGAAGGCCGGCGGCAGAGGAATGTTAATGACACTAAGCCCGTTGTGGCAGTCATACACTTGAATGAGTGTTCCACAGTAATAATGCTACTGGGGGTCAGCTAGCCGCCATGATTCCGTGGGGGTTTGTTACCATCATTCCTACACCTGGAGACTGATCTGGGCCATGGTGATCCCTACGTGTCTGGATCCAGGAAAGCCGTCCCAGGCTCATGTCCGGCCGGATACAAAAACTTGTTGCTACCACGTCATCCCAATTTGCCTGCGATCTCACCTGCCTACCGAGATCAGCGGTACGAATCCACCGATGCCTGGAGGCCGTGTCGCTATCTAAGGCCTATTTTACTTGGTAAACATGACTCAAACCAGCCATTGATGTCGGCCGATCACGCGCCGATTCATAGTTTCTGTCCGGGCTATCAGACTTCCTGTGGGTGCCTCCTACGACATTAAAGCACTAAATGAGCACCCCGGGACTGGTTGGAAACGCTAGTGGCTGCTTCTCCACCTGTATTGGCGCTACACTAAATGTCAGATTCACGCTGGTGACAGAACGCCGGAGCACTTCCGAGGTTGAAGTCGCCCTAGGGAGCTGATCAGGCGACCCCATTACGTTCTCCATTGCGGTGGAGTGATCTCCTGCCGTCGCGTGCGCCTACTGGTTAGTGAAACTGGACCAACTCAACCCCCGCGTCCCTCCTACCAATCTATGGAAATGGAGAAGCTGTTAGGCGTCTCTGGTTCTGAGTGGATTGCCCATAGCCCTCCCAGCTGATAAAAAAACCTTCGTGGAAGGTTGTACCATGGGGGAGCAGGTCCGATTGGGCCGACACAAGCTTCCAGGTCAACGCGTGATTTTTCATGTGCAAAACTTGATCTCTACTGTTCTCAATCTCCCAACGGTAAAGAAGAAGGAGGTTTTTTTTTTAGTTCCAAGGATGTTTTTCCTCCCATGGAGGTTTGTGTCTTGGGTCGGCTTTGGAGGCGGTCCTGCCTGGCCGTCACCCAGTTCTGGCAAAGCTCGTTAGCGAAGTCTTAGATACATGAATGCAATGGAGAGGGCAGTGTGTCATGGCGACTAAATTAATTGCCAGTTAATGAAGATAAGGGGCAAGCGACCAGCGATAAGCACAGGTGATAAAGACGATGACGAACGACAAACGACGAACGATACTGGTTGGTCAATTCATTTTGACTCACATTAATCCCCGATACAGCCACAGCCACCATCTTCACTCTCTCAGTATACGGTTGGCCGAGGAACTGTCGGAAGCTGCCCTGGTTGAACCACAAGAAGTCCACCGAGCTGCCCTGGCGCTCGCGGCTCCTCGACTACATAAATACCCGTCAGATCATGCGTTACTGACCATCTTCCAGCATCATATCAACCGACTGTCAGCCAGCCTTTCAGCGGCGATTCGAGCGATACGATGAACAATGCGGTGCAGTCTGTGCCGGCAAGAGACCATGCTCCCGGCAACAGGAGCGGACGTTTGCGGGTAGGCATAAATGAAAAACACCGGCGACAGCTGGGACGGCAAGCGCCGTTGCTCGCTGCTTCTTCTTCTTCTTCTTCTTCTTCTTCTTATCGCCGTGTTGGGACTGTGTCCCGCCTCCCAGGGGGCATCTGGCGTGCGAGAGTCTATCTATATACAAGGATTGCACTGTGATGTACCGCATATCTAGCCTAGTGGCAACCTGATGTTCGAACCACATCCGTGGCTCCTCCGTGCGAGCCCGTTCTCGGTGAAAGTGTCGAGGCCCCGCGTCTGCTGAAGGCGTGAGGCCCAGGCACAAGATGTCGCGAAACAGCCCGGCAAAGAAGGTTCTAGGCTTGTTGGACGTACTGAGCGCAGGCTTAAAAGCATTCAGCGTTGGTAGGGGCAATCTTCAACTAGAAGCCACCGTATCCTTCAAACATTCATCTCTATCCCGGCAAGATCTTGGTGGCGGCTGCAGCGACACGACGACGACCAACGCACTGGGCGGCCTCGGCTGCATCGTAGCCCTCCTTTCTGCAAGTATACTATCGTTGGCCGAAACTGAAGTGTCTCGTTTACAAGAGCCGGAGATGGGACCACTGCGGCCTACTGTTGAACCCACGGACTGTCGTCCTGGATATCCTCTTCGCCCCGTGGTGCTAACCCCCGCTCGAATACCGCCTTGACCTGCGACAACCAGCCCATGAGCCGCTGCATCTGTTGTTGCAACCTGGTCGCACCGCGTGAAAAAGAAGGGACGATAAGAGGGGCGATGACAGGGGCCATCAAGAACCTACATGCACTCTATCTTTTGCGTGCTATGGGACACAGGACGGTCAGCTGGACCCCTCCCTAGGGTTCGGGCAACTTACAAATTCTGAATCCTGCGAGAGCCGCCGACGGTGCTTAGCAGGAGTGGTCAACGAGTGCAGGTCGACTTACGCCTGGCCGCAACGGTCCAGTCCAGCTTCTTGGCTACCGAACCAATGCGAAAGTTCGTGGAGCTCGTGCAAGACTGTATCGAGTTTTCGAGACAGGTCGGTGGCTCCATGGAGTGATCTACATCTCCATCAGCACAACCTCCGCGTGGGGCCCAGAGGAGGGAAGGCTCATACGTGGGCGACGGGCCGAAGGGGTCGTCCTCGAACCCCTCCTCGTACCTATCCTTCTCGCCATCGTATAGGCTAGGGACGGCTAGTAGGGATAAGTGAGGCTGGGAGGGGGGTGTTGGCACGGGGCGAGACTAGGCGGATAGGGGTGCAGGCGCAGCGGTCGGGAAAGCTATACCATCACCCTTGGTGCCGTAGCCGGTCGACCTACGAACGTGTCGCGGAGGGGCCTGGCGCTGGCCACTGTACTGCTGGGAGCTCATATTGCCTGTGGAAGGGGCTCGGGCAGAGAAGGAACAAGAATATGGTCCGAAAGTCCGAGCCAAGGGTGACAAAAAGTGGCCTGACGGATGTCTACTCTATGCTTGATGTAGGAACCGATTCAATACATACGCTCATCCTGTGGAACTAGATATAGATCAGGCCAGAAAAGATGTTCCATAGGTCCTTCCTGAACAGCTGCCCCCTCGGGTATGTTACGTTGCCCATAGCCGAACAGGTATATCGCGCCTACAAGAGGAGTGACGGGTGGAATACAATAGAACAGCAAGAACGAGCTGAGGACGACAGGACAGAAACTACGGCGGTGTGGATGCTGCCACGGTTAGAAGCTGCTACGGAAGAAGCGGCTACAAAAGAAGCTGCGACGAACAGAAACTGCGAAGGGCAGAAGCTGCTACAAACAAAAGCTACTACAGACAGAAGCTACTACAGATAGAAGCTACTACAGACAGAAGCTACTACAGACAGAAGCTACTACAGACAGAAGCTACTACAGACAGAAGCTGCACGGGTCGATGCTGCGACGGACAGAAGCATCGCCAGAAAACAGCATCTTATAAACCATTAAGCGCAAACAGGACGGGCGTCCAGCCAGTTCCGGCCTAAATTTCGCCCATCGCGTGCCGGGCGAAAGGGCCTTTCGGCGCGAGCGAAGCAGGCGGACGAAGCAGGAAGCAGGAACCGTACGGGGCAGGGAGTAGAAACAAGACGGAGAAAGAAGCAAAAGTAGGAAGCGGATGTAGCAGGACGTGGACGGGGTAAGGCGAGTCGAGTACGCAAGATCCGGTCGGCGCCCTATGAAACGAAGCACGGCCCGAAGTAGCACCAGGCCATATCCGCCAACACACAACCACAAATAGCCAAGGAGCACGCGTCACAACCAACCCGATCTGGAACGGCCACGGCCCAGCCGGAAGGGTCGTTCTGGCGTCGGGCACGGCGCCGCAGCCAAGCAGAATGCGAGCAGCAAACTAAGTTGTGCATAGGCCCCCATACGCGGCACCATGTCAACAATGGCACTTGGTTGGTTAAGGCTGCGACGGAGATACTACTATGGAAAGAAACTGCGAAGGACAGGAGCGACGACAAACAGAAGCCTCGAAGCAGAGAAGCTGTTACAGAGGAAAGCTACTAGTGAAGCGACTGCCATGGGTGAATTGTGCCGCGGATAGAAATTTCTACGGATAGAAGTCGAAACCGACGAAAGCTGTGATAGGTGAATGCTGCGATGGGGTGAATGTTGGCACGGATCGAAGTTGCGACGAACAGAAACTGCGAGGGGTTGATGGTGTTACCGACAGAAGCCAGTACGGACAAAAGCTTCCACAGAAAGAAGCTCCTATAAAGGGACAGTACTATGTACTGAAACTGCCACGGGTAGACGTTGCCAAAGATAGAAGTTGCTGCGGACAGAAGCTGTGACAAGCAGAAGCTGCCACGAGAAGAAGCGGCTACTGATGAAAGCAGCTGTAACAGGGTGGATGTTGGCACGGATAGAAGCTGGTACGGATAGAGGCTACGACTGGAGAAGCTGCCACAAGCACGCAGAGCCGCGGAAGGAAGTATGGTGCGAATCGCAGAGCTGATCGAGAGTACGTGCGCCCAGCCGGTTCAATACCAGCGCCTTGCCCATCGCGTGCGGGGCGAAAGGATCTTTTGGATCCGAGTGACGGAAAGCTCCCACAGCGTCGACACTGCAGCAAGGCACAAGGGACGAAACAGGCAAAGTAAGAAAAGGAGGAGTCGACAACGGAGCTTCTACAGGGAGAGGCTACGGCAGACAGAAGCTACGATTAAAAGGCGCTGCTATAGACAGAAGCCGCTCCTTTCCTGGCCCGTCGAGGGAAGGATGTTACGGCCTGAGCCAAGTATCCGGAAACGGATACTAGCACATATAGAAGGAACTAAGATGGAGCAGGAAGCGGGCAAAGCAGGCAGTGAACGAAGTAGAGAGCGGAAGAAGCAGTAAGCAGTCGAAGCAGGAAGTGGGCGAAACAGGAAGAGCCGAGTACGCAAGATCCGGTCGACGTCCTAGAAAAACGCAACACGCCCAGAAGTGACACGAGATTCCATCGGCGGCACTGCCCTAAAAGCTCCGAACACAGCTAGAGACAGCCAAGATCACGCGTCGCAACAGATCCGATCCAGAACGGTTGCAAAGGGCCGTACATGGGGCAGTATCGGAACCTGGGGTCAGACACGGCGCGGTGCAAAAGCAGCATGTCAGCAGGAACCAGGCGAAGTAGGAAGCAGGAACTAGTCGAAGCAGGAAGCGGACGAGGTAGGAACCAGACGAAGCAGAAGAGTCGAATACACCGGAGCTGACCAACGCCCCTAAGAAAAGGAGCAGACCAAGAAGTAGCACCAGCTCATATCTGTCGCTGTCCCAAGAGCGCCAAACACACGCATCACAATAGACCCGACCCAGAACGGCTACGATCAATCCGGCAGGGGCGTACGCAGGGCGCAGATCGCGAGGTGGCTCCGGACATGGCGCACAAGCAGTATCACGGTTACGTAAGGCGCATAGGAGGCGCCCTCGAGGTCGGATATATCGCCCAGGTCGAGGAAGCCCGATGCTTCCAGCGTCATCTTCTGACGGCCCCTGCGATGATGGGTCCCGAAGGCGCTGGCCACAGCCTTATTGAGCTTGACTGCATTCCCAGCGAGCCGCACCGTTCTTCCGCTTTCTAGCTGCTGGCACTACTTGGCACAAGGCAACGTGTTCGCTCCCGTCCGACGGCAGCTCGTGCATCACATCCTCGCCGCGAAGGTAGCCAAAGATGCCGACCGGGAGCTCATACCGTGCCGAAACTGGAGCAAGGCATAAGGGACGACACAGGCGAAGCAAGAAAAGGAGCCGTCGCAGCAACAGAGCCCTCCAAAACGATCGTCAAGCAGGAGCCGACCCAGGTGGCATGCGCGAGATGGTATGTTTTGGGCTTAGGACGGAAAGCTGATACTGGCATATGCAGGAGGATCTAAGGTGAAGAAGGAAACGGACGAAGAAGGAAGCGGACAAAGAGGGAAGCGGGTGGAGCAGGAGCGGATGGAGTGGGAGCAGCCGAAGCAGGAAGAAGACAAAGTAGGAACAAGACGAAGAAGGAAGCGGAAGAAGGAGGGCGGGCGAAGCAGAAAGTGAACGAAGCAGGACGGGCGAGACGAAGTACGAAATAGGAACTAGTTGAAGAAGGAAGCGGACGAGGCAGGAACCAGACGAAGCAGGGAGCAAGGAGTGGTCGAGGCAGGAAGTTGCCCCAGGTCACACCCGTCGCTATCCTAAGAATGCCAAACACTGCCAGAAACAGCCAAAAATGCGAATCACAGTAGATCCGATCCAGGACGGCCACGACCAATCCGGCAGGGCCATACGCGGGGCGCAGATCGCGAGCTGGCATCGGACACGGCGTATAAGCAGTGTCGCGGTTACGTAAGGTGCACAGGAGGCGTTGTCCAGGTCAGATATATCACCCAGCTCGAGGAAGCCCGATGCCTCCCGCGCCATGTTCTGACGGCCCCTGCGATGATGGGCCCCGAAGGCGCTGGCCACGGCCTTGTTGTGCTTGACTGCACCCCCAGCAATCCGCCCCGTTCTTCTACTTTTCCCATTGGCTCATGGTGACCCAGCGCCCTGATACTGGTTGGTACAAGGCAGAGTGCTCGCCACGTCTGACGGCAGGTCGTGCATCACGTCCTCGCCGCGAGGGTAGCCGAAGGGGCCGACTGGGTAGGGCCAGGGCACGTCGGTTATGAAGCAGTCCACCCTGCCGAGGATATGGCAATGGAGCGGATCGTTATGTATATCATCGGCCGTGGGTGCTAGATCCAGAATCAGGTGTAATCACTGTAGGAGCGGAGGCTGTTCGTGTGCGTGTGCTTCGGCGAGGGCGGCTCGTCAGCCGCGGGTAGTCGGCTGGCGGGCGCTTGGTCTCGCCGTCGGCTACCGTGATGGGATGTGGCGGGCGGAGGGGAGGTCATGCTCGCGCTCGTAGCCGCGCGTGAGCATCGTATCGGAGAGGGCCGCTGCTTGTCGACCGGTAAAGCGTTGGATTTGTTTAGATGTGGCACAAATGGCCGGCATTGTTGAGGCTGACTGACGGGGTTAGGCTGCATCGCCGGGACCCCACGCGGGTACGTAGTCTACCCGCGGTCGCGTACGGGGCGATTGACAGCGGCATCCCTCGCGCCACTACCCATTGCGTGAGCCGGCCAGCCTCAAAGTAGACAGTTATGGAGCGAAATACACGAATTCCCCAGCGCCAAGCGAGCCTGCCCCCGCTTGCTGCCATGACCAGTGAGAAGAAATATTTCGTATAGTCCAGTCACATCTGCATTGTACCTATAGCGCAGCGCACAACTAATATATAGTATCAACCTGGTAGGCGTTGCACACTGGGGTTATGGAGGGTTCGCGACGCTCATCCGAGCTCGCCATCCGCAGCCGTGTTCGACGTGGTCCGGGCGCGCTCCTCATTGTGGGCGCCAAACCCAGCATCCCCAGTCTGCCCCGAATAGTCTCGCTTCCGGTACAGGTACGGTGTGCTTTGGCGGGCTGCTCCCACCTCGGCGGGCTCAAAGCGAGGTCGCTGCAGCTCCGGCAAGCGATGCGGGCTTGTGAAAAAGCTTCCGATACGTGACAACAAGGCCCAAGGTGCGCGAACTCGAAGCCAGTCTGCCGCTGGTGTGAACCTCGTGGGCCGGCGATCCGCCCACCGGAAGACTGCTACGTGGTCCAACACGACAAAAGCAGTTGCCAAGAAATACTCCTGTTTTCTTCAATGGCACAGAAACGGACTAAAACTTGATTTGGCTAGCTAACAACGACCATCTATCCAGCCAGGGAGCGCGCTCTTCCTCGGAGGCGCCTGACGACAGGCCTACCTTCGCCGGTGCCAGGCGACCTACTCGGGCGGCCTGGCCTTGCACGGTATGTGAGATGCGTTTTTGGATGCACCGAGGGGCCCTTGGTGGCCACGCCTTGCACGCACGGCGGCCTCGTTGGCGACTAAACGACGTATGCCGAAGACAGGCGGCGTACCGAGCAGAAACAGGCGGGAGCACGAGACGGAGTGGACTGCCAGGGCGTCTCCTGCGGCGAAGACATCCGTTTACGCTCCTGTTTCTAATCCCATGTGCCCGTGGCTGGGGTTCCCAGGATCATGCAACGATCCTAATGATGCAAACCTGGCCTACCGGCCTCCGGCTCCCTGGCGCTAGCGATCGCCAGCGTGCCCCCACTGACGGACCGACGGTCTTGCAGTCATACGCTTATCTCCTCTCTGTCAAGCCATGCTGGAATAAGGGAGGTGGAGACCCAGTGCTAACATGAAAGGTTTGACATCTTGTTCCCAGATTTAGAGGCCACTGCAGCATCCAAAAGGCGATCTAGGGAAGTACGGTGGTGGTCGTGTTCCTCTGCAGGGCTTTCCGGCCTGGGGAGTCCCGAGGCGACTCCTACCCGCTCCGTCTCGGCCGTCGGCATCAGGCTCGTCTGGTGCTGACCGTCCGACGTGCCGGCCGAGGGCCCAACGGTATGTGACAAGGAGCTCGACGGGATGGGCCCTGTGCCTATTCGAGTAAGTGTCCCGCAGTGCCAACCCGACGCGCGCCCACGCACCGGGCCTGCGACCGCCTGGGGACTGGGGGCGACCGACGGGCACCGACGTCCAGAGGGAGGGGACTGGAAGTTATTTCCGGTGCCCGGTGGAGCAGTCGGGGCTTTGGGTTGGCATCGTTCGTGAGATACGGCAGTATTCGTCTTCGTGCGGACAGGTGGCTGTGAAGCGTGTGCTGCTCACAGGCATCGGCCATCGACGTGTTCAGCGACCGATGTGTACCCTATCTTCGCGGTTCTGTGTCGCACTATCTACAATGTCGAGGGGCTCGGGCCCCTCCTCGGTCGGTACGATGGGTTTGCCCGGCTCGCTGGGCCATGCCCGCACGAAACCGGCATAGGCCGAGGACATACTTCATTGAATAGTGGTTTGGGAGGCGGTGCGGTCGTCGACACGGGATGAGCAGCTTGGAGCATCTGTGTTCCCGGTCGCCATGGGGAAGAAAAACACGGAAATCGAGGTATCGAGTAGGAGTTGACTAGGGACTACGAGGTGGGATGGGTGGATGGACACTGGTACAAGGGCCTGGATCTACACTTCGTTGAGGCGGCGTCTTGAGAGGGTGGGAGACGCGTCATACCAGCCGGAGCTTTCCACTTTCTGCAGCGCTGTGCCCGGTCCCAACGCAGGTCGTGTAGCCTTTGCCCTGCGTATTCGGCACCGATGTTCGTAGTTCGTGCCAAACAGCTCGTGGTTCGGGGGATGGAAAGACAGCCTGCCATCGTCACGAGGGGCAATCCAGGCAGCCTTGCTTCTCCGCCAGTCACAGCAGTGGAGCACGAACCAGTAGGTCGAATGGCCGAGAAGAGGCAAGACCGGCGCACGCCCGCAGACCACGGCCGCCGGCGCGACTGGAGCACCTGAACCAAAGAGTGTCCGGCAGGGCGGCCTGCGACGGATGCACCGCAGGCAAGCGAAGCCAGTCGCAGGACCGGCTGTCCGCTGTCGACGGGCCACGGCCGACGAACCTGGTTTGCCATGCGCCGGCTGGCGACCGCTCTGCCGGGCGTGGCACCCGGGCTCACGCCCGTACATCTACGGCCCCTGCTTGGGGACACTTCCAGCCGAGCCACAAGAGCCGAAGTCCAAGGGCCATGTCTTTGGCACGCATGGACCGATGCCGTCCGGCATTAGGAGACCCGACAGCTCAACCTCGAGAAGTGGACCAGTGGCCAGCAGCCGTGACGAGACCCAACAAACGCGCTGGTCGTGCTTTTGGCCTGCGATGCCAAAAGGTCGCGTCTGGGCCAGCACGTAACGTTACGCGCGCGAAGACAACACCAGTCCTCTGTAAAGCGGATCGGACAGCTGCCAAGCTGGCGAGCTCGTCCCCGTCTTCGGATCCAAGCGATGCCGTCTGGGTGGTGCGACGTCGGCGGCTCCGGGCTGGGACGGGGTGGGGACGACGGCGGTTCCTCAGCCGTGGACGTGGTGAGTCAGATCGAAAGGAGGGCCGCTTCGACCGTTCGGTTGGTTCACTTCGCCTAGAAAATTGGGGGGAGGGGGAGGCAGCATGGATGATACCGGAGTAGATTATGGTTGCCTTCGACCCGCGAGTGAATCGCCCGGGACGTCATCTCCCATTCGCTGCGTCGACATCCGTACGCCTCCTGGCCAGCTGGTGGCTTCCGCGTTACGCCAGGATTAACCCGTTCGTCATAAAAACGCCGGCATGGCCAGGCTCGCCGGAGAACCTACAAAGTCCCTAGGCTCGTCTCACCAGCCGTAGAGTAGGGGACCGGGGTTAAGCGGGGCCTAACAGGAGCACGAAATGGCGAGGCTTCCTGGCATGGCGAGGCAACCCGGCCGAAGAGAGCGGTTCACCCACGGGCCAGTGGAACCCCGCGGAAGAGCACGCGAAATGGGCGCGCTAGGCCGCGACTTTCAGGTCCAGCAGGACCAGCTTAGCTGTAACGTCCAGAGGACTTCAATTGTTACCACACTCTGCCCCCGTTCCACACTCCGCCCCCGTTTCCTATTCCCAGCCTGGAGCCCTTCCTGGGGCCCCCTGCGGCAACGTCGATGCTTCTTCGCGTCACCGCCTCCGACGTCGCCGCCCTGCGCTCCGCAGTGGGACTCGAGATGAAAAGTCTACTCTCGTCCGTACGACGGCCGGCACGCCTCCCGAATCCCCACCGGCAGTTCGATACCATCGGACAGGACGCGGCCATCTTGGTTGCGAGAGAAGCACAGTATGTCCGGCAGGGCGACGCGGGCCAACAAGGTGCGCGCTGGCCGGCGAAACAAGTCTCGGAGGTGCGCTGCACGTCCGTCGAGAAGAGAGGGTGGACTTATCGAGCCCTATGGCGCCACAATAGGACAGAGGCGTTCCCATACTCGCTCGGTCTGAGGCAGGTATACTCTCTTCGCACACAAAGCCCACTACGCGGCCGGCTGGGCAGGAAGGAGGCGTCTGCCAAGTACTGGCGATTCACGATGGGCCGGCCGTGGGACGACTTTCCTCAGTTCGTTACGGAGCTGCTTGTGGGTAGGCGCACAGCCCCGTGTGCGTTCGTGAGTTGGTTGCTTCGCCCCATGGAGCATGGACTCTCTCAGCCTGTCTCTCCCTGGCGCCAAAACGAAAGGTTCGTCATTTCCAGTCACCCCAGCGGCGCCTCTCGAAGAACCCGGACAGCCAGCCACTTCGACGACACAGACGGGCCACCTCCTGCGGAGAGGCCGCCTGAAGGGTGCGTCCTCAACGGCATGGGCGTCGATGCACAGTTCGATGGCGCTGCGCACTCATCGCCCCACGGCGGGCAAGGCCTCGCGTGTCTGTATCGCCTACGGCAGTCGCCGTTCCGCCGAGGCCCCCAATGCTGGCGAGTGCGCGGGTTCTTGGAACCCGCTGTCGCACATGCCATTAATAGGGCCACCGTTGCGATACTGCGTCCGAGGTGAAGTGAATATTGCCCCGAGGCACAATCCTCAGGCACACACTTCGTACTTGAAAATGATAGTGGCCCCTGCGTGACCTGTCCTCGAACCCAGACCCCACCTCGTTGTCAAACTTTTCGATACCATCGTTCAGCCTCTGCGGCCGTTGGCGGCAAAGCAATGTCTGGAGATAGCCGCGCCTGCTGCCGTGGCAAATCCCACCCACCGGGCCGCGAGGGCGTAGGACATCGGGGGCAGCATTCCTCGACGATCGCCAAGCCTCCCAGGCCAAGCAGGCAGCGCGGCGTGCGATGCCAGACAGCCCGACCACCGGCTCCCCCACGCAGCCGATGGTGAGATCCGTCGCTTGGCGGCCGTAGCATCTGCCCTGCTGACCCTGCCGCTTTGGTTCCCCGGCCTTGCGGGCAACGACGTATCGTAAAGACCGCCACATGCCGTCTTGGCCGGATGGTCCTTGGCAGACGTGCTCGAGACGGGCTCGGTATTGGGCCCCCGGCGCCGTTCTTCCCTTTCTCGCCGGGAGGCTTCGCCGTGGTCGGTCCACACCGTCGCCCCGTTCGTGTTCGTACGCAAGCCCGGAAGACGATATTTTCCTTCCGCCGGCGTCGACCTCAGTAGGCCCCGCGGTCCACGGATTCGGTGTTCGGGCGCGTCACGGCCGATCGATGCTTCTTATGCCCGCGATGCCGCCTGTCCCCGGGAGCCCGCGGCCGGTGGGCCGAAAGCCGGTATCTGGCTGACGGCTGTACGTTCCGAGCATCGCGTGACTGTGTGGGCCCTTCCGCCCCTTGGCTCGGCCAGGGTACGCGAGCGTAGTAGGACTCGGCCCATGCACTCTCCGAAATTATACGGCCTCCCCGCTCGTGGTGGTGGCGTACTCTGGGCCGCATGGGATCGCGAAATGCAATCGCCGCGTACTGAGTTTTCCTCCTTGCGTTCGCGTGCGATTCGCTGGACGCGGCCGGTCCTGCTAAAGAGCACAGAAACAACATCACGGCATCCTCCCTCGCCGGCTCGTAGGTTGTCGCTTCACACCTTCGTGCGCGTTCCTCGGGCGAGCCCTGCGCGCGGGGACATGCCAGGGGTTGGTTTCGCAGGGCGTCTTTGGTTCACCGGTGTCCGCCGCCTGTCGTCCTGCCGCTAAACACGGGTCTGGTCCGGGCGAATCGCGTGGGATCGGGTCGGGATGGCTTGGGTGTGCCAAGTGGCGGCTGAGCGAGTACGCGGTCGAGCTCGTTCTCGGCAATATCACTGATGGCGTCCAGGTGCTTCTCACGATCCCTCCCCTCGCCTGGGCAAACGCGTCTTAGACAGGCCCTTGAAACATGGTCAACCATTGACCGTGCGAGGCCTGCGACCTGGCGGTGTTGAATGGAGCCCACCTCTGTTTTGCCATGGTTCCATTTTTCGGCGTACCGTCCTCCTGGTGCCACGTGGGAACCCAAACCCCCGACGTTGCGATGCAGCGAGCGGGCGCTACCGCCGACGGTCCTTCGTCCGTCGACCAAATTTGCCGAGGAAACGAGGCATGTTAGATAATATTCGACTCCCCCGCCTTCAAGATCCCCATTTCAAGTCTGGCTGTTACCGTCCGGTCCGACTCGACATTCGATAGCGGGTAGCCGACGGCCGACCGAGGGGCAGTCAGGAGACGAGCCAGTAGCGCATGGTCTCGCAACGATAGAAATATCCGGTTCACCCATCATCCGCTGCTCCAGGCGCTGGCCTCTGGGGTTGTTGGCGTGCGCGACGTTCTTCTCGGCTTCGGGGTTGCCGTAGATGGACACGACGGGGCCGGCCGTGGTATCTCCATGGTGGTCCGAGTCGGTGTGCGCGTCGCGTCCAGCGCCCAAGCCCTTGTCCAGGCCAGCGGCCGGGGCACGGCTGCGTAGTCGAGCCACCACGACGGGCTGCTCGTCGGCTGGTATGATCGGCTTCACGTGCGCGGAGGATCCTGTCAGCGGACGGCCGAAGTGCGAATTGTTCAAGAGCGCAAACCAGCCCGTCCGGTCGGTGCGGCCTGGCCTCGTGAACGATGCGCCGCCATTTCTATGCTCGCGCGCGCGGGGAGGGGGTTACTTACTGGTGTGCCGGGGACGTCGCCCTGCGTGTTGTTCCAAACGCACGGAGCGCTCTCCCAGAACCTGTCCTGCTGTTTGCCGGGGCCATGGGTTCGCTCGGGCTGGCAGAACCCAGACGTTCGACGTCGGCACAGCATCCTTTGCGGCCGCCACCTCCACCAGGAGTGTGCGTTGTCGAGTATTATAAGTTGGGTGATTTGGGCGTCGGCCCTGTCTAGGCGTTGGCTCTGCCTGGGCGTGGGTCCTGTCTAGGCGTTGGTCCTGCCAGGAAATCAGCTATAGGGCGGCAGGACGCGACGCGGCAACGCCTCGAGCTGGTGCTTCAACGGATGGCCCCGCCCGCATTCGGGCTCCGTCGTGGCAACACCCCGGCTGGCGATGATACACCCACCACCGGCCTACTGCCCGGTATGTCCCCCGAGGCTTCGTTCTCGGCGGCTTCTAGCGTCCTCGGAGCCCCTTGCCCGCTTGGGCGGGCGATGCTGTCGTTCGGTCGGATAGGAATGGTACTACGGAACATGTGGGAAGACGGTTAGGCTACGGGCAGACACCGCGCCGGGCTGGTCAGGTGGGGAATCCCTCTCTGATCGGGTTCCGGCAAACGACGCAGAATGCCCACCACGGGCTTCTCTTTAACGCGACACCTCGCTTCACAGAACCCAACTCACTGCCACCATCGGGTACAGCGTCTGCCGGTCTCTGGGCAGAACCTCGCTAGTGCTAACCGTCGCTCGGGCGCCACGGGGGCGCTTACAACTAAACAGAAACCGTCCCCTAACCACGCCCACCAGAACGTCGACGCGCCGCCGACTCCCTGGAGGGCCTCGAGGCATTCTGTCCTTCGCACTCCTGCCGCGCCGACACACGAGACATCCGTACCCCCGGGGCCTTCATCATCCGTCGACGAACGTACCACCCGAGGCGCCCCGCCCCGTCTCTGTCGAGCCGTCTTCGATCGGCCTTGAAGCTTCTGCAGCGGCCTTCGTTCGCCGTAGGCGACGGGACCCAAAGAGCAGGAGGGCCTGGGGTTTCGTCCGGCGTCGAAACCCCGAACAACGAGAACGGATGGCGACTAAGACGCCTTAACAACCGCGGCGCATCGATGAGGGGGTCATACGATCGATGACCATCCCCTGTAGGCTGGTCGGGGCTAGAGAAAGCATTCAAATCCAGAGGTAGCACGGTTCTCACACAGTCATTCGGGTGTTCTTCGACATCGCTAGGGAAGCGGTCATCGACGCGCCGGTATTCTACGACCAAGTACGCCTAATCAAGCGCACCCTGGCTGCATCCCACTCCCCCTCCGGTGCACACGGACGACGGTCATGGAATCGAGTACGGCCGCAACCTCTGGCATTACCATGGCTTTGTTGGAGCGGCTGCCGGAACCACCGAAGCCACCGGCCGCGATCACCGGCACACGAATGTGTAAGAACGAAATCGAAGGCGGTCTCGTACCAGGCGGCGTTCCCGTAGGAGTGCATCGCTCTTTCGATGGATGGGCCGGGCCGCATAGCTATGCTCGCGTAACGCCTCGGCGAGCCGCCGGCCGAGCCTGCGCACACATGCGGTGCTCCTCCGATACCTCCCATCGCACAACGCTCGGCCCCGTGCCGGATCTAAACCCGTTTATTCCATTTTCGGGGGCAATAGACGGCATAGGCCGAACGATCGTAGTATAGCTCGGGCGCGTCTTACTACATGGGAACGCATGGAGAGAAGAAAACGAGGTCTTGTTCCGATCGGTTCCCACGGGGGCGCGTAAGGCACCGTCTTCGTCGCTCACGTACAAGCCCGAGTGCATTCCCGAATCCATCGCGTGCTCGAAACTACCCGGGCAGGAGAATAAGGAGGGTGCCGAACGACTGAGTATGGTTACGTGCGCCCCGTGCACTAGCCTGGTCCCTCGGAGAAGAAAGGCACGAGACGGCTTGTCTTCGTCGACGCCCCAATGCTAGCAAAGCCCCGAAAAGGAGAGGAAGACGACGATGCGAGGCCTCCTTGCAGGGCGTCTTCCAGTGGCGCACCATATCCCTTGCGGGGCTCCCGTACTCGGCGAGTGACTATCGTGCCATCCCGATGAAGTTCAAATTCCTTGGGAACAAGAGCAAGTTGCTACTTCAACCCTACCATCGTCCCCGCCACTCCCCGTATGCACGCCGCCAATTTGTGGTCGTCATGCCCTGGTCTCTGCGGTGCCGATAACTGCGTATGTCCTTCCAGTCCGTACCACGTTCCGAAGGAGCATTGTTGTTGGCATAGGGCCGACCTCGGCTGAACGCCAGCCGCTACCTCTCCCCGACTCGGTGTGCGCCAGCGGCCCCGAACCGTGATAGAGCTACTACGCAACGGCTCTCCTGACTTTACCATTGGATTCGCTGCGAGATGATACCGGCTCTGGACCTATAGACCCGGCCTGAGTTTAACGGTTCACCCCTGATGTTTCATCGGCTTCGTCGTACCGATCATCCAATCGACTGCCGATGCCCTACATGCACCGCTTTCCCCTCCGGTACGCGCAGTCCGCCTCTGGCCTTGCGGATAGAAGCCTGGAGCACCAGCTGGCCAAGTGCTGCGCTTTGGGAACGTGGCGCGCACGGCCGGTTAGACACGAGCCGGTGACAAATCTGGTATATACTAGCAGCGGTCGTCTCGTTTGGGCATGCCGCGCGGAAGGCAGCATTTGCTGTTCTCTGTGGCATTGACATCAGCTGCTACAAGGCTTGGGTTATGCGTGCTGTTGGAGGCCCGGTCTGTGGGGCCTATGCGCTTCTAATTCCGTGTTATTTGTACTGTGATACTGTCTGCATCGAGATCGTGACGTCTGGTGGGACCCTCACCACGAAGCATGGTAACCGCTACCATATCTCGCGAATCGGGTTTTACATTCTTTGTCGCCTAAATCACGCAGCACGTCATCTAGAAGACGGTCTACTTATCGTCGAAATTCTTTTTGCAAAATCTTTGCATGCGTACAAACGGCACGCAGTGGCGTGGCGATCCCTTCTTACGGGCCGTACACCACGGTTCGCCCCCTGTCGGCGATAAGGCCATGGCTTCTTCTTTGCGACCCCGTCCTTTGTGACGCAAGGGGCGAAGCTTCCCATCTCTGGGTACTGTGCATTGATGTCCCAACGGGCAAGGGCGAGGGGTTTAGAAAGCAACTAAGAGTAAGTTAGCTTAGCCTTGGTACCAAGGCCGGGGGCGACAGCGACGACCAGCCCCGGCGCAGGACCGTTCGAGTGTCCCATACATCTGCCCAGTACCCCTAGCCTGCCGTAGTCTTCCATCGACATAATCATAAACGGGCGGTTTCGCCTACTCCGTGGCGAAAATCCATTTTCTTTTTCACGCAGGCGCGATATCCAGAGTGAATAGTCGTCTTTGTGCCTCCGCCTATTGGTTGCTTGTTGCTGGGGAAAACAGCGGAGACTTGCGGTCGGCGTCTTCACGGATGCCTGCGCCCGCGCCGGGGGCATCGGGTGATTCGTGGGAAAGGAACGACGAAAACGGGATTCAGGCCACACCGACCGGCTTCGCATGTGGCCCCGGACGACATGGGGTTTCTCCCTTGGCCCTCAGAAAAGATTCAACGGTTTCCCAGGCTAGACTGGCCCAATATCTTGCAGCCCAACACATGTTTTGCCACGCGCTCAACATAGCAGGCTCTGCTTCTCCGCACCTTTTTTGCCCGTCTACACTCCTGGAGCGGACGACGTCCCTCCATCAGGCCAAAGATCGAGCACCCTGCGCTTGCGTACGGCCGCCCCAGGACGCCGGCCGCCCCGGGACGGGTCGCGACGATTCCAGTGGCAGTATTTGTTTGCAACGCGTGAATCCTCACTACAAGCTTTTATTGGTTTCTTGAGACGCAAGCGCGGGTAGCTGGACGATCTGTCTTGCGCGGACGGCGTACTGGCTACGGGCAACGACCGCTGGAGAATGCGATACGGGGCCCCTTTCAGTACCGCTTCCCCAGGCTTTTCGGCGAATCAAAGCTAGCGACGACGAGCCCTGGAGTAAGACCGGTCGGGGTGCCCAGCGCATCCGTCCATCATCCATAGCCTACCGCAACCCTCGCTGAGCACAGCTGTAATCGAACTGCTTCACGTACCCCGTGGCAAAGTGTTTATTGGCCAACGCAGATACGACCTCTAGGGTGAATAGTCTTCTTTATACACCTGCCCATTGGCTATCTGTCGCTAGGGGAAACAGCCGGGGGCTGTGGTTGGGGTATCCACGGATGCCTGCGCCCGCGCCAGGGGCATCGAGCGATTCGTGGGAAAGGAGCAACGAGAACGGGATTCAACCCCAGTCTACTTTCGCATGAGCCTCAGACGGCATGGAGGTGGGGGAAGATCCTACGATTTGGCCACCATAGACTGGCCGGATGCCTTGCGGCACAATACGCGTTGCCATGCCCTCAACGTGTTACGTTCAGGTTGCCCGCATCTTGCTCTGCCCAGCTGCGTTCCTGGAACATACGCCGTCCTTCCCCCAGACAGGCCGAAGATCCAGTACCCTACACGCATTACCTACAGCCACTCTAGGACGGGTCCATAATGAGTCCGGTGCTAACCCCTGTTTTACACACATGAACCCTCGCCAAGAGTTTTCGTTTGGTGTTTTTCCCCAAGACGCAAGTGCGGGCAGCTAGACGATCTGTCTTGCGTGAACGCCGTCCTGGCCAAAGGCAATGGCCGCCGGACGATACAGGCCCTTTCCAGCACCGGATGCCCGGGCCATTGTCCTGGACACCAATCGCGGAACAATCCGAAGAGGGCCTCTGCCCGGCGGCCGAAAGATGACCCTTCCCCCCCCTACATCAACAATGGAAACGTGACCCATCGGCACCATGCGAGAGGGGCTCGGTGGCCCTATCTCGACAGCGTGCTTTCATGCAAAGACACCGGATCCTGCTTATGCTGTTCGCCAGTGTTGTAATCACAGGGTGCACAGACGCGCCGCCCCTGATCCCATAACCCCAGAAGACCCCCGTAGACGGCACTGCTTTCCCTTTGGCCTATACCACTGGCTTACCCGCCCGCACCACCTGGCGGCTTGTTTACACTTGCCCGGACTGTTTCATGCACACACACCTCCGGCGCGTTCCTCCTTTCATCCCACAAGGCATGCGTTCTGCCTTGCCCCGAGCAAAATACCCGACAACCCCCGACGTTTCGACCACGTCGTCGACCACGTCGTCAACCACATCCCGAAGCCGAGCGTGGCGAGCCCCCGACTACAAGCCCGACAGACCGGTGCACAAGTGGAAGCCCGTAGAGGTCGCTTGCACGAGATGCCGCCCCAGACAGCGAAACGGGACGGCGAGAGGCCCGACCTCGGCGCTTGCCGCCAGCACCACACCAAGCGCGAGTACGACGACTGCGACCCCGATACGATGCCGCATGCGAATTTGAGACGGGAATACCAGCACCTCGTCGGGAAGGTGGCGGGCTACGTTCAGCTTCTCGAGCTGTTGCGGACCCGTCCAAAAGAGGAAGCTACTCTCATTCTTAAACAACTACGGGGAAACCGCAGTGCGCACGCCGTACTCGGCCTCATCAAGGAGGGGCGCCCGCCACTCGACGGCTCTAGTTTCCCTATACATCAGGAGATCGAATCGGCCCATACGAGTCTTCTTGGTGGACGGAACTCGTGCTGATCGTCGATGACGCGTTGCACCTCGGCCAATGCCCTGGGTAGTGTCGGTTTTCAACCACCCCGTTTTCATTGGCGGTTGTTCCTGTCCTTGCTATAGTAGTACTTGACGTCCTTTTTTATCTCAATGCCGCTGTAACTCCCTGGGTGTTGGCTACCCGGATGCCTGACGGAAGGAGCCAGCGGGAACAGAAGACGGGCCAGCGGCTGCTGACGCCTTGCATATCGACCAGTGCCCTGCGGCTGAGAAGCGACGTCCGGGGTGTTCCAATGTTCCAGGGAGCTTTGTGTTCGTGGGCGGCCCATCAACCCTAGCCCCAGGCGTGCCGTCGTTAACGTAGCCGGCGCCGGTGGCGTTTTCAGTGTGGCGTGCAAGACCTGCCTAGCCTCTTTACGCCCGTTGGCACGAGACAATCTCTATTTCGAAACGGCCGACTGCGATGGGAATCTCGAGGAGTTCCCATGCCTGCCTCGAGGCCCAATGCTTTCTTCACCTCCATACCCGGCTGCATGACGAGAACAGCAACCAACTGGTCGCAAATCAAGAGCGTTGATGTTCCTGACAACAGGGCCAACAACAGAGCCAACAACAGTTCCCGCCAGGCATCGAAGTAGCCAGGAAGCTGCCGGTACTCACCCACGGGCCCCACTGGTCAATTGCAATACAACAAAGCTCTCTTCTCCTATGCAACTTACATTCTCTGAAACCACTTAACATACGCATCCAAAACTCGCAACGCCCCTCGCCGACGCCCAGCCAGATGTAGCCCCCGAGTAAGGCTGCATCGTGCCCTATGTCTCTTTCGATATGGTTTACAGCCTCAGATTCACTTCAATAGAGCTGACTTGCTCGTAATTATTCCCTACTAAGAAGTGGTCAACAATGTCTCACCCCATGGATTCTTGTTTGCTCGACCATTCGGGGTTTTAACAGCTTAAAAGGGAAACCCTCGCACCATTAAGCTGGGTCGGGGGCAGAAAGCTGGAACAGGTATCAAGGCAGTGGGATCGCGAGAGCCAACGTACAGTAGGGCCAAGGTCAGATCGCCATGGATACTGGCCTTCAGCGTCACCTCCACCTCGAGATTCAAGTCCAAGCGAAGTTTCATGCCGTTGTGTCCCTCGTCTCTGTGGCGGACCGTTTGCTGCTGCGGATTCTCCGGTGTAATCTCGCGCTGTATCTGCAAGTCCTGCTTCTTATCTAGGCTGTGCCTTCGTCTGTGACGAGATCTTACGTTTCTCTCCCCGTCGTCTGCTCCCTGGTCCACCCCCACGTATGTAGACCAGTTGCGGGGCCTTCTAGCTCGGGGCCGCCTCCCCGGCATCTCTTGCATGGGCCGTGGCGGATCGCAGCGCGAGCGCCTTGGGTGCGACGGTAGTGAAGAGTCCTCAACCGCTGTTATGGAATCGCTATTGACGAAAGTGTTTAGCTCGCCGCATCCTAGCTGCTTCTCGGCCTGGATCGAGGCATACTTCGCTTGTCCGGACTCGCCAGAAGTTTCCGCCTCCGTACAAGGAGCCCGCCGGCCCCCATCCCATTGGATTCCTGGCGGGTCGTCTGGAGTGTCGTTTTGCTGGAGGCTTGCACCCTCCTGGCGACGTTTGGTTGTGTGCTGGCCTGGAAACGATTCGTTAAACGGTTCATAGCCACGCGTACCGTCGGCCTGGGAATCCCGTTGGTAGTACTCTGCATCCATCAGATCCCGTGCTTGAGCTGTGTGATCTTCTGGCTCGGATGGCTTGCTATAAGGCGTGAGGAACGCCTTTGTTCTTGTATTACGATATGTCAAATTTCTCTTATCTGTCCTGACCTACGAGGATTATAAGGGTTGTTCTCTGCACCCATCCATTCGGTATTCCCGTCCTTCCCACTTCGCTTGCCACATTGCACAAAGATAGAGGGAGCAATCCTCATCGAGATCACCCTGCCACCTTCCTCTCCACAAAACCCCTCCTAGCCACAGTCTCACTCCAGTGGGCAAGGCTTAACGCGCCACGACGAGTCCCTCTACAGTGGCCTTGACACGTTAGCGCTGACCAGAACCCTGGATTCTTTAGCGTGGTTCGACGTGAGGCGATTTCCTTGGCCGCGACCATACGTAGCTCCAAACCTTCGTCGCAGGGGGCGACAGTCCGGGTAGGGCTTAGAACTAAGGCAGCCTAGAAGGGACCAAGGCCAATGTTGGTGGTTTCAGCGTTTCCAGCGCGGAATCCACCGTAAGGTAACCCAATTCCGCGACCATCGCCGGGACCTCGGAATTCAAAGTGATGTACAACCGGGGCACCGGCGGTCATGACACCAGGGTTTCCTACAGAGCGACCAAACGACATACATAGCTACATCAGGCACACGCCCTTTCCCTCTCTGGCCGAACCCCTGACGTGCGACGGGATCTTTGGCCAATGGGCCGACCAGAGTGGCAAGCAAGAGGGATTGGGCCAATGCTGCGGATGAGTAAACGACGCGCGCCCTTCCACGCTCTCACAGCAGAACCCAGAAGGGTACGGGACCACCGATTCAAACTCTCTAGGAATTCCACGTCTGTTCCGCCATTCAATGCCAAACAGGGAGCGTTGACCTACAGCGAGACACCCACGCCCCCTCTTACGGTGTACGCCAACAGAGGCCATCACTGAACAGAAGCAGCCAGCTAAAGAATAACAACCCGGGGCATCATATTGTTGTTCACTATGAGATGTTTGGGGTGCTCTCAGAGTGGTTATGCGTGGTATGACCAGGTGTGACATGCCATCGGTCTCCGCGCAACGACAGTACGCATACTAGCGAGGCCACACCGCAGACGACGCCACGGCAACATCCACCACGCCGGTGGCCTTCGGCGGGACCTTGAGATGGCTATCAGCAGGGCAAAGCATCAAGGATCTCATCCTGATACCAATGGCGACCCAGCCGCACTTTCTGCCTATCTTGGCAACGTTAACGAATGACGTGTAAAGCGCCGTCCTGATTTCGACCCCATGAAACCTTCACAGCCCACACCGTACAGGCCTGGATCATTCCATGGCCTACTACAAAAGCCAGCTAGTTCATGTTGACGGCCAGGCTCAGACGGCCCATCAGAATGACGGCCGGTCTCTAGCACATGTTGTTGACCAAAACCCCTTCGTGCAATCGACCCCAGCGGGTTGGTGGACGCTATGCTTGCGTGCCCCCATCTCCCGAATACCGCATCTTGGCAGGCCCCTCGCCCTACCCTCTACGTAGCGATGTCCCGATCCCATTAAACCGACGAACCAGGACAGCCGTACTGTCTACCAAGAAGACGTAGGATATTCTCTATTCCTAATATTGCCACCGCCATGCGAGTCTCCAGCACCTCCCATGATTGCTTCTGCCATATGGGCCTTTGGGATCTTTGATGGCTGCTTTCTGGTCTAGTGGTTTCTTTAGCTCCGCTACTTTCTTTAGCTCTGCTGCGGCCATATCGAGTTTAATGATAGTCCTACAGGCCCCCTCGTCCACGACCAGTAGTGTCTTCTGCTTTGCAGTTTACTTAGGCAGCGACAAAACATGGGTAACCGCTAAATGCATTTCTGCCTGAGAGCCTAGCGTTTCAGATTGCTAAACATTACCGCCCCTTCCGCGGATGGATTGGTTTCGTCCTCCTTTTGTCACGGCGTGTTCGTTGTCTCTGGAACCGAAAGCTCTGAATTCTTGGTCTTTCAGTCATCAATCATTCTTCAGTGTTGCCGCGAACCCACATGTCAGGGTGGGAGACGTGTATGTAGAGCAACCATGTGGCGCGATGGACACTGGAGGGAATCCCTTTTCTTGATATTCCTTGCACATCCAGAAAATAGACACCAGTCTGTACCACTACGTCTGAACCCTTACAAGTACCCCGCGACCACAAAGGCAGAGGCTATGCTGTTTCTAAAAATCGACTGATCGGATCTTGCGCTCGCGTATCGTTTGGATGAGTCAGCGGCGGATGTCCTCGAACCCCCGCGTGACGACCGTTCACTGCATTTCGGTCGACCAAACCCTCCCTTTTAGCAGGCTAGCTCGGGACCGTTAACATGCTGGATAAGACGAAAAGATATGACCAACGTTGATCGGCCATTACATGCCAGGAATCTTGATGTAAAGACCGCGAGACCATATCCAGATCGATTGGGTCTGGAGCGGAATACACCCCATCTTTCGCCCGCTAGAAAATCTACCCACTACCGTTCATGACCTGACCAGCACACCAGCAGTCGGACGATGTATCATTTCCACCACCTCAACGTACCCAAGCTTCAGCCTTTTCCGACTCATCTTGGAAAACCCATCAACACTCAGTAACCCCATTTCAAGAGACAATCATAAGAAGTCCGTACTCAAATGGCCGAACTATAAAACATACAAGGGACGGATTACCCTATGTGTAGCTACCGGGCCTTCTTCCACTTTCCACACTTCACCTTCCATATCCACACTCCGCATTCCGTGGTGCCTCTTCCATTTCACATGGATATTTCAGGTCGTCTGATGGTCATCTGGGATTCAGGCTTTACCGATACGGCCCGGACCCCGGTGGACGGTCACGGTGTGTGTTGTCGCTGATGCAGTTTCCTTTTTCGTAGTTGGAAGGATAGTATTTTCCCGTAGGTGTAAGGATGGAGTGAGTCACACTAGGGACATAGGTCGCCACAGGCGTGCTGCCATTGACAGTCATGGTGGGAGGGGTTGCCGATAGGGCGGGGTTAGTAAACGCTAGAGGGAAATGCAGCATTGCTGGTCGAGGCTTGTGCGCTGAAGTGGAAGGCGCGGATTTTGTCTGATTTTGCTGTGCGTCTAACGAACTGGTGTGTGAAGCTTGTCGAATCGATCGTTCTTGTGCTCTGCAAGCATCGGCGTGAAAGGGGTGCCCACGGTAGAGCCGGTCCTGGTCCTCGTGGAAAGGGAAGTAGCCGCTGTCAGTGAGAATTTGACTGTCAGTGAATGAACATTATATGTAAACAGTAGATAAGGGTGGTTAGCTACAGCTAATCGCCAGGTCGTCGGAGTACTAGAATTGACGCTTTTGTCGGGTTCAGGGAACTGGGAATGGCTAGGGCCGGTTCAGGCAACGAAGGCGCACAACTCACCCCGGAAGATCGCCTCTCGCCGACAATGGGGTGGGTGGGGTAAGAATAATCGACATATCGTCGTTGGTGACTCTGGTCGGGGTTGGCAGCTCTATAGCAATGGGACGGCTGCGGGCGGGGAGCTGGGCGAATCTGGTGGTTACCAAGAGGCGATTCAGTATCAGCCTCAGCGTCAGACGGTGCACATAGATCCGGGCCTTTGTCAACCACATCCTACGAATGGATTAACGTACCGGGCATTTTCATGTGCATATCGCCAGGTTGCCGTCTCGTTGATGAAGAGTACGATGGCGGTTCAAAATGGCCGACTTACTGCTGCCATGTATGCATTCACTTTCTCAGTGTCTGTAACCAAGGAAGAAGCAGCAGCGGCTAGCGTCGATCGCCCGTACAAAAGCGAGCCTATTCGTCGTAATTAGCCGTAAACACTCTATATTGGAACCAAGAAACCCCGAACTGTAGGGAGTCTGGTGGAAAGACACGGTCGTGAGGTCGATCCCAAAAGTAAAGCAGAGGTGAGGATACTGTTGATCAAGGCAGTCCTTAATGTAGGACAGCAAAAGAGGTTCAAAATAGATACAGAAATGAGTGTGAGAAGCTGCGCCTAGGCGTAGTGGTTGAAGTGAAAGATGGGAAAAACGCCATGGTGTCTCCCACAAGAACTACGCTTCGGAGGCTGACCTATATATGCGTACACCCTTGATCAAGGCTGACATAAGCGCCCTGGCCCGGTCTCAACCGTCCCCCACAGCGCAGTGTGTCGAAATGAAAGAAAGAAAGAAAATGAAAACAAAGCAACTAGCAAAATAGAGACAGACAAGCTGGATATGAGAAGGGCCAGTCCTGTGCTATCTCTTGATCAAAACGTCCTCTTTCCCTCGTACAGTTCCCGCAGCAGTATAGGGCAGCGTAGTCGTCCCCCATAGCGTAGCTTTCCCTCGTTTTACCCGACAGGTCAATCGATCGGTTTTCAGTTCTTTAGGAATTTCCCAGTAGCTAGAAATAGCCTGGGATGCGCTCATAGCCTTGCAAGGTGCCTGATGGGACCGGTATTTCAATCCTTGTCTTGACAGTTCTCTCTTGAGGGACTGTGGGGTCCTTGGTGCGCAAATTCCGTCTTTCGGCCCTCGGTGCTGTCTGTTGATTAGGCCCAGGTGGTGCCAATGGGTCGCCTTGACTCCAGATGTCCTTGTCCGCGTCTATAGGTTCCCAGGTTCCGTCGGGGTCCTTGACGAATGTTTTCAATCGGTCGCCGTGGAAGATTCCTCTGATGGGCTGACCGGTGACGTCCTTCAGCTTGAAGCGATTATGCGGCATAATCTCTTCGATCCTGTACGGGCCCATCCAGCGGTACTGGAGCTTCCTCGAGTTGGACATGTCAATATGGCGGACGTAGTCGTAAGCAAGGACAAGGTGTTCTTTCGTTAAAGGGGCTGGTCGCATCCTGTGATGGCTCCGTTGATCAACAGCTTGCGCTCTCCGTTTTCTTTGGGCAGCTATTGCTTGGCAGGCTGCCGTAACGTCCTCGGGTCGCTTTTCTAACATCCGGATCCGTCGTTCTAAAAGCTCGTCGTAGTCCATGCTCTCGTCCCAGTTGAGCACTCGCCAAGTCGGTGTGCTGAGTTCGAAGGGCATCAATGGTTCCCTTCCGTATAGGAGCCTGTACGAGGACATGCCGAAGTAGCGTACCATAGTTCTGTCAGCCCAAACCGCCAGGGGCAGCAGAGAGGTCCAGTTCTTGCCCGTTCCGTTAGTCATCTTCATGAGACTCTTGGCAATGCTCTTGTGCCCATTCTCGATCAGACCCTGCGTCTTGGAGCTGTAGGCTGGCGCAGAGGATATCTCGTACCCTAGCTGCTTGGCGGCCTCAATGACTTCGCCCTTGTTCTCTGGGCCGCCATCCACCTTAAGCCGGCGGAAGCACCCGTGCTGGTAGATGATCCTGGTCTTGATGAAGCGGGCGATTGCAGCGGAGTTGACCTTCTGCAGGCTCATAGCTTCGAGATAGCCAGAGGCTTCGCAGCGAGCTTCCACAGTAGCAATGTGTCCCCTGCAAGAAGGCATGTACTGGACATCTATGACCCAGACTGTGAGGATGTCTGACGGCTCAGTCCAGAGTTGCGTGTCGGAAGGTCGTTGATCAGAGGCTTTGGCGCATCGCAGGCAGGTTGCTTGCCAGTCGCGGACATCCTTGTACATGTTGTCCCACCAGTAGAGGTTGGAGATCCTCTTATAGGTTGCGTCTCGACCCTTGTGACCCAGGTCTTGATGTGCTTGCTCGAAGATAGCGCGTTTCTGATCCAGAGTTTCCACTACTCGGCGTGGTGGCATCTTGTCCGAGGCTTGTTTAAAGAGGATTCCTTCTCGGAGTAGGAAGCGCTGGGCCCTGGTTTTGAACCGTGTGGCTTGTCGTCTCAGGGTCTGGGTGCTCGGGTTCTTTAGGCGCTGTGGCATCTCTAGTGTAGCGAGGTAGTGGCGAACATCTGCCCACTCGGAGCGTGGGTTGTCTTGATCGGAAACCACAGTGTTGATGTTCGACTCAATGTAGTCGTCAATGTCGCCCTCAAGAGCATCGTCGGTGTCGTCGGATGGACCGCGGCCTTTCCGAGACAGGGCATCTGCGATGTAATTCGTCTTGCCAGGGATGTGGTGGACCTCGAAAGCGAATAGCTTGATGTAGGCTAGCCATCTTGTCAGTGGCGCAGACGGCAGCAGATTCATTGAGCAGTCGTTTAGCTGGTCCCTGAGAGTCCTTGCGTCTGTCTCCAGGCGAAACTCCGCGCCGAACAGATAGAGTCGTAGCCTCCTCAAGGCTTTAACAATGGCGAGACACTCTTGCTTGCCAGAGTCGTATTTGGCTTCAGCGTCATTCCAGCAGCCTGATTCGAACCGAATAGGGCGTCGCTTGCCGTCGACCAGTTGGCCTAGCTCTGCCCCCCATCCGATACCAGAAGCGTCAGTCCTGAGGTAGAACTTGTGCGTGCCGTACTCTGGCTTGATGAGCGCAGCTGCGTCGGCTATCTCGTTCTTGAGCGTTCTGAGTGCAGTGTCTTGATCAGGACCCCAGCTGAAGACTATGTCCTTTCGTAGGAGTCTTGTCAACGGTCTTGCCTTCTCGGCATAGCGGACGATCCAAGCTCGGAAGCACCCAGCTAAGCCAAGGAAACTGCGGATCTCCGCGACGTCCCTGCAGGCTTTCCACTCTCTGATCTTGATCACCTTCCTCTCAGGTGGTCGACGACCGTCAGAGCCGCAGAGATAGCCCACAACTTCAATCTGCTTCTGACACCAAGTGGACTTTGGCCCGCTAATAGAGACTCCAGCAAGCTCCATATTAAACAGGACGGCGTCCAAGTTCTCAAGGTGTTCCAGCACAAAGCGCCGTATCCCAGGGTAAAGTTCTTGATCAGCGTATCGTGTAGTTGGTCCTTTAACTGGGACGTCGTCGAAGAAGAAGTCGGCCTTTTCCTTAGGAATGTCGAACAGGATCCTGGCCATGACTCGGATGAAGTGCCCTGGCGAATTAGTGAATCCTTGGGGAAGGGTCGTCATACGTAGGACTCCTAGCGGCGTTGAGAAGGCCGTCAAGTCTCTAGAGACTAGCGCCAGTGGGCAGTGGTCGTATCCGGAAAGGAGGTCAAGCCCTGACAGCATCTGGCAGTTTGCGAACGACTCCGCGAACTCGTCGCAGCCCCTTGGTAGCAGTGCGTCTCTAATCGTGACTCCGTTAAGCCGGGTAGCCGAATTGATAAGCCTGACATTGCCGTCTTTCTTCGAGACCACAAACCAGCTTTTCCTGTAGGGGCCGTGGCCTTCTTCAAGCCATCCTTTGGCAAGGCGCTTCTTAAGGACCTCAATTGCCTTGGGCATCAGCGCTCCTGGGATTGGCACACTCTTGGCTTGCCATGCGACGTGAGGAACCGTGCGGATCTCGTATAGGGGTGAGATCTCTGGTCGAATCTGGCCCATATCCATAGTGTCCCAAGCTAGGCAAGCTTCTCGGTTCTGGAGGATCTGCTTGAAAATGGCCGTTTCTTCCGGTGTCATCTCTGAAGTTTTCAGCTGATCAAGGATTTCCACCCATCGTTCGTCCGTCAATCGCTCCTTGAGTCCCATGGTGGTGAATCTTGGTTGCATGTTCTTCATCGGGCCATCTGGCGGCTTAGGCGGAAGCCTGTCTGCGATCTCTTCTAGGGCCTTTTGCTTCCACGACGTCGATCCGGCTGGGACTGATCCGTCCGAAGGGTAGTCGTCCACTGGCTGCACTTTCTGGGCGACTGTCTTGTACATGGTGTTGATCTGTCCTGCTGTCTTGTTCGTGGTCTTTTCGCGACTACAATCTGGGTGGTCTTGTTTGAAGCATCCGGACTGAGGGGATGAGGGCATACCGTCGTGCCTGGCAGGAGCCCTCTCGTCCCCATGCACTCATCTCTCAGGCCCTGAAGGAGAAGTAGGAGACCGTGATCTGAGATCCTCTTGACGATCGTTTCGTCTTCTCCTAGTTGGGAAAATCTTGATCAGGGGCTCCGTAGCTATAATCGTGTTGACCACTAGTTCTGCAAGCGCGAGCTGTGCGGGCCAGTGACTTGGGACCTCCAGCCTGTGATCGCTACTGAGCCGGCTGTCTTCCTCAGTAGCGCGCCTTTTGGGGCCGAGCCCTCGGTTGCATTCCCTTGATCGGCGTTCTTCCTGTCGGGGACCACTGGCACATGGAGCTTCGCATTGCCCATAATAAGCTGGGCTATCGGTGGAGTGCCTTCGGGTACGTTGTAGGATATGACCGCACGGCTATCGCAGATGAACGGCAACCCGAGGATCATGTCGTGTCCGCTATTCTCAGCCTTAACGACCTGGAACGCTGTCCGGATCTTGCGTCCCCCAATCCAAAGGTAATCGGCCAGAGTCCCGATCGACTCGGTAGGCGCGGAATTTGCCGTCCATCCTCTTAGGACTGTGCTGGATGCCACAAAGGGCAGGTTATTCTTCTTGCAGTATGTATCCACAATGACATTGATCGCAGCGCCGGTGTCCAGTAATCCTCGTACTAACGTCTCGTCGCCGTTAGGCCCGACCCTCACTGGAAGACGTCCCAGGGGTCTTGCTGTTATGATCTCGTCTGGCTGTGCGAAGAAGTCGGTCGCGTTGACGATAGGTGGGAGTCTTGATCAGCGCGTCTTGCCATGTTTCGCGCTCTCCATTTCTGTCTTAGTTCATTGGTTCGGTGTGATCCGTCAGTGAACCTTCCTGGCCCTTTAGTCGTAGCGCTGTTCTTAGCGTCCCCTCCGATTCTCACAGTGATGCTGTCGGGGTCTGCGGGGCCCCCGCGCGTGTCGATAATTTCCTCAATTCCTTGGTGTTTGTCCATGGCGTCCGTCGCCACCTTCAATAGTCCTTGACTAAAGCTCGGGACTTCCGTAACCAGATCGGCCCAAGTGACCGTGAACTTCTTATCGCCAAATTCCTGAAGGATTCTCTTGGCCCATCTGTCGGCAATGTCTTGATCCGTGGTTTCCGCCGGTCGCACAGGCGGTGTATCGCCTCTCTGTCTCGCTTGGTCGTTCGTCGGCTGAGTGGTATCTCTTGGGGCGTACCTTCCGTCCTCCAGTCTCACTCTCTTCTCCCCAGCATTCACTATGACAACTGGGCCCTCCTCGTCTCCCATTTCCTCGATCGTGGCAATCCGCGGCGATAGGGCTCTCTTTCCACGACGCGGAGGATCTCTCTGCCGTCCGAGTCATGTCCGACGCACATGAATTCGAAGTCCACCTCTGGCTGACAAGTCTTCTCGCAGGTCTCAACTGAGTTGACGGTTGCTGTGGCCGACTCCGTCTGCCCTTGATCAATGATTCGCACCCGGCGGTGATAAGCTGCGAAGTCATCCATGTCTTCTTGGGTGATGAGGTCTCGTTTGAACAGCTCGTTCCTGGCGTGCGCTTGCTGCTGATACGTTCCCAGCCTGTTGAAGAAGATGTCCATCAGGCACATCCAGATGGCTGGCTTCTTCCGACGGAGGCAATCTCCCGAGATCGACTCGTCCAGCCAGTGGCCCTCTCCACGCTTGCCTGCGCGGTACCTTTGCGCTTCAGTGTCCCAGTGCAGGAAGCCTTGCTCAGTGCAGTAGGCCAGCATGGGGCACCGGTTGCTCCTGTGGCTAGGGTCTCCGCAAGCATAGCAGTCTCCAGGGCCGTACGTGCTATGTAACTGGACGCTGTTATCCGGGAGGATGCGGTCATAGGAGCCTCTGCCCCTCGACCACCTCTTCCGTAGGAGGAAAACCCTGATCCAGATGGTCCGCGTCGGAAGGAGTCTCGATCAACGAACCCAGCTGACACCTCCTTCGTCTGAATGCTGCTGACAAGGGGATAGTTCTGCTGGCCGTCTCGCAAGTGGGGGCCACAGCTGCTTCAGTCTCTCGTCGATCATAGCTTGGATCCGGTTGACTCCAAGGCCTTCGAACTTCTTGGTCATCTCGTCAATCGCCTCGTCGATCATTCTGGCTTCGGCGCGCATGTCGTCCTCAGGCGCTCTTTCAGTCTTGTCCTTCAGCTTAGAGCTCTTCTTATCTGGCGTCATCTTTGCAGCGCGCATCTTAGCAGCATCAGCGTCGAGTGTGTTGCTGAACATGCGTTCCTCGATCAACCAGTCCGAGATGTCCTTGAAGGTCTCCTCATACCCAGCGAATCGGTTCTTCCTGAATAGCATATGCTGGATATCCGGGTGCAAACGCTTAATTAGGCCTTCACGAGTCGGCTTAATAGCACTTCCTTGCGCTGCGGACGCAGTCTTCAAAGCATTGACAACTTGCTTATGCTCGACAAGGTAGTTGTATACCTCCTGATGGTCTGACAACTTGGGTCCAGATTCGAGCTCCGACAGCTTTGCACTTAGCGGGAGCTGGTGCAAAAGGTCTCCCATCTTGAAGTCAGAAAGGAGGCGCTGCTTAAACTCCGGCCATGTGGTGCATTCCTTGACTGCTAGGTGGACCTGAGAGATCGTCCCTTGACCAGTGCAGTAGGCCATCAACTCGGCCATCTTGTCGGTCTCAGAGAAACGGAACCGCCGAGCGTGCATCTCCCAGTCTTCCAGGAAGGCCGTGATGTTGTTGCCATCGAATTTCAGGTACGGATAGTGCCCTGGATCAGGAAGGAGTCTCAAATCTGAAAGACGAAGAGGTGGATTCCCTTGATCAGGGGTACCCAGAGGACTCTTGTTATCAACGGGGAGGTCGCCGACATCTCTGAGATCGGGTAACAGCTAGGCAATTGGTCTGGAGGGACAACTGGTTGCTTGCTCGAGGGTACTAAGGGGAAAGGTTTCTGAGGTGCAGTGCTGTGTGCAATCTCTTGATCAGAAGCTTGTCTGCTGGATCTGGTGCTGACGCTGTCTTTCCGCCGTTGGCGGGGACTCTCATATAGTCGTCTTAGAGCGACCGGTCGGGTCTTGGGATACCGGTGTGCGACGTGCTTCCTGGCTGGCCCCAGATGTCTGCATCCGCATACCGGAATCCCTTGATCCGTTTGCTTATCGTCAGCTTCTTCCGTTTCTGTCATAACCGTCAGCCGTACTCGCGTTAGCCCTTGAAGTGACCGGAGGGTTTGTGAGGTCATCATGACCAAAAGTGTTATAAGCAATACGGCGATTTCCGTTAGTCTCTCTGCAAGTTGCCATATTAGGCAGGTCAGTTTGCTAGTCATGTCAGCCATAACTGGCGTAAGTTCTCGTTGCTTCCATGTTGGAGTCTTTCTTCGGATGCCGATATTAGCCCGATATCTCTCGTTCTTCTTAGGCATCGTGTTGTGTGTCATCTGATTAATGGTTCTCACCGCCTCGCGGCGTCTCAGTTCAAAGCAGGGGGGGCAATCTGTTCAGTTCTGCTAGGGGTACTCATCCTTCCCGCCTTCCAGCTGTGTCTCATGCTTCTTCAAGTTCTTACGTTCAATCTGTTCAGTTAGTCTTCGCCATCCGTCCTCAGCAGCTTCTGACTGTTAATCAGGAGGTTCACAGTTCAAGCCTGTGGGGGGAGCCATGGAACCAAGAAACCCCGAACTGTAGGGAGTCTGGTGGAAAGACACGGTCGTGAGGTCGATCCCAAAAGTAAAGCAGAGGTGAGGATACTGTTGATCAAGGCAGTCCTTAATGTAGGACAGCAAAAGAGGTTCAAAATAGATACAGAAATGAGTGTGAGAAGCTGCGCCTAGGCGTAGTGGTTGAAGTGAAAGATGGGAAAAACGCCATGGTGTCTCCCACAAGAACTACGCTTCGGAGGCTGACCTATATATGCGTACACCCTTGATCAAGGCTGACATAAGCGCCCTGGCCCGGTCTCAATATACGCAGTGGAAAATGCCATCTGGTGAAGCGGATAGCAGGGTTTTGGGACTGGCCAGCGTAGGCTCTTTGGTGATAATACCCAGGAAATCTGGGGGGGGGGGGGGCGCATGCGGATATTAGACGCCTGGCGTGCGCTGTGTAGTCAGGGTGGTGGGGGCGACAGTGGTATGGGTCCGAGTACGAGAGCTGGGGCGCGAGGCGCTTACCTTTCGGTCGCTATTTATCTTTACGCGGATTGTGTAGCTGGAGAACCTAACAACAAGACCAAGCGACGGGTAGCCTCCCGTTCTCGAGTGGTTCACTTCTCGACCTGGACCGTTGCCGGGCGCAAAGTCTCCACTGCCAATTTGTTGAACTGGACCGAGGAGGCCCGTTTCGGGGACGAACGAATCTTCTTGGGGATCCGGCGTTTGTCTCCTGGGGGCGCCTGTTATCCTTGCCACCACGGAGTGGACGGCGAGGGGGTTGGCTTCTTAGCAAAGTAACGGAGAGGTGAAGGCTGGGATGCAAGAGCAAGCGGAAGAAGGACGGACATGGAAAAAAAGTAAGTCGGCGGGCGTGGGCCTGAGATGTACAAGAAGCGGATAGAGTGGCTGTGGCCTGGCAGAAGTCCGTCTGAATCCCAGCAGCTCTATCAAAAAGAGAGGATTCTGCGAGGCCGATGTATTTATTGATCGATGGACTAGGGTACGAATGTTCCTACATGACATGAAGCTGACGGTTCCGCCGCCACCTAGGGCCAGCCGTAGTGTTTAGTGGGCAAGATAGCCTGCAGCCAATGCCATAAGGTTTTGGGGCCGTGACAACGGCGCTGGTTCCATTTCGCTACGTAACAACAACCCAGCGTTGACACGCTGAACTGGTGATGATTCACAGAAAAACATCTGCCTCTTGTCATAAGAAGGGATATTCCGGGCATGCTACTCGATCTGTTTCAAAGGATTCAAAATACAAGGCCGTCATTAGCATAGGCAACATCATACTGTTGGCTCCCAAGTTGCTCTACCCCAACTTACGTCAAAACTGGTGGGATTGGTGGCGGCACAAAAAAGCAATGGCCTATTAATAGAGCCCTCGTTCGCCAGAAGGTAGATGCCCTTTTCTGTAAGAGCTATCGCATTATGTGGGATGTCAGCTGAAAGTCGTCGCGATGGCTGTCCACGTAGTGCGTTGCTGGTCGATATTCTGTTCCATCTAACCGAGCAGTGGTTGGAATGTCTAATTCAGGCTGAAACCCCCGATGAGTTGCTGTGGGGACCTTTTTAACATCGATAGGCTGTGCATCAGGGCGACTGGATATCTGCCAAGGTGGACGACGAAGCGTTGGTGCCCAGCAGCTTCCGGCTCTGATGGCCAACAATTGAGCATGGAAGCAATATACCTGTATCGGGCTTCACGAACCCTATCTAAAGTTTTCTGGAGAAGCAATGGCAGTACACGGCTGACCTGCAAGGTGTTGCAACAGGTCTGGACCAACACAGACAGCGGCATAAAGTAAAAGGTTCGGGAATGATCTACCAATGGAGCACTGCACTATAAGGGCTACCCCGCAGAGGACCAAGCTGCGACCGTAACATATCGTCTGCAGATTCACATGATCGCCGACGTGCTCAAGCAGAGGAAACCTAATTAGAGATAATCTTTCACACCATGCCATAATCAAAAACTGTATCGGTTCAGTATGTTTGGTTTTATGGGAAGTACCTTCACACATTGGCGCTGCCTCATCCAAAGATTATATCTTTACTTTGGCTACCGCTCACGTTGTTTCGCCAACCGATCGATCAGTCCGCATTAAGCTACACTTGAGCAAGCTCTCATTCTGAGTTCGCCCTCAGACCGTTGTCTAACAACTTACGGGCGATTTCCACGTCCGATATATAGTGATGTTGCCCTCTTTTCAACAACACTTTGAAACGGCAGCTTCATCTCAGGAGCGCTATGAAGACCACGTCTTCCACCCTACAGGGAGAATCGCGGGATTCCACGATGCATGTGTTTTATGCTTCTCCGTCACGCATGCAACAACCAGGCTACACCCACCAAGGGCCCCAATATCCTGTGCGCCCGCCCCAGACACCCCAAATACTAGTCCAAATAGAGACTACTAGAAAGACGAAGAAGAGGGCATATCGCGCCTCACATGTAAGTACTAAACGTACTACCTCTGTATGGTCACGCTAATGATGGCTGAAGGCGTGCAAGAGTTGTAGGAGATTAAAAGCCAAATGCGACGAGAAGAATCCTTGCTATAACTGCCGCCAGAAAGGATATGACTGCGAGTATAACGAGCTACCTTCTCACGGGTAAGGGTTCTTCACGGACAGCATCTATTTAATTGTTAATTGAGAGATAGGAAAGACGCGATCCGGAAGAACTTGGAAATCTTGAAGAACACCGTGCACGCAAATCAAACATGTACAAAAAAGGAGCTACGATACCTTGGAGAGCAACTGCGACGTTTGCAGGAGAGCCAAAAACCGGAATCAGAGACCGTCTCACACGACAAGAGCAGTGCTCTGCGGCGGCAGCACAAGACCGACGATGAGCATGCTTTCAGAACGGCTATCAAACCTGCACAACACGGAGCGATACAGAATCACATTGCGCCTTCCGAATTGAGGCCGCCACCGTGTATCCCCAGGAGAGCCACGGGGAAGTCTCTACAGCCATGCTGCAAATCGAAAGCGGTGCCAGGTCCACACCCTCATGAACCCTGAGGTGTATTACCCCGACTCATCCCAAAATTTCTCCTTCCAAGAGAGGGAAGTATTGAGCCACGCCCAACGCTTCAAATCGGATATTCTTGGTATGTATCCTATCCTGCCATTCGAAGAAGTTGACGATCGGGTTGGAACATTTTTGCAAGAAGAACTGCACCGGGCAACCAGTCCACACATCGTGCCATCGGGCCGTAGTATCCAAAGTGTTCTGGCGCTGTCTACACTCGCACTTGGTGAGCTATGCCTCTATAGAGACACCATACCAATTGTGGCTCACGGACGAGACGCTGGTGCCAAGGCCACAGAAATGCCTGGGTACCGATACTTCAAAATGGCCGCAGACGCGATTGCTGTCAACGAAAACACCGCGGATGGCCTCTTCACCTGGTTCTTCCTGGGCTTGTACCAATGGCTTCTCGGCCGGGTGGACGAGAGTTGGGCGCATATTGACAACGCCAGCCGGATCGTGCTACTTCACTTCCATCCGTAAGTGTGCAGCCCAAATCCTATTCTTCTCGTGCTCATATCATACAGAGTCTTGCAGCGTCTGGCTGAAGGCGTAAGGACTCCGGAGGACAACCAGCTAAGCCTTACATTTTGGGCATGCTTCGAGCTTGAAAGGTGGCCGACCTTTTGCACCGGATTTGTCAGCCTGCTAATGAATATAGCGAGATTTTGGCCCAAATGCCCTTCTGCCAAGGCAAATTGCACGATCATGAAGCTTGCCTGCCCCTTCCTCGGAAGACAGCGGCTACAGCATGTGCCAGCTCTGCTATGCAAAAGTATTGGGCATACCTCTATCTTCGCATTCAGTCGAGGGCTGTTTCTAGGCTGTCACTACAAACCGAACCACTGGGACAGTTCGTGACAGATGTGCAACCTTTTTGGAGCCGCTTCTATGGCTTCCTACAGGATTGAAGCTGGAATATTCCTCAGGGGATGACGATCCCCTCGACGCCCGCTTACGGGCTCAGTATTGGGAAATCCAAGTCGATATCCACCAACCGTTCATCTCATTCTGTCTGGATCCTAACGCTTCGTTGGAGGGCTATCCAAACGACTTGCCTCCGTCTGAATTCTTCAATCTTGTTGACAAGTTAGGAATCATGGTTCCACGGGGCATTCGTCGCGATGCCTTTTTGAGATGCATATTCTACGCTCATCGCGGAATTCATGCTATGGTAGAGCGCGCCCGAGTGGTTCACAGCCTTCATCTCGGGCATCGCCTACTCATAGCAAACGTTTCCACTCTCGTCCAACGGTGAGCGGTCGTCTCGCTGACTCAAGGTTGGTGTTACGCTAACACCCTACAGGGAATACAAAAACATTTGTCTCCTGCATCAATGCAATCGAGATCCGGTCCTGTCCAAGTTTATCGATTCAGCAACTTTGTTCCGACTTTCTAATCGCACACTTGAGTTGCTAAGGCGGTCCAATTCGCCAAATCTGCAAGATATGATTGCAATTGCTGAAGGGGCTCGAACACGAGGAGAAACAGCAGCTTCCAGGAACGAGAACGGCCAACACTGGAACTGATTCCTGAAGCGGCGGGTATGCGGCCTGGGAGTTTTGTCGGAAGGGAGCATTCACACAGTTTCGGTATTGTACATCATTTTAACCACATTCCAGAGCTGGTTTATATAATGGAGATACCTAGTAATTACGGTATGAAAACGTCGATGCGGTTACTTCTGCTGCTTTCATGCTATTTAGTGCCTTGGTAAGCAGCTCAGACAGCGCTAGGAAACCCACTTCCAGAGCTTATAGAATGACATGCGTAGAAGTTTCTAAGCCGTGCCCAATGCCAATGGTACGCCAAGGACTGGGGCTCTGAGACGATCATGGATAGCGGCTACGTGGATAAGATGACGATATCCAACACAGATGATACACCGAAGATATAACCATGCCTTAGTAGGGTAAACTTAGGGACAAGGACGCTGCTGTGGCAACTTTTGGTTAGAATGCATTATTTTGAACCAGCTGCCTATATTTGTCCTGCTCATGAACAAAAGACTGCTTTAGCTCGGGCAATGTGCTCAACTGGCATCTTTCAATCTTTGACTGGCCCTGTATTTACGGTTGGCCTTTAGCTTAACTTGCCATGCAATATGTTTGGTCATTTTCGTCTACTTCTTTGAATATACCATCCATATTCATGACGGCGGGTCATAAGGCCTGCAACTGGCTGCGAAATTGTTAGAGTGCCAGATGTGATCCAATGTCTCTGCTGGTTTTGTTGATGACTGACTATACAGTTCATCGCCCCTATTTCAATGTCAATACTCGGAATCCGGTCGCAGGAATTGAGGACATACCTGGGTTCACCAGCAGTAATGTTTAGTGGGCACACCCGGTGTGTTTGTTCGTAATCATAGCACCACCTACTGACACAAAACCGAAAGTGGCCGCAATTATATTCAACCTTGAAGAATCAGGCTGCGTATTCGGATAGGGCCTTTTTATATCACACCTGCGTATAATCGCACATGGCGAAAGTAGTGTCACAACGGGACTGGCGGAACAAGAGCTAAGAAGCAGGATAGCCAATTTCGAAGAATGAGAGCAACGCCACGGTTGTCGTGTGGTCAAAGAGTAATACTCACGGGACTTTCAAGAAGGATAGAAAATCAGCTGTTCGATGAAATGGGTACTGAACAGACGATAGATCATGTGCGTGCCATGATGTTTGACCTCAGCCCATTAAAGCCTCAAAAGTCAAGTGGCTGTAGTGTTTGCCCGTGCATGTGCTCTATCGCGCTTATGCACCAAGACAAGGTACCGGCGACCAGGCGCTCCTGAGGCGTGAAAGGAACAAGGTACACCACGAATCCGACCCGCGTGGACCCGTACAACCGGGGGCTGAATCACCCCTTCTTCGAGTAGCATTGGCGCAGTAACCAGAGGCTCCGAGCTAAACGATAAATTGCTTACAGCAAGCTTGCTACAGATAGAAATACCATAGGCCATGGGGATCATCTCGTCTACTTGAGGGTTTGCAACAGGACTCGGTAGTAGAGACAGCAAGGGAATTGCTCACAAAAGATACTTGACTTACATACCCGGGCTACAACGGAGGACTTACAAGTAAAGTCACGGTCTAGGGCAGATCAATGGCGTGGATATACGTCGTCGATGCATTTGGGGCCCAAAGGAAAACAATACGCTCTTCTTAGTTCTAAGAAGTACAGCATATGTATTGCCGGCAAACAAAGACTAAGACAACAAGGCGCCTTAAATATCCATAGGTTAAGTACGTCTTCCCCGCTTCAAACCGGAAAGAAGCTTATATCCCAATAGATCCGGATACTATGGGCAGATACCCATGAGCATCCTCGGCCATCGGGAAGTTCCATATGATAAGGAAGACGGTATTAAGGTATTGAATGCCCTGATACTAGGCTTGACCGGCTGCTTTGAGCATTTTGTGCAATAGCCAAAATAGTAACCACCTGGTTTGACAAGCGCTCTTGACTCCCTGTTCATTCAGAATTCAATGCCCCTGGAGGAAGCAGCTCAAAAAAGACGCTAAACAAAACCCAAAGGCTAATCAATGTTTATGCTAGTTATACGATTGTTTGAAGATATGTAGACCGGAGTCTGCTGGACTACTACTTGTCCTGTGGCAGCTGCAGCCTTGGAGAAGGACGTAGCGAACCTACGACAAGGGTGTTACAGGGTGTGTGGACTAACCCACCGTGCCACGAAGCAAAAGCTCCAGTCATGAGCCAGTGGGATCATTCTGCCCACCTCTGTACTATTATGGCTACTCCTGCCGGGGACCAACTGCCAGGCCGTAGCAAGGGGTATGGTTTGGGCGATTATGAAAAGCCACCATAGGTGTCCTATGACTGATTGACTGACTGATAAGTCTAGAAGCAAGTGCAAAACGCCTCCACGCCCGGCTTCTTCAGCCTTCGTTTCTTATTCCCACAACCCCGCACTTGGGCCAGAAAACAGGCAAATATTGGATGTGGATGGGTCTTACGGCAGCCACTCGAACGGGCAAAGACTACCTCCTAAGACGCTATGGTATTGCTTTTGAGGAGCTCCAAAAGTCATCCAACTCGAACACAGATCAAGATGATACCGTATCTCCCTCTTAACTAAGTAGGTCACAGGTTTCTGTTCCTGTCAACTCCCCGAAGGCCCAGCGTGCGACGCGCAAGCTGTAAACGGACCCATGCCCGTGTGGTATCTTGTTCAAATCGCAACGAAACTTTAAGTGAACCTAAGAATCCATGGGAGCTTAAGGCAGTCGCAATGGAGCAAATGTTCATGTCCATTCACGGTCAGTCCATCCTTCTCCAACAGTTCGCCCGCAACTTGCTGAGCCAACCGACCCTGCGTCTAACTTCGTAGATTTATCACCTGCTGCGAGTTTCCTCTTCGCATCGGAGTCCATAGTGGGGATCTTAGGTCATCAGCCATCCACTCTCCGAGGCAGATCGTGCTTTGAATTTCTTCATCCCGATGAACTGCCGGTCGCACGCCATGTACATGCAGCAGGAATCTTGCGGGATACGACCGCAGCCCTCCACTACCTGCGAATCCGATCATTAAATGGACGATGGATCCATTGCGAGTGTTGCTTCACCCTGGTCTACGAAGTTCTAGTGGCTTGTGTGTGCGTCTACCGGGGATCGGAGAGAAGCAAGAGTCAGTCCGGCATTACGATCACTTTCTGCGCTTAAGGCTGATGAGAAACAGGGCGCGCCATCGACGCAGCATGTATCAGACGTCTGTTTGTTTCCGAGGCTTCCAATCCCATTCGCCATGCACCGGCACGCGCATCGTATTCGACAAGCATACCATCGACAGGAGAGAGCTGCGGGTTGCACTTGTTCTAAATAGGTTCACCCAGACACTAGCAATCATGTTTGCTACCGGTACAGCGACACTCGTTCTTGGTGTCAGCCCTTGTCGATTGCGAGGCAAGAGTTTCTACGAATGCGTTGCAGAAGACTGTTTAGGAGACGCTGTTAGGAGTCTGGAGAGTACCAAGGCTAGAGACTCTATACAGTATATGCGGTTTCGCTATCGGGATCCCCGAAGGAACGAGGACTTCGCAGCCGAGAATGGCAATGAAACCGACAGCGCTTTGGGTGGAGGAGCAGGACTACCCAACCCTACACACTACCATCCAGAGCCATCGACAGAGGGAGCGGTCGCGACATCCAGACCAGCTCAGCAAGATACAAACGAGTCTCGTCAACAAAATCGATCCGCTAGTTTTGAACTCGAAGCCGCAGTTTTCTGCACATCAGACGGGCTAATCGCAGTGCTTCGAAGGGCTTGGCCTCGAGAGACACGTCGAAATCATTGCAGTGATGTTTTTGAAGACAGCTAGGGCGGGGTAACCCGATTCTGTTCTCTTATGTAAGGGTCGACGCCCGAGGATAGTGGGCTGTGGGTGAAGTGGCTCCGATCCGAATCATTTGGGTATGAAGAGAAAACAACGACACTAGAGCCAAAATAGGATGTCCCGGTGTTTTTGACACTAGAAAAAAATAGAAACCCCGGTTTTCTCTGGAAGGCCGACAGAAAAACCACGGTAATCACGGATCCAGAGAATCCGGCTACCATATTGCAGTGGATAGAGCATCGATCGGAGCCTCCGCCGCAGCACGGAAATCGACTGGGCGAATCAGCTACCGCCGGGGAGAAACCGCCTGCTGAGGAAGGGGCGCTACTGCGTTAAATACAAATTGCTGACGCAACTTTTGTATTTATTGGTAGTTCGGAGCAGCTCCGGTGCAAGCCCGCCACAGCCCTATTCCCTGTACAGTAGTACCTCAACCCTTTCGCTGTTGAGGGGATCCCCGTCAGTTTTCGCGGTAGGACGGGGAGCCACCACCATGAGTTCACTGGAGGGGCCACAGAGTATCCTTCACCTGACCAGTGTTGATTATAATAGAATGAAAGTCTTTTTGACACGAGACAACCTAGAGTATTCCTGGGAAGTAAACAAGCATAGCAAACTGTAATCTGGCTCTCGTGTCCAAAGTACAACTGCTCAGGCGGGACACGGCCTTGAAGCGTATTTCCGAATACACATCACGACTTTGGCTAGCCCAATCATTCATGACATCCCCTGGATATTATGGACCTTGTTTACCGCATCCTCCAGGCTTGTCATGCTGTAGCACTCGGTAAGGTGATTGCGTGTAATGAGGAACTCCAAGTCATGGTCCAGGTCAGTCCGGGACTCCGTAGCCAGGGCATCGTCCTGTGTCTCCGAAGGCTCGGACTCCCAGGGACGCCAGTGTTTCTCACAAGGATCCCGCCTAAGCAGCCCCGAGTCGGGGGCGACAAGTCTCAATTCGATTTCCACGTTCGCAACAAAAGCAGAGTGGGCGTCAAGCCGGAAGGTCCTCTGAAAACGGCCGCCACGCCACAATTCAACGAGAAGATCCACGGTGCGCATAGCGGACGTGATGCAAATCTGGCCCAGCTGGCCGATGATATAGGCATCCATCCCAAGGCCTTGATGTTGCTTACTGGCCGTAACGGTCCTCAGTAGTGAGTTCCTCGTCAGCAGGCCAAGTGCGCACTGATAGGTGATGCGCAGCAGCATCGAGGCCCGCCAAGTAGCAGCATTGGCTTCACTCAGACTCGTGAGCTGGGGAAATAGCTCCGACGGGGCACTGGCGCGCCAAATCAGAAGGCGTCGCAGGTGCTGGACCACTTGGCTGTACCCACCCACGGGGTCAGCCGGCTGGTTGCACACGTCTTTCCGAATGCACCCCAAGAGATGCCAGAGCCGCGAAGACCACTCCACCAGCTTGGGCGGCTGGCCATAGGCGCATTCTAGGATGTTTTCGTCGGGGAAGGCAACACTGACCTCTCCATCGTCCATGGCCGTCGGGTGCCCTAGGTCACAGCAAAGACTTTGCTCGTAAATGTAAAGAGTCCACCACACACGCTTCCGCAGCTCGCGCGTAAAAGGATGGAAGGTTGTGGAGACGTCTTGGCGATGCATCCCTAGCGCCATGGCGCACTGGCAAGCCGAGCCGTGGTAGATCCAAGCCATCGTGTGATCGTTTTGGTAGGTCAAGTAGAGGGATTGAAGCATCAGAGCACAGACGCTGGGGAGGCTCAAGGGAACGCATTGAGTCGCCAGGCCTTTCGTTTTCGTAAACCACTGGTGTTGGAATGTCGACCACTTTTCGTTCTGGGCCAGAAATCGGGAGCCGAGGGTGTAGATCATGTACAGGCAGCCGAGCCATCCGGTTGAGATCTCAGACCCTTGTTCTCCGCGGGACGTTTCGACTGCGCCCCAGATTTCCTCATAGACCATTTGGAATGTAGGCCTATGGAAGAGGAGGAAATCGGGATGCAAATAGCGGAAGAAGGCTTCGATGCAGCTGTCCGAGTCCCCTCTGCAGGGTAGCTCAACCTGGTGTGCCAAAACGCAATGTGGCAGACGGCAGACGGCACCCCTATCCCCACTGCATTCTCGGGCCAGCTCCGAGGTGGTGGAACCGCGTCCGTTCTGCGATTGGTGCGGTACAAAGCCACCGGGGTTGAATAGCAACCTTCTAAGGTCACAGTGCTGGTACAATGATCCCGCAGTTGTCACATCCGCGGGCCTTGAGGAGTATTTCGGTTTTTCGTTGCTGAGGTTGAAGTCGGGTGGCATCAAACGGTTGGCAATAAGAGTCCGCAACCTCGAGATGAAGGAAAAGGATCCAGATGGATCAACGGAATTGGCGTTTCCGCACTCGTCGCAGACCAGAGCCGTGCCTTCATTCGCTACCTCTGGGACAGTCACTCTGACGCTAGGAAGTGCCGTAGTAGAATAAGGTGGTGTACTGTGGGATGGTTGTTGTCTGCCGTGCTGCTCAAGCCCTCCACCCGGCATCGCGACTCCTCGTTCTTGGCCGAACAGGGCCAGCTCTTCAGCGGTGGGTTCGGAGCCCAGTTGCGGGTAAAGGCCTTGGACGATTCCCATCAGGGCCTCGTACCGCCGGCTGAAATTTTTCGCGTCGCCAGAGAACCTGTGCATTCGAGGTAATGTTACCCTGCATAGCAGGCCAGCCTCCAGACACGACATGCAGGGGCCGACTGGCTCTTCTTCGCTGACGCGTTGAACTTCGTCTTTCCACCCAGTGTACTCGGGGCGCTGACATTTGCGCCGGCGGGTCCTGCAAGAGTCGCAGCTGATTTTCGTTCGTCTTCCCTTAGCGGTCGGAAGTCGCCGCTTCGCCTTGGGAATTTCCCCATATCCACTTCGCTTTTGACTGGTGGGAGGGCTCAGACAGTGAGAAATCAAGCTGCCGCCCTGTCCACCAGGCGATGTGGTGACGTCCGGATCTCGGGGTCGACAGATGGATTCGGGTGGTTTTTGATCCGGTTCTTGCAGGAAGTGGGGCATCTTGTTCAGCTAGTTCGGGGTTTGCAAGAACCAGGCTGGACTTTGTCCATTCCCTGACCATGGACGAGCTTTATCAAGGTTTCAATGTTACTTCTAGGGAGCAAAAGTCGCATGAACTCGCCTTCGGAGGTTGGGCGATGACTCTAACACAAATTCACTTCACCATGAGAAAATATTGCATACGAGTGGTAGACAGCACGGCTGTCCTGGTTCGTCGGTTTAATGGGATCGGGACATCGCTACGTAGAGGGTAGGGCGAGGGGCCTGCCAAGATGCGGTATTCGGGAGATGGGGGCACGCAAGCATAGCGTCCACCAACCCGCTGGGGTCGATTACACGAAGGGGTTTTGGTCAACAACATATGCTAGAGACAGGCCGTCATTCTGATGGGCCGGCTGAGCCTGGTCGTCAACATGAACTAGCTGGCTTTTGTAGTAGGCCACGGAAGGATCCAGGCCTGTACGGCGTGGGCTGTGGAAGGTTTCATGGGGTCAAAATCAGGACGGCGCTTTACACGTCGTTCGTTAACGTTGTCAAGGCAGGCAGAACGTTCAGCTGGGTCGCCATTGGTATCATCATGAGATCTTTGATGCGTTGCCCTGCTGAAAGCCCTCTCAAGATACCGCCGAAGGCCACCGGCGTGGTGGATGTTGCCGTGGCGTCTGCGGTGTGGCTTTGTTAGTATGCGTGCTGTCGTTGCGCTGAGACCGGTGGCATGTCACACCTGGTCATACCACGCATAACCACTCTGAGAGCACCCCAAACATCTCATAATGAACAACAATATGATGCCCCGGGTTGTTATGCTTTAGCTAGCTGCTTCTTCTGTTCAGTGATGGCCTTTATTGGCGTGCACTGCAAGAGGGGGCGTGGGTGTCTCGCTGTAGGTCAACGCTCCCTGTTTGGCATTGAATGGCGGAACAGACGTGGAATTCCTAGAGAGTTTGAATCGGTGGTCCCGTACCCTTCTGGGTTCTGCTGTGAGAGCGTGGAAGGGCGCGCGTCGTTTACTCATCCGCAGCATTGGCCCAATCCCTCTTGCTTGCCACTCTGGTCGGCCCATTGGCCAAAGATCCCGTCGCACGTCAGGGGTTCGGCCAGAGAGGGGAAAGGGCGTGTGCCTGATGTAGCTATGTATGTCGTTTGGTCGCTCTGTAGGAAACCCTGGTGTCATGACCGCCGGTGCCCCGGTTGTACATCACTTTGAATTCCGAGGTCCCGGCGATGGTCGCGGAATTGGGTTACCTTACGGTGGATTCCGCGCTGGAAACGCTGAAACCACCAACATTGGCCTTGGTCCCTTCTAGGCTGCCTTAGTTCTAAGCCCTACCCGGACTGTCGCCCCCTGCGACGAAGGTTTGGAGCTACGTATGGTCGCGGCCAAGGAAATCGCCTCACGTCGAACCACGCTAAAGAATCCAGGGTTCTGGTCAGCGCTAACGTGTCAAGGCCACTGTAGAGGGACTCGTCGTGGCGCGTTAAGCCTTGCCCACTGGAGTGAGACTGTGGCTAGGAGGGGTTTTGTGGAGAGGAAGGTGGCAGGGTGATCTCGATGAGGATTGCTCCCTCTATCTTTGTGCAATGTGGCAAGCGAAGTGGGAAGGACGGGAATACCGAATGGATGGGTGCAGAGAACAACCCTTATAATCCTCGTAGGTCAGGACAGATAAGAGAAATTTGACATATCGTAATACAAGAACAAAGGCGTTCCTCACGCCTTATAGCAAGCCATCCGAGCCAGAAGATCACACAGCTCAAGCACGGGATCTGATGGATGCAGAGTACTACCAACGGGATTCCCAGGCCGACGGTACGCGTGGCTATGAACCGTTTAACGAATCGTTTCCAGGCCAGCACACAACCAAACGTCGCCAGGAGGGTGCAAGCCTCCAGCAAAACGACACTCCAGACGACCCGCCAGGAATCCAATGGGATGGGGGCCGGCGGGCTCCTTGTACGGAGGCGGAAACTTCTGGCGAGTCCGGACAAGCGAAGTATGCCTCGATCCAGGCCGAGAAGCAGCTAGGATGCGGCGAGCTAAACACTTTCGTCAATAGCGATTCCATAACAGCGGTTGAGGACTCTTCACTACCGTCGCACCCAAGGCGCTCGCGCTGCGATCCGCCACGGCCCATGCAAGAGATGCCGGGGAGGCGGCCCCGAGCTAGAAGGCCCCGCAACTGGTCTACATACGTGGGGGTGGACCAGGGAGCAGACGACGGGGAGAGAAACGTAAGATCTCGTCACAGACGAAGGCACAGCCTAGATAAGAAGCAGGACTTGCAGATACAGCGCGAGATTACACCGGAGAATCCGCAGCAGCAAACGGTCCGCCACAGAGACGAGGGACACAACGGCATGAAACTTCGCTTGGACTTGAATCTCGAGGTGGAGGTGACGCTGAAGGCCAGTATCCATGGCGATCTGACCTTGGCCCTACTGTACGTTGGCTCTCGCGATCCCACTGCCTTGATACCTGTTCCAGCTTTCTGCCCCCGACCCAGCTTAATGGTGCGAGGGTTTCCCTTTTAAGCTGTTAAAACCCCGAATGGTCGAGCAAACAAGAATCCATGGGGTGAGACATTGTTGACCACTTCTTAGTAGGGAATAATTACGAGCAAGTCAGCTCTATTGAAGTGAATCTGAGGCTGTAAACCATATCGAAAGAGACATAGGGCACGATGCAGCCTTACTCGGGGGCTACATCTGGCTGGGCGTCGGCGAGGGGCGTTGCGAGTTTTGGATGCGTATGTTAAGTGGTTTCAGAGAATGTAAGTTGCATAGGAGAAGAGAGCTTTGTTGTATTGCAATTGACCAGTGGGGCCCGTGGGTGAGTACCGGCAGCTTCCTGGCTACTTCGATGCCTGGCGGGAACTGTTGTTGGCTCTGTTGTTGGCCCTGTTGTCAGGAACATCAACGCTCTTGATTTGCGACCAGTTGGTTGCTGTTCTCGTCATGCAGCCGGGTATGGAGGTGAAGAAAGCATTGGGCCTCGAGGCAGGCATGGGAACTCCTCGAGATTCCCATCGCAGTCGGCCGTTTCGAAATAGAGATTGTCTCGTGCCAACGGGCGTAAAGAGGCTAGGCAGGTCTTGCACGCCACACTGAAAACGCCACCGGCGCCGGCTACGTTAACGACGGCACGCCTGGGGCTAGGGTTGATGGGCCGCCCACGAACACAAAGCTCCCTGGAACATTGGAACACCCCGGACGTCGCTTCTCAGCCGCAGGGCACTGGTCGATATGCAAGGCGTCAGCAGCCGCTGGCCCGTCTTCTGTTCCCGCTGGCTCCTTCCGTCAGGCATCCGGGTAGCCAACACCCAGGGAGTTACAGCGGCATTGAGATAAAAAAGGACGTCAAGTACTACTATAGCAAGGACAGGAACAACCGCCAATGAAAACGGGGTGGTTGAAAACCGACACTACCCAGGGCATTGGCCGAGGTGCAACGCGTCATCGACGATCAGCACGAGTTCCGTCCACCAAGAAGACTCGTATGGGCCGATTCGATCTCCTGATGTATAGGGAAACTAGAGCCGTCGAGTGGCGGGCGCCCCTCCTTGATGAGGCCGAGTACGGCGTGCGCACTGCGGTTTCCCCGTAGTTGTTTAAGAATGAGAGTAGCTTCCTCTTTTGGACGGGTCCGCAACAGCTCGAGAAGCTGAACGTAGCCCGCCACCTTCCCGACGAGGTGCTGGTATTCCCGTCTCAAATTCGCATGCGGCATCGTATCGGGGTCGCAGTCGTCGTACTCGCGCTTGGTGTGGTGCTGGCGGCAAGCGCCGAGGTCGGGCCTCTCGCCGTCCCGTTTCGCTGTCTGGGGCGGCATCTCGTGCAAGCGACCTCTACGGGCTTCCACTTGTGCACCGGTCTGTCGGGCTTGTAGTCGGGGGCTCGCCACGCTCGGCTTCGGGATGTGGTTGACGACGTGGTCGACGACGTGGTCGAAACGTCGGGGGTTGTCGGGTATTTTGCTCGGGGCAAGGCAGAACGCATGCCTTGTGGGATGAAAGGAGGAACGCGCCGGAGGTGTGTGTGCATGAAACAGTCCGGGCAAGTGTAAACAAGCCGCCAGGTGGTGCGGGCGGGTAAGCCAGTGGTATAGGCCAAAGGGAAAGCAGTGCCGTCTACGGGGTCTTCTGGGGTTATGGGATCAGGGGCGGCGCGTCTGTGCACCCTGTGATTACAACACTGGCGAACAGCATAAGCAGGATCCGGTGTCTTTGCATGAAAGCACGCTGTCGAGATAGGGCCACCGAGCCCCTCTCGCATGGTGCCGATGGGTCACGTTTCCATTGTTGATGTAGGGGGGAAGGGTCATCTTTCGGCCGCCGGGCAGAGGCCCTCTTCGGATTGTTCCGCGATTGGTGTCCAGGACAATGGCCCGGGCATCCGGTGCTGGAAAGGGCCTGTATCGTCCGGCGGCCATTGCCTTTGGCCAGGACGGCGTTCACGCAAGACAGATCGTCTAGCTGCCCGCACTTGCGTCTTGGGGAAAAACACCAAACGAAAACTCTTGGCGAGGGTTCATGTGTGTAAAACAGGGGTTAGCACCGGACTCATTATGGACCCGTCCTAGAGTGGCTGTAGGTAATGCGTGTAGGGTACTGGATCTTCGGCCTGTCTGGGGGAAGGACGGCGTATGTTCCAGGAACGCAGCTGGGCAGAGCAAGATGCGGGCAACCTGAACGTAACACGTTGAGGGCATGGCAACGCGTATTGTGCCGCAAGGCATCCGGCCAGTCTATGGTGGCCAAATCGTAGGATCTTCCCCCACCTCCATGCCGTCTGAGGCTCATGCGAAAGTAGACTGGGGTTGAATCCCGTTCTCGTTGCTCCTTTCCCACGAATCGCTCGATGCCCCTGGCGCGGGCGCAGGCATCCGTGGATACCCCAACCACAGCCCCGGCTGTTTCCCCTAGCGACAGATAGCCAATGGGCAGGTGTATAAAGAAGACTATTCACCCTAGAGGTCGTATCTGCGTTGGCCAATAAACACTTTGCCACGGGGTACGTGAAGCAGTTCGATTACAGCTGTGCTCAGCGAGGGTTGCGGTAGGCTATGGATGATGGACGGATGCGCTGGGCACCCCGACCGGTCTTACTCCAGGGCTCGTCGTCGCTAGCTTTGATTCGCCGAAAAGCCTGGGGAAGCGGTACTGAAAGGGGCCCCGTATCGCATTCTCCAGCGGTCGTTGCCCGTAGCCAGTACGCCGTCCGCGCAAGACAGATCGTCCAGCTACCCGCGCTTGCGTCTCAAGAAACCAATAAAAGCTTGTAGTGAGGATTCACGCGTTGCAAACAAATACTGCCACTGGAATCGTCGCGACCCGTCCCGGGGCGGCCGGCGTCCTGGGGCGGCCGTACGCAAGCGCAGGGTGCTCGATCTTTGGCCTGATGGAGGGACGTCGTCCGCTCCAGGAGTGTAGACGGGCAAAAAAGGTGCGGAGAAGCAGAGCCTGCTATGTTGAGCGCGTGGCAAAACATGTGTTGGGCTGCAAGATATTGGGCCAGTCTAGCCTGGGGAAACCGTTGAATCTTTTCTGAGGGCCAAGGGAGAAACCCCATGTCGTCCGGGGCCACATGCGAAGCCGGTCGGTGTGGCCTGAATCCCGTTTTCGTCGTTCCTTTCCCACGAATCACCCGATGCCCCCGGCGCGGGCGCAGGCATCCGTGAAGACGCCGACCGCAAGTCTCCGCTGTTTTCCCCAGCAACAAGCAACCAATAGGCGGAGGCACAAAGACGACTATTCACTCTGGATATCGCGCCTGCGTGAAAAAGAAAATGGATTTTCGCCACGGAGTAGGCGAAACCGCCCGTTTATGATTATGTCGATGGAAGACTACGGCAGGCTAGGGGTACTGGGCAGATGTATGGGACACTCGAACGGTCCTGCGCCGGGGCTGGTCGTCGCTGTCGCCCCCGGCCTTGGTACCAAGGCTAAGCTAACTTACTCTTAGTTGCTTTCTAAACCCCTCGCCCTTGCCCGTTGGGACATCAATGCACAGTACCCAGAGATGGGAAGCTTCGCCCCTTGCGTCACAAAGGACGGGGTCGCAAAGAAGAAGCCATGGCCTTATCGCCGACAGGGGGCGAACCGTGGTGTACGGCCCGTAAGAAGGGATCGCCACGCCACTGCGTGCCGTTTGTACGCATGCAAAGATTTTGCAAAAAGAATTTCGACGATAAGTAGACCGTCTTCTAGATGACGTGCTGCGTGATTTAGGCGACAAAGAATGTAAAACCCGATTCGCGAGATATGGTAGCGGTTACCATGCTTCGTGGTGAGGGTCCCACCAGACGTCACGATCTCGATGCAGACAGTATCACAGTACAAATAACACGGAATTAGAAGCGCATAGGCCCCACAGACCGGGCCTCCAACAGCACGCATAACCCAAGCCTTGTAGCAGCTGATGTCAATGCCACAGAGAACAGCAAATGCTGCCTTCCGCGCGGCATGCCCAAACGAGACGACCGCTGCTAGTATATACCAGATTTGTCACCGGCTCGTGTCTAACCGGCCGTGCGCGCCACGTTCCCAAAGCGCAGCACTTGGCCAGCTGGTGCTCCAGGCTTCTATCCGCAAGGCCAGAGGCGGACTGCGCGTACCGGAGGGGAAAGCGGTGCATGTAGGGCATCGGCAGTCGATTGGATGATCGGTACGACGAAGCCGATGAAACATCAGGGGTGAACCGTTAAACTCAGGCCGGGTCTATAGGTCCAGAGCCGGTATCATCTCGCAGCGAATCCAATGGTAAAGTCAGGAGAGCCGTTGCGTAGTAGCTCTATCACGGTTCGGGGGCCGCTGGCGCACACCGAGTCGGGGAGAGGTAGCGGCTGGCGTTCAGCCGAGGTCGGCCCTATGCCAACAACAATGCTCCTTCGGAACGTGGTACGGACTGGAAGGACATACGCAGTTATCGGCACCGCAGAGACCAGGGCATGACGACCACAAATTGGCGGCGTGCATACGGGGAGTGGCGGGGACGATGGTAGGGTTGAAGTAGCAACTTGCTCTTGTTCCCAAGGAATTTGAACTTCATCGGGATGGCACGATAGTCACTCGCCGAGTACGGGAGCCCCGCAAGGGATATGGTGCGCCACTGGAAGACGCCCTGCAAGGAGGCCTCGCATCGTCGTCTTCCTCTCCTTTTCGGGGCTTTGCTAGCATTGGGGCGTCGACGAAGACAAGCCGTCTCGTGCCTTTCTTCTCCGAGGGACCAGGCTAGTGCACGGGGCGCACGTAACCATACTCAGTCGTTCGGCACCCTCCTTATTCTCCTGCCCGGGTAGTTTCGAGCACGCGATGGATTCGGGAATGCACTCGGGCTTGTACGTGAGCGACGAAGACGGTGCCTTACGCGCCCCGTGGGAACCGATCGGAACAAGACCTCGTTTTCTTCTCTCCATGCGTTCCCATGTAGTAAGACGCGCCCGAGCTATACTACGATCGTTCGGCCTATGCCGTCTATTGCCCCCGAAAATGGAATAAACGGGTTTAGATCCGGCACGGGGCCGAGCGTTGTGCGATGGGAGGTATCGGAGGAGCACCGCATGTGTGCGCAGGCTCGGCCGGCGGCTCGCCGAGGCGTTACGCGAGCATAGCTATGCGGCCCGGCCCATCCATCGAAAGAGCGATGCACTCCTACGGGAACGCCGCCTGGTACGAGACCGCCTTCGATTTCGTTCTTACACATTCGTGTGCCGGTGATCGCGGCCGGTGGCTTCGGTGGTTCCGGCAGCCGCTCCAACAAAGCCATGGTAATGCCAGAGGTTGCGGCCGTACTCGATTCCATGACCGTCGTCCGTGTGCACCGGAGGGGAGTGGGATGCAGCCAGGGTGCGCTTGATTAGGCGTACTTGGTCGTAGAATACCGGCGCGTCGATGACCGCTTCCCTAGCGATGTCGAAGAACACCCGAATGACTGTGTGAGAACCGTGCTACCTCTGGATTTGAATGCTTTCTCTAGCCCCGACCAGCCTACAGGGGATGGTCATCGATCGTATGACCCCCTCATCGATGCGCCGCGGTTGTTAAGGCGTCTTAGTCGCCATCCGTTCTCGTTGTTCGGGGTTTCGACGCCGGACGAAACCCCAGGCCCTCCTGCTCTTTGGGTCCCGTCGCCTACGGCGAACGAAGGCCGCTGCAGAAGCTTCAAGGCCGATCGAAGACGGCTCGACAGAGACGGGGCGGGGCGCCTCGGGTGGTACGTTCGTCGACGGATGATGAAGGCCCCCGGGGGTACGGATGTCTCGTGTGTCGGCGCGGCAGGAGTGCGAAGGACAGAATGCCTCGAGGCCCTCCAGGGAGTCGGCGGCGCGTCGACGTTCTGGTGGGCGTGGTTAGGGGACGGTTTCTGTTTAGTTGTAAGCGCCCCCGTGGCGCCCGAGCGACGGTTAGCACTAGCGAGGTTCTGCCCAGAGACCGGCAGACGCTGTACCCGATGGTGGCAGTGAGTTGGGTTCTGTGAAGCGAGGTGTCGCGTTAAAGAGAAGCCCGTGGTGGGCATTCTGCGTCGTTTGCCGGAACCCGATCAGAGAGGGATTCCCCACCTGACCAGCCCGGCGCGGTGTCTGCCCGTAGCCTAACCGTCTTCCCACATGTTCCGTAGTACCATTCCTATCCGACCGAACGACAGCATCGCCCGCCCAAGCGGGCAAGGGGCTCCGAGGACGCTAGAAGCCGCCGAGAACGAAGCCTCGGGGGACATACCGGGCAGTAGGCCGGTGGTGGGTGTATCATCGCCAGCCGGGGTGTTGCCACGACGGAGCCCGAATGCGGGCGGGGCCATCCGTTGAAGCACCAGCTCGAGGCGTTGCCGCGTCGCGTCCTGCCGCCCTATAGCTGATTTCCTGGCAGGACCAACGCCTAGACAGGACCCACGCCCAGGCAGAGCCAACGCCTAGACAGGGCCGACGCCCAAATCACCCAACTTATAATACTCGACAACGCACACTCCTGGTGGAGGTGGCGGCCGCAAAGGATGCTGTGCCGACGTCGAACGTCTGGGTTCTGCCAGCCCGAGCGAACCCATGGCCCCGGCAAACAGCAGGACAGGTTCTGGGAGAGCGCTCCGTGCGTTTGGAACAACACGCAGGGCGACGTCCCCGGCACACCAGTAAGTAACCCCCTCCCCGCGCGCGCGAGCATAGAAATGGCGGCGCATCGTTCACGAGGCCAGGCCGCACCGACCGGACGGGCTGGTTTGCGCTCTTGAACAATTCGCACTTCGGCCGTCCGCTGACAGGATCCTCCGCGCACGTGAAGCCGATCATACCAGCCGACGAGCAGCCCGTCGTGGTGGCTCGACTACGCAGCCGTGCCCCGGCCGCTGGCCTGGACAAGGGCTTGGGCGCTGGACGCGACGCGCACACCGACTCGGACCACCATGGAGATACCACGGCCGGCCCCGTCGTGTCCATCTACGGCAACCCCGAAGCCGAGAAGAACGTCGCGCACGCCAACAACCCCAGAGGCCAGCGCCTGGAGCAGCGGATGATGGGTGAACCGGATATTTCTATCGTTGCGAGACCATGCGCTACTGGCTCGTCTCCTGACTGCCCCTCGGTCGGCCGTCGGCTACCCGCTATCGAATGTCGAGTCGGACCGGACGGTAACAGCCAGACTTGAAATGGGGATCTTGAAGGCGGGGGAGTCGAATATTATCTAACATGCCTCGTTTCCTCGGCAAATTTGGTCGACGGACGAAGGACCGTCGGCGGTAGCGCCCGCTCGCTGCATCGCAACGTCGGGGGTTTGGGTTCCCACGTGGCACCAGGAGGACGGTACGCCGAAAAATGGAACCATGGCAAAACAGAGGTGGGCTCCATTCAACACCGCCAGGTCGCAGGCCTCGCACGGTCAATGGTTGACCATGTTTCAAGGGCCTGTCTAAGACGCGTTTGCCCAGGCGAGGGGAGGGATCGTGAGAAGCACCTGGACGCCATCAGTGATATTGCCGAGAACGAGCTCGACCGCGTACTCGCTCAGCCGCCACTTGGCACACCCAAGCCATCCCGACCCGATCCCACGCGATTCGCCCGGACCAGACCCGTGTTTAGCGGCAGGACGACAGGCGGCGGACACCGGTGAACCAAAGACGCCCTGCGAAACCAACCCCTGGCATGTCCCCGCGCGCAGGGCTCGCCCGAGGAACGCGCACGAAGGTGTGAAGCGACAACCTACGAGCCGGCGAGGGAGGATGCCGTGATGTTGTTTCTGTGCTCTTTAGCAGGACCGGCCGCGTCCAGCGAATCGCACGCGAACGCAAGGAGGAAAACTCAGTACGCGGCGATTGCATTTCGCGATCCCATGCGGCCCAGAGTACGCCACCACCACGAGCGGGGAGGCCGTATAATTTCGGAGAGTGCATGGGCCGAGTCCTACTACGCTCGCGTACCCTGGCCGAGCCAAGGGGCGGAAGGGCCCACACAGTCACGCGATGCTCGGAACGTACAGCCGTCAGCCAGATACCGGCTTTCGGCCCACCGGCCGCGGGCTCCCGGGGACAGGCGGCATCGCGGGCATAAGAAGCATCGATCGGCCGTGACGCGCCCGAACACCGAATCCGTGGACCGCGGGGCCTACTGAGGTCGACGCCGGCGGAAGGAAAATATCGTCTTCCGGGCTTGCGTACGAACACGAACGGGGCGACGGTGTGGACCGACCACGGCGAAGCCTCCCGGCGAGAAAGGGAAGAACGGCGCCGGGGGCCCAATACCGAGCCCGTCTCGAGCACGTCTGCCAAGGACCATCCGGCCAAGACGGCATGTGGCGGTCTTTACGATACGTCGTTGCCCGCAAGGCCGGGGAACCAAAGCGGCAGGGTCAGCAGGGCAGATGCTACGGCCGCCAAGCGACGGATCTCACCATCGGCTGCGTGGGGGAGCCGGTGGTCGGGCTGTCTGGCATCGCACGCCGCGCTGCCTGCTTGGCCTGGGAGGCTTGGCGATCGTCGAGGAATGCTGCCCCCGATGTCCTACGCCCTCGCGGCCCGGTGGGTGGGATTTGCCACGGCAGCAGGCGCGGCTATCTCCAGACATTGCTTTGCCGCCAACGGCCGCAGAGGCTGAACGATGGTATCGAAAAGTTTGACAACGAGGTGGGGTCTGGGTTCGAGGACAGGTCACGCAGGGGCCACTATCATTTTCAAGTACGAAGTGTGTGCCTGAGGATTGTGCCTCGGGGCAATATTCACTTCACCTCGGACGCAGTATCGCAACGGTGGCCCTATTAATGGCATGTGCGACAGCGGGTTCCAAGAACCCGCGCACTCGCCAGCATTGGGGGCCTCGGCGGAACGGCGACTGCCGTAGGCGATACAGACACGCGAGGCCTTGCCCGCCGTGGGGCGATGAGTGCGCAGCGCCATCGAACTGTGCATCGACGCCCATGCCGTTGAGGACGCACCCCTTCAGGCGGCCTCTCCGCAGGAGGTGGCCCGTCTGTGTCGTCGAAGTGGCTGGCTGTCCGGGTTCTTCGAGAGGCGCCGCTGGGGTGACTGGAAATGACGAACCTTTCGTTTTGGCGCCAGGGAGAGACAGGCTGAGAGAGTCCATGCTCCATGGGGCGAAGCAACCAACTCACGAACGCACACGGGGCTGTGCGCCTACCCACAAGCAGCTCCGTAACGAACTGAGGAAAGTCGTCCCACGGCCGGCCCATCGTGAATCGCCAGTACTTGGCAGACGCCTCCTTCCTGCCCAGCCGGCCGCGTAGTGGGCTTTGTGTGCGAAGAGAGTATACCTGCCTCAGACCGAGCGAGTATGGGAACGCCTCTGTCCTATTGTGGCGCCATAGGGCTCGATAAGTCCACCCTCTCTTCTCGACGGACGTGCAGCGCACCTCCGAGACTTGTTTCGCCGGCCAGCGCGCACCTTGTTGGCCCGCGTCGCCCTGCCGGACATACTGTGCTTCTCTCGCAACCAAGATGGCCGCGTCCTGTCCGATGGTATCGAACTGCCGGTGGGGATTCGGGAGGCGTGCCGGCCGTCGTACGGACGAGAGTAGACTTTTCATCTCGAGTCCCACTGCGGAGCGCAGGGCGGCGACGTCGGAGGCGGTGACGCGAAGAAGCATCGACGTTGCCGCAGGGGGCCCCAGGAAGGGCTCCAGGCTGGGAATAGGAAACGGGGGCGGAGTGTGGAACGGGGGCAGAGTGTGGTAACAATTGAAGTCCTCTGGACGTTACAGCTAAGCTGGTCCTGCTGGACCTGAAAGTCGCGGCCTAGCGCGCCCATTTCGCGTGCTCTTCCGCGGGGTTCCACTGGCCCGTGGGTGAACCGCTCTCTTCGGCCGGGTTGCCTCGCCATGCCAGGAAGCCTCGCCATTTCGTGCTCCTGTTAGGCCCCGCTTAACCCCGGTCCCCTACTCTACGGCTGGTGAGACGAGCCTAGGGACTTTGTAGGTTCTCCGGCGAGCCTGGCCATGCCGGCGTTTTTATGACGAACGGGTTAATCCTGGCGTAACGCGGAAGCCACCAGCTGGCCAGGAGGCGTACGGATGTCGACGCAGCGAATGGGAGATGACGTCCCGGGCGATTCACTCGCGGGTCGAAGGCAACCATAATCTACTCCGGTATCATCCATGCTGCCTCCCCCTCCCCCAATTTTCTAGGCGAAGTGAACCAACCGAACGGTCGAAGCGGCCCTCCTTTCGATCTGACTCACCACGTCCACGGCTGAGGAACCGCCGTCGTCCCCACCCCGTCCCAGCCCGGAGCCGCCGACGTCGCACCACCCAGACGGCATCGCTTGGATCCGAAGACGGGGACGAGCTCGCCAGCTTGGCAGCTGTCCGATCCGCTTTACAGAGGACTGGTGTTGTCTTCGCGCGCGTAACGTTACGTGCTGGCCCAGACGCGACCTTTTGGCATCGCAGGCCAAAAGCACGACCAGCGCGTTTGTTGGGTCTCGTCACGGCTGCTGGCCACTGGTCCACTTCTCGAGGTTGAGCTGTCGGGTCTCCTAATGCCGGACGGCATCGGTCCATGCGTGCCAAAGACATGGCCCTTGGACTTCGGCTCTTGTGGCTCGGCTGGAAGTGTCCCCAAGCAGGGGCCGTAGATGTACGGGCGTGAGCCCGGGTGCCACGCCCGGCAGAGCGGTCGCCAGCCGGCGCATGGCAAACCAGGTTCGTCGGCCGTGGCCCGTCGACAGCGGACAGCCGGTCCTGCGACTGGCTTCGCTTGCCTGCGGTGCATCCGTCGCAGGCCGCCCTGCCGGACACTCTTTGGTTCAGGTGCTCCAGTCGCGCCGGCGGCCGTGGTCTGCGGGCGTGCGCCGGTCTTGCCTCTTCTCGGCCATTCGACCTACTGGTTCGTGCTCCACTGCTGTGACTGGCGGAGAAGCAAGGCTGCCTGGATTGCCCCTCGTGACGATGGCAGGCTGTCTTTCCATCCCCCGAACCACGAGCTGTTTGGCACGAACTACGAACATCGGTGCCGAATACGCAGGGCAAAGGCTACACGACCTGCGTTGGGACCGGGCACAGCGCTGCAGAAAGTGGAAAGCTCCGGCTGGTATGACGCGTCTCCCACCCTCTCAAGACGCCGCCTCAACGAAGTGTAGATCCAGGCCCTTGTACCAGTGTCCATCCACCCATCCCACCTCGTAGTCCCTAGTCAACTCCTACTCGATACCTCGATTTCCGTGTTTTTCTTCCCCATGGCGACCGGGAACACAGATGCTCCAAGCTGCTCATCCCGTGTCGACGACCGCACCGCCTCCCAAACCACTATTCAATGAAGTATGTCCTCGGCCTATGCCGGTTTCGTGCGGGCATGGCCCAGCGAGCCGGGCAAACCCATCGTACCGACCGAGGAGGGGCCCGAGCCCCTCGACATTGTAGATAGTGCGACACAGAACCGCGAAGATAGGGTACACATCGGTCGCTGAACACGTCGATGGCCGATGCCTGTGAGCAGCACACGCTTCACAGCCACCTGTCCGCACGAAGACGAATACTGCCGTATCTCACGAACGATGCCAACCCAAAGCCCCGACTGCTCCACCGGGCACCGGAAATAACTTCCAGTCCCCTCCTCTGGACGTCGGTGCCCGTCGGTCGCCCCCAGTCCCCAGGCGGTCGCAGGCCCGGTGCGTGGGCGCGCGTCGGGTTGGCACTGCGGGACACTTACTCGAATAGGCACAGGGCCCATCCCGTCGAGCTCCTTGTCACATACCGTTGGGCCCTCGGCCGGCACGTCGGACGGTCAGCACCAGACGAGCCTGATGCCGACGGCCGAGACGGAGCGGGTAGGAGTCGCCTCGGGACTCCCCAGGCCGGAAAGCCCTGCAGAGGAACACGACCACCACCGTACTTCCCTAGATCGCCTTTTGGATGCTGCAGTGGCCTCTAAATCTGGGAACAAGATGTCAAACCTTTCATGTTAGCACTGGGTCTCCACCTCCCCTTATTCCAGCATGGCTTGACAGAGAGGAGATAAGCGTATGACTGCAAGACCGTCGGTCCGTCAGTGGGGGCACGCTGGCGATCGCTAGCGCCAGGGAGCCGGAGGCCGGTAGGCCAGGTTTGCATCATTAGGATCGTTGCATGATCCTGGGAACCCCAGCCACGGGCACATGGGATTAGAAACAGGAGCGTAAACGGATGTCTTCGCCGCAGGAGACGCCCTGGCAGTCCACTCCGTCTCGTGCTCCCGCCTGTTTCTGCTCGGTACGCCGCCTGTCTTCGGCATACGTCGTTTAGTCGCCAACGAGGCCGCCGTGCGTGCAAGGCGTGGCCACCAAGGGCCCCTCGGTGCATCCAAAAACGCATCTCACATACCGTGCAAGGCCAGGCCGCCCGAGTAGGTCGCCTGGCACCGGCGAAGGTAGGCCTGTCGTCAGGCGCCTCCGAGGAAGAGCGCGCTCCCTGGCTGGATAGATGGTCGTTGTTAGCTAGCCAAATCAAGTTTTAGTCCGTTTCTGTGCCATTGAAGAAAACAGGGAGTATTTCTTGGCAACTGCTTTTGTCGTGTTGGACCACGTAGCAGTCTTCCGGTGGGCGGATCGCCGGCCCACGAGGTTCACACCAGCGGCAGACTGGCTTCGAGTTCGCGCACCTTGGGCCTTGTTGTCACGTATCGGAAGCTTTTTCACAAGCCCGCATCGCTTGCCGGAGCTGCAGCGACCTCGCTTTGAGCCCGCCGAGGTGGGAGCAGCCCGCCAAAGCACACCGACAGAGTGCAGAAGGTTGGAATTCGCTATCAGAGGCTCCGCAAAGCCGTTCAGAAACGGGAAACAGTACAACCCTCCTCCACAGTCGTCAGTCAAGAAGATCCAGGAGCGCCTGAAGGACAACAAGTGGAAGTCGCTCCGCAGTGAGCTTGACAAGCTAGGCTGGACCAACGACTCCACAGTTGGGCTCACAAGCCACCTCTCCGCAGTCGGCATCAACCCGAGCCTTTTCCAGCCGGACACACCCATCAACCTGGCAGTGACGTCGCTCACGGGTCCTCACATGCTATCGCAATCCACAGTTGTCGACAGCTGCGGGTCATCCCACATCGTGAACGACCACTCCCTACTTCAGGAGGGATCCTTTGTTCCGGCACCTCCTGGGAGGGTGGTGGAGGCCGGGTCTTCGGCCTTTAGCATCAGAGGCACCGGCACACGTGTGCTCAAGGGGGCACTCCTTGGTGTTGGTGGTATCAAGCTTGACCTCACGCTACGCAACGTCGACTTAGTCGAGGGTTTCCACACCAATATCATCTCAGAGGGCCTCCTAAACGACGCAAGTGTCTGGTACTGCGGCAAGGATTGCACACTGAGAGTCGGTTCGCTCAAGAACAACGCTGTGGTGCGACAGTTACAGAGAGTAGGCAACCTAGTGTTTATGGAATACAAGCCGATCTACTCTTCTTACTCCGTTGCTCCACAACCCCTCTCAGCACCGTCAGGAACGGTACGATCGTTTGCAGTCGTGAGAAGAGCCCCTACAGGCTATGTGCAGGACAAGAAAACAGCAGTGAGAAAGGACTCAGAGGCCATATGGCACGCCAGGACTGGACATCTTGGTGTGACGGCCCTGAGGATGCTCCCAGAAAGAAGCAAGAACGTTGGTATCGCGGGTGAACCCATGGGAACATGTGAGGTCTGCAAACTGGCGCATGCCAGTAAGGTTGTCAGCCGACGGCCTACGGAAAGAGCCTCAAGGCCGTTCTTCAAGGTCCTCTGGGACCTATTCGACTTTCCCAGAGGATACGACGGCTCTCAGTGGCTACTGGTGCTTAAGGACGACTACAGCGGCAAGCTCTGGTCCTTTCCGACGCCCACGAAGAGCCATACCCAGCTATTCAAGATCATCAGAAGCTTCGAAAGGCATGTCCTGCGACGCTACAACCTTCACCTTTGTGTCCTCAAGCACGACGGGGAGAAGGGCGTGATAGCGATCAACGGCATGACCGAATACGAGCGCTGGGCAGACTCTGAAGGGATAGAGATTCAGACCTCACCCCCATACACGCACGAGCCGAACGGAGGCCCGGAGAGAGCTGGCCAGGAGATAATTGTTCGATCCCTGAAAATGCTGTCGCATGCCAGCCTCCCTAAGGTGCTATGGCCGGAGTCAACCACCGCTGCGACGAAACTCATCAACATGAGCCCAGCTCAGTCGCAGCGCTTCCGAAGCCCTAACGAGGTGCTAGACGAATGGTTTTCTCTTAACCAGACGCATTACAGCCCTCAGGAGCTGCGAGAGGCTCAGGCAGACCTCCGACCGGTCTGGAGCGGCATATACGTCTTCGGTTGCAAGGCTTTCGTCCTTCACCAAAGGCGCGCTGCTGGGACAGACCGCAGAGCGTTCAAGGTTCAAAACAGGGCACAGATAGGATATCTGGTCGGCTATGCCGCCAGCAACATCTACAAAATCTGGCTGCCAAAGCACGGCAAGGTCATTCAGACGCGAGACGTCACATTCGACGAAACGCAGTTCTATAAGGAAAAGAGTCAGAACGGTTAGACCCTGAGGTGCTAGAGTACCTGCAGGTCGATCAAGAAGACATCCCTTTGAGCGAGGCAGGCTTCACGAATGAAACACTGCAGCTCTGGAACAGGCTCGAGGAGCTAGATGACAGTGTCGGTACAGCATTGCGTCCTGAAAGCTCCCAAGAAGCTCACCTTGGGGACTTAGGGGAAGGCAACGCTCCCGAGGGAACAGTCGACAAGAACTCGGGGGTGGATGTCGCTCCTGAAGGCTCGTCAGGTGCTCATGAGCCTGGCGGACCGGATGCGCAAGCTGGACCCCTCACACCTGAGTCCTCACCAGGACCTGGGGCTACAGGGGAGGGTGCCATCAATCCACAAGTCCCATTGAGAGCGACGAGTGGAGGTGTAAGCCAAGGGATAGCTACTGAAGCGTCCTCAAGGGCTACACCAAACCAGGATCGGATTCTTGATTCGATCACAGTGGCTCTACCAGAGTCAGAGAGACCTCAGAGGGAACAGCCTCAGAGATTCCGCAGACCTCGCGCACGGCCAACCCCCTCAGCAGAGACAGAACTGAGGAGGAGCGGGAGAGTCAGGATTAGGAGGGACGGGACGCAGAACTCATTCTTCGCGGTCCAATACACCCCTGAGGAGATACAAGTGCAGGAGACTAATCACCTCCATGCGCTCCTCGGGACGTTCCTCACAGGGAAGATGTCCTCCAGAACGGGGATTCTCTCCACAGGACTGTTCACGCGCGCGTATTCACGGCGTGTCGGTCAACAAGAGCAACAGAAAGCGATTCCAGAGAAGAAGGGAGAACTCTATCTCCACCACCACGCTCCTGGCATGAATTAGCTACTCATCCCAGGGGAGAGGACTTCAGGAACGCTACAGAGCTCGAGATTAAGAAGGCAGACGAGATGGGGATCTGGAAGCCAGCGCGACGCACGCCAGGCCTCTTCACACTGCCCTTAAAATGGGTCTTCTCCGACAAGTATAACGAGAACAACGTTCACCTGCGATGCAAGGCAAGGATCGTCGTCAGAGGCGACAAGCAGATGGTCAACACCCTTGAGAGCACCTACGCAGCTACTTTAGCTGCCAGGTCGTTCAGGATCATGATGGCTATCGTGGCACACTTCGGTTATGAGGTACGACAGTTCGACGTGGTCAACGCCTTTTTAAACGCACTTTTCAGTAAGGACGCGGAGCCTATCTACGTGGAGTATCCGCCAGGCTACGAGAGAGAGGGCTACGTCCTGCGTCTTCTCAGGGCTCTTTATGGGCTACGGGAATCACCTCTTCTATGGTTTAGAGACTTCTCAAGCACCCTCGAGAAGCTCGGGCTTCGGTCCTCCCCGGAGGAGCCATGCCTATACCACAATGAGGAGCGCACGATCTTCGTGGTGTTCTACGTGGACGACTTTCTCGTCTGCAATAGGCCCGACAAGCGAGACGAGGCCTTGAGACTCATCGAAGCGCTTAAGAAGGCGTATGAGCTGAAGGACCAAGGGAAGTCAACTACTATCTTGGTGTCAGGGTCGTTCGCGAGCTACAGAACGGTCTCCTCTGGCTATGTCACGACGCCTATCTCGAGAAGGTCGCCAAACGCTTCAATCTTCACCAAGGAAGACCCCCAGCAACGCCGCTTCCTCAGATGCCACTCAGGACGCACTCGGGGGTGGCTCCGAAGCACAGGATACAGGCTTTCCAGGAGCGCGTCGGAAGCATCCTCTACAGCGCCATTATGGTCAGACCGGACTTAGCATACGCAGCCTCGCAACTATCTCGCCACCTGACGAACCCCTCTCAGGACCATTTAGACGCGGCAGATTGGTGCATTCGCTATGCCTATAGCACGAGATTCGTGTCCATACGCTACGGGAAGCCATTAATACACCAAGTGGCCCCTCAAGCCATAGCGATCTCGACAGACGCATCCTTCGCAGACGATCCAGACACTAGAAAGTCGTCCCAGGGATACCTCATCCAGCTGTTCGGAGGACCAGTCGTCTGGAAAGCGAGCCGACAAGCTACAGTTACCACTTCCACCACTGAAGCCGAGTTACTGGCCCTCAGTGAGGCAGCAAAGGAAACAGTAGCCCTAAGGCGCCTTTTCAGAGATATCCAATTAGTCTTGGACACACCATTCAGCATAGCCTGTGATAACCAGCAGACGATTCGCCTCGTGATTGGTAGCAGCGAAAGGATATCCACCAAGCTACGCCATGTGGACATCCATAACCTATGGCTACGCCAGGAGTATGCTCGAGGAGCGTTCCAACTGACCTATCTTGCCACAAAGGACATGCCGGCCGACGGATTGACGAAGAACCTAAGCAGGGCAAAGTTTGAGCACTTCAAGACCCTTCTCAACCTACAGGACATACGACAAGTAACGGAGAAGCAGGAGAAGGCTGTTAGGAGTTAAGGCGGTTTAATTCCGGGGCCCAGCCAGCTGGGACACCCCTCCCGACCGACCAGCGGCGGGCAAAACGTGCAAAGCAACACTGGGTATCAGCCCTGACGGGCGAAACAACAAGAGATATCCGGGCTTTCGCCCCACAGACCTTACTCCTCTACTCCTCCTCGTCGCCCTCGACCTCGTCGCTCACGAGGTCCGACAGGCCGGCCAGGATGTCGTCTAGCGACTCGCTAGCCTCCCGTGCCTCCTCGTGAGCGACGGAGGCAGCACCAACGTCGACAGATGCGACGCCCTCGCCATTCTTACCCTTCTTGCTGATCTTCTTTCGGCCCCGAAGGGTGCCCTCGGATGGAGTATCCGGCTCGGGGGAAGGAGCAGGAGCATCGGCGGGGGCCGCAGCAGCGACACCGGACAGAGGATGGTGGTCGCCCATGTTGGCGATATCCAGAAGCATGCGCACGGTGGCGCGGAGATTGTCGACCAGCGCCTATAGCTTGTCAGCACGGATCCAGAACGACAGTTGTCAAAGCACTCACTTGGCGGTACCGATCTACAGGGCGCAAAAGGCCCGAAAAAGGTGACGAGCCGGAGCTCGCGCAACCTCCGGAAGCTCTCTGCAGCTATAGAAGACGTCAACACTAAGTGTATAGCTTGAGAGGAGAGACCACATACGTGTGATTGTGGCGTACACAATCAAAGCACCGGGAGCTGCCCGCGAGAGCAGTGTCGTGGCAGTGGCCACGAGGGCCCCGCAGGAGCGACAACGTGCACTGCTCGCATGGAGTGAAGCGAGCAGCCCCCTTGGTGCGCCGCAGGGCGGCCTCGGAACGACGCTCGGCGAGCTTGTCCAGCTTGCCGGCGGCCTTGGCGGTACGCTTCTTCTTGTTGTGACGGCGCAGGAGCTCCCTGGCGCGCGCGATCTCCGAGTCGGACTCGTCGTCGCTGCTGGAGGGGACCTCCACGCGCTCCTTTTCATGGGCGCGGCCAGGGGGCTTACCTGCACCGCCGTCGCCAGGAGGCAGACCACCGGAAGAGGACGAAACAGCTACACGATGTCAGTGACGGTTGTGGAGAAGTCCTGAGGAGGTACTGACCGGCGGACATGGTGGTGGTGGCGATGGCGTCGTACGGGAGCGACCTCGACCAGCGAGGTGAATGTGTGTGTGTTTGCGCGCACGCGAGAAGGCTTCACGAGCGGTAGTCAGCATAACCGCTGCCAACGAAGCTGGCGAGACAGGAGATGGGGAGACTCACGATGATCTGGGGGTGGACAAAGAGAAGCAGGAACACAGGCACAGCCAGTGACAGACTCCAGCTATTTATGCTGTTCGGCGCCTCTGAGGATCAATGCCCAGCGCGGACAATAACATCTCGAACAATGCTGGCGACTGGGAGGACCGGCCATTGTCTTCACCTCAAGGACAATCGAATCGCAGCTAACGCTCGGCAGGGCAATTGACAAGCTACTAAGCAAGCCAAAACCACGAGGACAATTGAACACTCGCGTGGGAGTCGGCCCCAGCAGCTACAGGAGGCCAGCAGAGGGTCAGCGAACGATGGAGCGTCCGCTGAGGGGGTGTGTGGCAATATGAGGCTATCACCAGTTCGCCTGACAGGTCACGTGAGGAGCTACAGGGACCTGATATAGGCCCTGTGGAGCATGTGGGGAGCCATCCCCAGCTACGGGTATATAGACTGCCATCTCTGGCTCTTTCTTTTGTCCTTTCTAATGGATAACCTTGAACCTATCGCTTGCCACGCCTCCCCCAGTGCGACAAGATACAAACACTAACATTGGGATCCCTCAGCATTTCGGCTACCTTATCCTTCCCAAACTCCAGGCTTTTCTCATTCATGTCATCGAATCCGGAGAGTATCTCTGAAGCAGAATCCCACGAGACGTCTATAGGAAACCCGTGACCATGCGGACGTACTGTGAGAGAGAAGCTGGTCGTAGGGTCTAGTACGTTGCGCTTCAAGATTTTGCCACCCCATGCGGAGCCCTCTGATCCGTCGGTCCACACCTTCCTGTACCGATTCCACTTCAGCTTCTCCGTGCTGCCTTTGTCCTTAACAGATACCTGTTCAAGACGGAGGTGCACGTCGTACCAGGCTGCTTTTCCCTGTGTACGTCTTTTCGCTCGTTTGAGTGGCTTCTCTCGGGTTGACTCTGTTGCTTCCTCTTCTGGCGCGGACCTGTTACCAGGCCTTGGGAGACTCCGGGCTGCCTTTCTTCGTCGGTATCTAGTAGTATGTCACTGTCGCTCCGAGGCCTGAGAAGATTCGATATTGAGCTGGGAGTGCCTCCGCACCGGCTGGCTCCTGTATAGCTTCCAGATGTGGGTTTCTCGCGTCAAACTGATGCGATGAGTTCGGTGACCTGTGCATATCACCGGAGAAAGAAGAACCTAGTATTAGGGGTCCAGAGAAGGTTGCCGCTATCTTCTCATTGATAGGGAGATGGATTGCGCATAGTTGGCCATGAAGAGTTCCTCGAATCATGTATCAAGGAAGCAAACGTTTCATTAGAAGCTCTCAATCTATAGTCCCTATGATCGCATTCTGTCCGGATGCCCCAAAACTACGCCGATGTTTGGGTTTCCAATAGTTTAGCTAAACTGTCCTTCCCAAGTTGCACCCGTTTCCGACCTATGTGGCTCGACCCGGTGAAGGCTTTTTCATCTTCGTCCCAAGTGAGATGTATAGGAAACCCGCCACCACCTGGTCGTATCTGAAGAGAGGAACGAGACAAATTGTTTAGTATGTGACGTTCCAGGGCTTTGCACTTCCTTCCGAACGTTTTGGACTTGTTGCACCATATCTTGTTGTGTCGGTTCCACCTCAGTTCCTGCTTACAGTCCTCGAAATAGATAGTCACCATCTCAAGGCAAACAATTACGCCGCCTCGTTTCGTTCGTTTGGTCGGTGTCTCTGGGCACAACTGTGTTGCTTTTCTCTTCAGGCGAAAATCTCCTGTCGCGTCCTTAGGGGATTTGGGCTGCCCCTCCTCGTCGGTATCTGGTGGTGTGGCACCATCTCCCCGGTGGTTGGTATCATTCGCTGATGAAGCTGGGGGTGTTGCTGCGGCAGCCGGCTCTTGTATCGTTGCCATATACGGGGTTTCCCACCAATCTGATGCAGAGAGTCCGTCGGCCTGTCCTTGGGGAGAGGAGAGCCTAGTATCAGAGGCCAAGGCAAGGCTGTCGCTAAATCTTCGTTGAGGGACCAGACGGGTTGCGCATTGTTGGCTATTAGAAGCTCATCGAAAGTATCGAGGACGTCTCCAAGCTGGGGAAGCTCGACGGAGCTGAAGGTTTCATGCAAAAGTAACCCCCGGTCGGGTACTCTTCAAGCATCCAGTGCTGGATTCCAGGGAAGGTAAGGATGCAGTGCCCACCAACTGGCAACTTTGTGGTCTGGCACCCCATCCCCGGCCGATCGCGGGTAGACGGGCGGTGGAGAAACCCAGGCATGGATACCAGGGCAAGGAGAAGACGTGGTAACCAACGACGGGCGAACGTCGCAGCCCGCCACTCCATCTTCGGAGAGTTGCGGAGGGGTGGTTGGTAGTGCACCGCCGCATTCGCCGCCGAAATCGATGGAGAAGTTGGAATTGAAGAGACCGTGGCACAAGGAATTCGTCCAGGGATTCGCGGGATGCTTGTTGTTTTGTGGTAGGCCCATGGCTGTAAAGCGAGCTGCTTCGTCGTTGCAGTTGGCTGCGGAATAGGTAAAAGAAGACATTTCTTTATTCTTGTAGTGGTAGGAGATATTTCAGAAGTGTTGGAAAGGGAGGAGAAAGGCGGACATGACCGTCGGGGAGATGGCCGCCTTTTATAATCGTCCTGGAACGCTCCTTCCCCCTTCCTCCTCCCCCCCCTTTTCTGCCTTCCCCGTGTCCACCCAGGATGGCGTGGCTATGCATAGATGTGTTACATCCTGTCGTCATCTAGCCTGCATATCCAGGCAGCCCATACATATCAGCTCATGGAATGCCAATAACTTGATTATGTTATATGGGTGTAATGGAGACCAGTAGATTAATCGATGGCGCCTAGGTTTGGTACGACCATCACGTGAAACGGCACGACAGCGGTGATCCATTCAAAAATTTCAGCATGCCGACTAGGAGTCGAACAAAGGTCTCAAGCGGAATACGAGCAAGCGAACCTTATCAGAAAACTGAAATAGGAAGGTGGCGCCAGTGTCATCGTATCGTTACCATCTCCAGGTCATGCGGCATAGAAAGCGGTAGCATAGTGTCGGATATCAAGATTGTGAACGGGATAACATTCTCACCGGTACACCCTTATTTGATTCCCGGCTACTTTCTAGGTGCATTGATATTCTAGCAGCTTAGTCCAACTCCTCACCGCCACCATACTACGTTGCCTCGACCAGCTCGTCCTTTATCTTCTCACACCATGGTCATCTGGCCCTGGCTGCCCTACCGGCATTACGCGATAGCAACAGTGATGGCCCAAAGCGGGAACCGATGTGGGAGAAACGGGTAAATTATGCATTGGATAAGACTTCGGAATTCCGAAGAGTGCGTCTTATTCAGTAAGCGAATGTCCGCCGTATCCGCCGCCAGGGGCGGTAGTCAACCGGGTTCATACTTAGGCACCCACCTGGCAACGTCGGTGTTGCCAGCAGATATGAACGTGTCTTCGGGGCTATATCGGCTCAGCGGATGACATTCTGTGGTGCTAACCCGGATGATGGCTTTATCTGCGGTCGGTTGTATGCAGTTCCCCGCGCCCCGGCGTTCTAGACGTCATCGGTTTGTTTCCCGGTGGGATGGTGGCTACTGAGGAAGGGAATCGATGATACGTTGCTACCGAGGGACGATACGGGCCTTGCATCCCCTGGACCGGCCTCCTGGCCTTGGGAGCCAACAGCCCCTCGTCTCACACGTACGGGTTATATGCAGGAGGCCTCCCGAGAGCCACGTGCCTGGCTCCCATTTGCTCCAGCCATATTCCCCCTTTTCTTCTCATGCCCAGTTCCAGTTCCAGGAGAAAGATCTAGTCGCGCTCTACGAGGCGAGTTCCAGACCGACGATGGAGGCGGAGCGGGTGAAGTTTCACAACCCGGCGGTGTAGGACGTAGGCGACTCGCGACAGCGTTCAATCGCACACTCGCCCATGCGTTCAAGCAGCTCGCGTGCGTGCCCTACGACACGACTGCTGATCTATGTAGTTAACGGAACTATTGATTTGGTTGCCCTCCTTTCCACCTGGCAGAGGATTAAATGTCTGGCAGAAGCGTCGATGGTCTAAAGTTTACCAAAATTTAAGTGTACCTTAATGAGTATCATACAAATTACGAAGGTAGTCCAAGAGTACGGTAGAATAATTGCCAAGAAGGTCCGTCACGATGAAGCGCATCTTGCCGGTTCAATTGACGAGGTTAGACAAGGCCCGCTGCGACATCTCAGACTCATGATTCGATTTGACACGCGGCCCTCTGCTCAGCGTTTAGTAGCTGTACTGGTAGCACATGACACCATTGAGGGTGTCAAGGACATCACGGACGCGAACATCAGGGCGTAAACCGCCAACGGAGAGCACTGCGAGACTCATTAGCGACTAGTCGAGTGGAACGAACCACAGGGCAGCTTACTAGCGTCAAGAGTGAGTGGAGAACCGTCGGCAGCAGTGCCGCTGATGGTTGTACGGCGCGAAACGTCGACGTTCTGCCATACACGGAAGACACGATCGACGTAGGTGTGGTGGACCCAGAAAGTAGGGTCGCCGACGGAGCCCATAACATCGGCCATGACTGAGCCGATACCGTTAAGCCCATAGCCGTGCGGGCCATACTCCCAGCAGGTCTCGAAATCAGGGTAGTTGGTGCGGGACATGCAGTAGTTCTCGAAGTCCTTGCTGCATTGAGCAGTGGCAGACTCGTCGACAGCACGCGAGAGGCAGTGGTCAAACTGGCTGGAACCGGGGCCGATGTGAAGGGTTGTGTCGGCAAAAGCACCGTCACGGATACAAGTACCGGCGCCGTTGGTAGGGCCAGGCAGACTACCAAAGTACTGAGGCGTGAAGATAGTAGATTGAGCAAATTGCCCGGCATCCTTGGTCTCGTCCCACCAGACAAAGGCTCGGTTGAAGCCACATTCTTCTCGAAGGACCTGCTCGAACGTCCAGAGAAAGTAGCGGTGCCATAGAAGAAACTTAGCGTTGTTATGAATGCTGGATGCGTACTGCTGGTGGACGCGAACAAAGTCCTCGTACCGGTTGCGGGCAGGGGAAATTGCCGGAAGCTGGCTTGTTCATCAGGCACTTGATGCCATTGACGAGAGCGTAGCGGTCCGTGTTAGAGAAGTCACGCCACTCGAAGCGCACGTTCGGGTTGGAGGCACAGCTGGCGGCGGCGGCCAAGATATCGTACTTCTCGCTGGTCAAGGGACTCTTCATCGTTGTGAAGTCGACCGGGGCCGGCCTGGTTGACTGGTCGTCCTTGTCCACAGCATGGCCATGAGACACCAGCTTGGTACCATTGCGGTCTATCTCCTCAAGTTCACTTAGACTGACGACGCGAACAGGAGGGGTATCGAAAAGCTTCAGAGCCGGGGCGATCTCCTTGATGATCTCGCCAACCTGGTGATTGAGTTCATTGGTGATGCCCTTGACGTCTTTTGCAAGGTCGAGGATAGCAATGCTGCTCGCGGTCGAGACGGCGCCGACGAGAGCCAAAGCAATGAGAAAGAAGCACATCGTAGGTATAGAGCCAGAAAGAACAAGGCAAAAAAAGATCAGTTGGGGCGCTAAGAGACGAGCGATTGGCGGTAAATCGAAACTAGAGTGTGTCATGCCGTGGTATCATTCTTATGTACCGTCTCGGACCGGTCGGCTCCAAGCTGCAGCTGGGTAAGTGCATAGCAGTTACCATTAGACGTATAATGCAAACACTAGGAAGGTACGTGTAAGAGGATAAGAACGAAATGGAAGCCGGCGCAGGCGGAGCAGGTGGTGGGAACAAAAGTGTCCGAACCTAGCGCAGGGTCGTTTCGGGAGGCCTGCCTCCAGGACTGGATTCCACTGTGGGAGCCAGAATGGAGGCTACGACCGAGACGGACCCGATCCACATCCGACCCAGCGCGGGATGCGTCGCTTCCAGCCCCGCCCCTTGCGCAACGTCTCCCACTCCCTACGATGACGCCCAGGCAAGATCAACACTCAGTCGAGATCAACACTCAGTTGCCCTTTAAACCCGACGCTGGGCAGCTATTTCAGCATGGGCGCCGTAAAGAGCATTATGTCGGCTATCGTATGTACGGCTTAGAAGCCGATTCCGTCAACTCGAGTGCGACCATGGCCCATGATAAGAGCAAGAAGGACAAGATTCGAAAGAGCGGCCGGTCTCTCCAGGAAAAGACGATGAAGCTGGGCCGGGTCTGTGACGTCTTCAGCGCGCTCGTGTATTGGAACCCAACGCATCGGAGGATGGAGAGGGTGATGCATCTCCCGCGCGGCCAGACAATGCCCGATGTGAACAGGCTGGTTTGTGTTCTCCCCGACGGCCCCCCCATCGCCCCCATCGGCCGGTGGCTAACAGCAATAGCTACGCCCGTTGGCGACCGACGGCGCTCGTTCCCGAGCAGGCGCTCGCATGACGCGATCAAGCGCCGCGACCCAGGCCATCGAGCCTGACCATGCGCCGGTTGCCGACCATGCGCCGGTCGCCGACGATGAGTCGAGTGCAGACCATACCTTAAGTGCCGGCCACGGGCCCCTGGCCAATCCCGATGCGAACGCTGATCCCGAAATGGACGCCGAGTACGAAATCGACCTCGACTACAATCAAGGTGCGGCGGCTGCCTCGAGCGCCGTTTCGGCTTACGACGACTTTCCCGACGATGGGGGCGTCGCCGTGGGTGCCGACAGACCCCGAAGCAGGCCACCGGGACTCTTGCCGCCGAGCCTCGTGCAGCAGAGGTTCATGCAACAAGTGGAAATAGGTAGGTACGACCATCCTTAAGTCAAGGGTCGTCCGAGCATGCGTTACTAACCATGGTCTCGCAGAACACCAACCGGCCATTAGCCAGCCTTCCAGCGCCGCGTCGAGCAATACGACAAACAATGCGACGCAGTCGGTACTAGCACGAGAGCATGCTCCCCACAGCATAAATAGGCCTTTGCCGACGGGCCTCGGTAGAAAGCACCGGCGACCGCTGGGACGGCAGGCGGTATCGCTCGCGTCCCTCGAGCGGAGGGGAGGGCAGCGCGTGGCCGTGGATGGATTCGGTTGCTTGAGACCGCCGGCTGCAGGAGTAGACCTACGGAGAGGGGAGGCGGGGCTGGCGTGTAGGCCTATGCAGGCGTTTGCAAATCGTAGGAGGCCCCGGGTTAGGATGCAGCGAGAGCAGGTGGCGAAGATTCTAAGCTTGTTCGACGAGCTGAGGACAGGCTTAGGAAAAATTCAACTTCGCTAAAGGGCCATCTCTAAGTAGGAGGTATGACTATGCAACGCCTTGTTCTTTTGGGAGCCTTGCGGGCTCATGAATGGGTACCACGTCATGCCACGGATTGCAAGCTCATGGCCGACGGGTCTCGTGCCGACGATGGTGTACGAAGCTCACATTCTTCCATCGCGCCCTACCGTCGGGCTGATGGCCCAGTCATCGAACGGTCAGTGCGGCCGTGGGCTAGATCGTCCACACGACCGATGTCGAGAGATCGGTCGCCTAGTGGGACGTTCGTTCATAGTTATCGCCCTAACGGCCACAGAGTTACGGCTTGTCAGTAGTATAGTACATATTCCGACACGAACAAAGTCGCCGTATCCTTCCAACATTCATTTCTATCTCGGCAAGATCTCGATGGCGATTGCAGCAACACAACGATGGCCCACGTGCTGGGCGGCCTCCGCTCTATCTTGGCCCTCTTTTTGCCAGTATACCATCGTCGCCGAACCCGAGGTGGCCCCTATGTGGGGTTCTAAGATGGAGTCACTAAGGCCTACGGCTGAGCCCACAAACTGTCGTCCTGGACATCCTCTTCGCCCCGTGGTGCTACCCCCGCTCGAATACTGCCTTAACCTGCGCTAACCAGCCCATGAGCCGCTGCATCTGCTGTTGCAACCTGGTCACACTACATGAGAAAGAATGGACGATGACAGGGGCCATCCAGAACTTACATGCGCTCTATCTTTTGCGTGCTATGGGACACAGGACGGTCAGCTCGGCCCCTTCTAGGATTCGGGCAACCTACAAATTTTGAATCCTGCGAGAGCCGCCAACGATGCTTAGCAGGTGCGGTCAACGAGTCCCGATCGACTTACGCCTGGTCGCAACGGTCCAGTCCGGCTTCTTGGGTACCGAACCGATGCGACAGTTCGCGGAGCTCGTGAAGGACCGTATCCAGTTGTCGGGACACATCGGTGGCGCCGTGGGGTGACCTGCATCTCCATCAGCACAACCTCCGCGTGGGGCCCAGAGGAGGGAAGGCTGGTACGTGGGCGACGGGCCGAAGGGGTCGTCCCCGAACCCGTCCTCGAACCCCTCCTGTTCGCCATCGTACAGGCCAGGGACGGCCGGCAAAGACAGGTGAGGCTGGGAAGGGGGCGCTGGCACGGGACGAGACGCGGCGGGCACGGGTACAGACGCAGCGGTCGGGAAAGCTATACCGTTAGCGCTGTAGCCGGCTGACCTACGAGCGTGCCGCCGAAGGCCCTGTCGTTGGCCATTGTACTTCTGGGAGCTCATATTGCCTGTGGAAAGGAGATCGGACAGAGACGAAACAGAAATATGACCTGGAAGTCCTCCTAGGGTGACAAACCGCGGCCTGACGGGTGTCTACTCTATGCTTGATATAGGAACCGATTCAGTACATACGCACATTCTATGGAACTGGGTATAGACCAGGCTAGGAAGGATGTTCCGTAGGTCCTTCCTGAACAATTGCTTCTCGGGTGTGTTACGCTGCCCACGATCGAACAGGCACATCGCACCCACAATAGGAGTAGCAGGTGGGGCACCATAGAGCGGCAAGAAGGAGCTGAGAATGGCAGGACAGAACTACGGCGGAGTGGATGTTGCCACGGACAGAAGCTAAGGAGGACAGAAGTTACTACTGGAAGACGCTGCGAAGGACAGAAGCTACTACAGACAGAAGCTGAGAAGGACAGAATCTACTACTGGAAAAGCTACTACTGAAAGAAGACGTGACGGGTGAATGTTGCCACGGGCAGAAGCTGCGACGGCTGGAAGCTTCGCCGGAAACCAGCATCGTATGAAACAGCAAGTTCAGACAGGACGGGCGTCCAGCCAGTTCGGGCTTAAATCTCGCCCATCGCATGCCGGACGAAAGGATCTCTTGGGCGCGAGCGACCGGGAGCTGGTACGGTGCCGACACTGGAGTGAGGCACAAGGGACGAAACAGACGAAGCAGAAAAGAAGCCGTCGCAGCAACCGAGCCCTTCAAAACGACTATCAAGTAGGAGCCGACACAGACGGCAGGCGCGAGGTGGTACGTTTTGCGCCCAGGGCTGAAAGCTGATACTGGCATATACAGGAGGATCTAAGGTAAAGCAGGAGCGTACGAAGAAGGAAGCGGAAGCAGGAATTAGAGGAAGCGGAAAGCATCCGAAGCAAAAAGCAGGAACTAGAGGAAGCGGAAATCAGTCGAAGTAGGAAGTAGAAATCCGATGAAGCAGGAAATAAACGAAGCAGAAAGCAGCCGAAGCAGGAAGCAGAGGAAGAAGGAAATGGATGGGATAGGAAGAGCCGAGTACGGCAGATCCGGTCGGGAGCTAGGGTCAGACGCGGCGTGGTGTACATTAGCATGTGAGCAGGAAGCAGGAAGCAGAAGCAGACGAAGCAAAAGCAGACGAAGTAGGAACTGGAACTAATCGAAGCAGGAAGCGGACTGGGCAGGAAGCAGTAACCAGACGAAGCAAACCCGCCGAAGCATGAACCAGCCAAAGCAGAACCAGACGAAGGAAAACCAGACGAAGATGCGGAAGCAGGAAGTGGACGAGTAGGAAGAGTGGAGTACGCTCGATCCGGTCGGCGCTCGTAAGAAATGAAGCCGCGTCAGAAGTAGCACCAGACCCTATCCGCCGCTGTCCTAAGGGCACCCACCACAGCCAAAGAGAGCTGATAAGCACGCGTCAAAAGAGGCCCGATCCGGAACGGCCACGGCCCTAGAAGCAGCAGCAATCAGCCAAATGCGGGAAGTGGACGGAGAAGGAACCAGAGGAAGCAGGAAGTTGCCCAGGTCACATCTGCCGCTGTCCTAACAGTACAAGACATAGCACAAAACAGCCAACGAGTATCATTAGAATAGACCCGACACAGAACGGCCACAGCCCAACCGGGAGAGCCATACGTGGGACAGGATCAGGAGCGGACGTCGGACACGGCGCGGCCCACAAGCAGACGCGAGCAGCAAACCCCGCTGGGCACAGACTCTTAGACGCGATGCCCCGCCCACAATGGCCCCCGGCTGGTGGAAGCGCGCCTGGCCCCAACGGGCGCATACACGTAGAGGTCGGTATACGCAGGCTGGCACAGAGAAGGCCGTCGACAGAGACAAACAACGGCATATAAAGCAGCACATGCAGCGGTACAGGCAGGCCCCGCGCCGCAAGAGGTTCTAAGGGCTACTATGTACCACAAGGCCTCTAGGACGGCAACCGTCCATCCGGTGAGGCAACGCAAGGAAACGGGAATGGAGGTCAGGGAGTTGACCGGCGACGTGAAGACGTAGCATAATGACGAGGCGAGCACGACTATGGACATACAGACATATAGACATACAGACATATAGACATACAGACATATAAACATGCAGACATATACACATACAGACATATAGACATACAAACACGCAGGACACTGTGAGCAGTTACGACCACCTAGCCCAAAACACATGGCGGCTACAGGCACAAGGTGGAAGCTACATGGGACGAGGGATGCTACACGGGATGAGGAATACTACACGGCACGAGGGATGCTACGCGGCACAAAGATGGGCGTTATGGTATGAGCAGTGGCATCATGTCAAGTATATTGCAGGCTCCCAAACTGGCATCAAACCTGTGGGGCAGGAGCGACTCCACTGCGTCGAGGGGCACAGCCTTCTGGCTATGCTGCATGAGGGCCTCGGACAGGAGATTCTCGGCTCTCGACTGAGGGGAGGGAAAAGAAGGCTTCCGAGTAAACGACATAGAGACGCCGGACAGGAGGTGCTCGACCGTCATCGGACGGGAGAGCTCGACTGTCATGGCAAGAGATGCTTGGCCATCATGCACAGGAGTCTCAACTGCCGTAGGGTAGGAGGTGCTCGACTGTCATGGTAAGAGATGCTTGGCCGTTATGGACAGGAGATGCTCGATTTCCGTGGGACAGGAGACGCTCGGATGTCGTACACAAGAGATGCTCGACAGTCATGGGACAGGAGACCTCGACTGTCGTGGGACAGGAGATCTTGATTGTCATGGACGAGATGCTCGACTGTCGTGGCAAGAGATGCTTAGCTGTCACGGACAGGCTTCTCAACCGCCATGGAACAGGAGACACATAGCTTTCGGGCATGAGATGCTCGACTGTCATAGGACAGGAGACTTTGATTGTTATAGACAGGAGTCTCAACCGTCATCGGAAAGGAGAGCTCGACGGTCTTGGAGGGAATGCGCCTCGCCGGAGACGCGCAGCAGAGGGAACAAAGCGCTCCAACCAGGACGACATCCGCCGTGAGAAGGCACAGGCCACACCAGGGTGGGAACTAAGCGTGCGACAGGAATGGGCACATCGGTAGGAAGACAACCGGCCGACAGAGTCTGTCGTGCCGGGCGGCGAACCTGCCTACAGGAGAGCCTCGACTGTAGGGGCACCCTTAAAAATGCAGGAGAGGATCGATCGACTGCGGTCCGTCGAGAAAAGCTCGTATGGAGTACGCGGCAGAACTCGTCGTGCCGGGAGGCGAACCTGCCTACAGGAGAGTCTCGACTGTAGGGGCACCCTCGCAAACGCAGGAGAGTCTCGACTGCGACCTAGGCCGACCATCAGGAGCGTATCGACTGTGTGGCGCGTGGGCCCTCCATGGAAGCGCGTGGCCCCCGCTTAGTTGTTGCGCCTCGCGGCACGTGTGCGCCGAATGCGTCTCTACATCGGCTCTCCCTACCTCGAGGGAAGTAGGAAGATTTCCAGCCGGCGCCACGGAGGCTGTAGAGTCCGACCTCGCCCGCCGCCCATGGGGCGTACCCGCTGCATGGTTATTACGCCCACCACCGGGAGCGAATCACCGGATGGATCGTTAGCCAACCACTAGGGTACAGAGCGCCTACATGGCTGTCGACCTACCACCCGGGACGAGGTCTCGGGGCGGATCACTGGCCTCCCGTGGGGTGCGCACACCCCATGGTGATTGCGCCTACCACCGGGAGCGAATCACCGGATGGATCGTTGGCTGGCTGCCCGCTAAGGCAGCCGTTAGCCTACCGCCCGGACGTGGGTCGTCAGCCCCCATGCAGTGTGCGAACTGCATGGTTATTGCGCCTACCATCGGGAGCGAGTCACCGTATGGATCGTTGGCCAGCCACCAGGGTTAAAAAGCGTCTACATGGCTGTCAGCCTACCGCCCGGACGCGGATCGTTGGCATCTCGTGGGGTGCGAACACCCCATGGTTGTTGGCCTACCACCCGATGTTGAACACCGGGCAAATCGTGGGCCAGCTACCACAAGGACCAAAGTCAACTCTGAATGGCAACATACGTCCACTTGGACGGGCGAACCTGACGGAAGCACGAGGAGGAAGGAAATCTCGTTCTTTACGGAGACGGCGGCCCCCTTATATAGCCATCGCGCGCTAGTGTCGCCGTACTTCCGGCGCCCGCCAAGACCCTGGCCACCGACGGGTCCCCAACCTCGTCTATGGCGCCCGCGAAGTCTTCCATAGCCTGTTCCGACCTAGCTACGCCGGCAGGGCGGGTCGATCGGCGGAATGCATATGGTGGGATCGATTGGGGCTCCTCGCCCCCTTAGGCTCCTCGCCCCTTGGGTTTTGCTCGCCTTGTGGCCCTGCCGCCTTTTCGGCTCCTCGCACCTGTTCGGCTCCTGGCATCTATCCGACGCCTGGGGCCCGGGTCGAATTCGGGCTGGGCTAGAAGCTACGTTTCAGCTTTAGTCTGCTGGACATGGTCACGTCCCGTCGGCCGCTATTGCTCTGCCTCTGCTTCTGTCTCTTCCTGGCCCCCTGCCTCCTCGTTCTGTCCCTCTCCCTCTCGGTCTGTCTCTTCCGGGTCCCCTGCCCCCCTCTCTCTTACTCTGTTCCTCCCTTCTGTTCCTCCCTCCCATTCTGTCCCTCTCCCACCCTCTCGTTCTATCTCTTCCTGGCCCCTTCGCTCGCCCCTTCCCTCTCCCCTTCCCCCTCCCTCTCGTTCTATCTCTTCTTAGTCCATTGATCTCCCTTCCTGTCCCCTTCCCTCGCCCCTTCTCCTCTCCCCCTTGTTCTTCCACCCTTTTACACTGACTGTGCCTGTTTTGGTCAATTCCCGCCGACACTACCCGTTTGGTCTTCCTCACTCTGCTCTTCGAATTCATCTGCACTCGTTTTACCCAGTAATGATGTGGCCGGCCTTCTCGTCCTATCCTGCCGGCACACCGAATCCGTACACCGCACCGCCGTATCCACCGTCGCCCAGCTCTGCTGATGACCCACTGTAGTACCATGTTACGTTCGTGCCGATGCTCGTCGTGGTGAGCTAGCAGCCTCTTCCTTGCTAAGCGAGGCAACCACATTAGTCCTTGGCACCATCGTTCGGTGCCCCTCGTCAGAGAGGAAGAGCCGACCGACATGGCCTGGCCCTGCGACGGCGGGGCTACTGCTTTGGCTCGTTCCAACGGCTGCGGGCTGCGCCCCTCTACGCTAGCTCGCCAGTGGAAATCCACGGGACGGCGGTTAGCACAGCTGCTGCTTGGCCGCAACTAGTCCTAGGCGCGCACTGCAGGCGCTTCTTGGTTCGGTCATCCTGGCAATAGAAATCCTTACTGGCAAGATCTGCATATTCTACCGCTAATAAGCGCTGTCGGCAAAGCGGATGCAACCATGCCTACTTAGGTCCCGCAGAGCTTGGCGGGGCGCCATAGCCTGTTTCGGCTACTAGCCTGACTGTCTGTCAAGCTGGTTTTGAACCCTGTTTTATCCCTTGTCCTTCGGTTCGGGAGCCAAACTGTCGGGACGCGCTCCTCCTCTTATTGGTCCTTCGTCCCACTAACAAACTGCCGTCCGCTTTTCGCCCTCACCGAGGCTCGGCTAGCTCATCATAAGCATGTTCGGAGCCCTAAGAGGTAATTCGTAGCGGACGTCCACGGGACGTAACGATTGGTAGCCGCGACCCACGCTTAACTGTCGGCCCTCCTCCGCGCCGGATCGAAACGGGCAGATACCGGTGTGCTATGGGCGACTTCGCCTACTTGTCCGGACTAGGGGCTTGCCGAAGAGCCCCACGCTTACCCAAGAGAAATAAACACAATATCCGGAGCGCTAACATTCCTATGCTCTTGCCGCTACGCCACAGCTTAGTAGGCAGCACAATCGCACGCCGGGGTGGATACTAGCTGGCTGCTAGAGTCTAGACCCAGTTAGGCGCGCCGTTGGGTGACCATGCGTGCTTCGGGGCTCCGCTAGCTGTGCCGATCCCATCCCCATGGGCATAGGGCGGCTCGGCACCATGCTCATCGTGGCCTCGAACGAATGCCGCCAAGAGGTTGGTTCGTCCGCGTCTGTTGCCTGCCCTATGATGGCCTATGACGCCCGAAGAGAGGGTCACGCTGCCAATAGTCGCATGCGCAATGCAACGTCCTACATCTGTGAGCGGGGTCACGTTATCTAGGAGGACCATTCCGGTTCGCGAACCATTCTGTCGGTACGCATGACGCGCGTTCCATCGCCCCCAACACGTGTCGATCCTTTCCTGAGACAACGTGGGCAGGCAGGGCGCCAGAGAGAACAACATTCCAGTGCCACCCCTGTTCGTCTCGCACGTCAGTTGGACAACCGATTTCGCCTTCCACGGACAGCAGGCTCGTTGCTTGCCCCGCACCCGTCGCGACGAAGCCAAGCGGTTCTGATTCCCTGGATCCCTGGCCGACAATGAGCACCCCTGGCTTCGGGTGCAAGGATACCACGCGACGCCGGATGCTTTCGGTGCGTCGTCCGGCCGCCAGGTGAAGTAAGTGCTAGGCGCCTATCGTCGAAGGCGGAGGGGGAGGGGGAGGGGGCACCCACCGTTGCTGGAATGTAAGGTGGCTGTTGCACCTGTCCGATGGCCTTGACCAAGTAAAAAGCTGGCCAGGTGCGATGTTTTCGATGCGGTCTGTGCAGCCAGCGCGGTTAAAAGCAGGCACAGACGCGCTAGGGATGCAGGCGCACCATGAGGCCGATGCACTGGTCATGCAGCTGTCACCAACAGCGAGTGCTTTCGTCTTGGCCCCAAAGTTTCCCTGATTCACGATGCCGTACTTATCGTCGCCAAGATTGGGCTTTAGCGGTGAGTGAGTGGCCCGGTAGCATACCGAACCGCGCGTTGTGGAATGGAGGCTTCCTGTGGCCTGCACGGCCCTGCTAAACGCAAGTCGCGCGGATATTCTTGTTCAAACCAACGTGACGCATCTGCCGTTCCGCGAGTGCTACAGAGCTTGTCAAGGGGATCGCAATGATCTGATTAAGGGTCAGATGGGATGTTGTTGGTTCTATTGATTTTTTGCCAGTTCAAGGTAGCAAACATCATCGGACATGGCTTCAAGGGCTTCACCTGGACGTGCTACATCCGCCCTATTTAATGCATTAACATGTTGTTATATTCGGTGTAGGCCGACAAGAAACCCATATGCTGGGCAATTTGTGTATAGCAAACGGCAATATAACATGAGTGTCGTTTGCTATGTTCCATTTCTCGTAACACAGACCCAGGTAACCATATAGCGGCGTTGCAAAGACCGTATAACGTAGAACAACAGACCAAATTCACGACGCTAACCTCCAGACTTTCGAACGTCGCTCTTCCTTACGTTCCAATTCAATGCACTCAGAGGTACAGTCAGGTACGACACCGGTTTGTCTTCCTTCTGAACTCTCCTCTAACCCCGTGAACGCGGCCATTGAAATTTCGTAGCTAAACTGTATCCGCACTATAACGACCCCACCACCCCTGCGCTTTGAACGAGTCATGAAGATAGTTTGTGGTAGTTCCTGACCACGAACTACAACCCCAATAAAGTCGGATCCAATGTCTCCGGCCCTTTGAAGAACACCATAGATTCCTCTAGGGCTTTCGTCAGACCTGCAGCCCACTCTTGTTGTTTGATGACCGAATTCTGGTGCCTATATCATGGTTAGCAAGATCAAGCATACCAACGATGTGACATATGAAGTATATTTTCATCTAGGACGCTCAACGCCAGGTTTTTGTTAGTAAGCACCTTAACGTCAGTCTTTGGAGTGTGTATCTCTAACCCATTGAGTGCTTGCTTAGGGGATACGACCACTTACACTGGATAAAGCAATGCTATCCCAACGCGCCGTATCGGCTGGCTACCGGGTGATTTCGTGCGGTGTTCTGTGTGCCATGGGCTTTTCATTGCTCCAACAGGAATACAAGCCTCGTTCGTGCTGAAATGGACCCATTCTGGGTCATGCCTATTCCTAAATCGAGTGAACATGGTTTGATCGAGCCCATCAATAGTCTGATGGCTCCCTAGAAAGCGATCGCGGAACATGAAAGGGTGAATGAGGGGCGTCCACTGATTTTGGAATGCATGGCGGCTGCTGCGCCAATCCGATGATCTTTGCCCAATGAAAACTGGGTAAGGCATGTTGTTTTCAGAGCGGCCCCTGTAACAAGGGCAATTCAAGGTAATCCCAGGCGCCCCATGTATGCAACTCTAACCAACGGCTAGTACTCCCACCTTAGACCCATACAGTGGAGCATATTAACCGGTCATGTCGAGCGGATTTGTTCTTCCCGTAATAGGTTGCTCGTTTCTACCACGCTAAGCTCTAGACACCAGGCTTCTGGAAAGACTTGTCATTGAGACCTGTCCAGCGACAAGGGAATCAAATCACCACCGCTTTTTTCTAGGTCCGGCCTTGTAATACAAAGGACGAACCACTGATTAAGTAAAGCATAGCAAGGGCGAGTACGACCAAGACAAGGGAATCTACCAACTTGAAGAGTCAATCAAGCTCTGCGATGGAAGGAAAAGCAATGTCACGAATACTGATATTTCACTCCTGACAATGTTTGGTTTACGCGACCCTGTCGATGGCTCGTAAAATCTAGGTTGCTGAGTCCCACAAGGCGCAGGGTCACGTTGATCGTGATCATCAAATAAGGAACGTACCAATACGTGCCACAGCACCACTAGTCTGAAATATTCTGCAGTGTTAGCCCGAGAAAGGGGTATAGAACGGGGGTCAACGGCCCAGCTCTCTATTTAAAGGCGGTTAAGTCCGGGTTTTGAGGACTTCGCAATACCCATCGGGCCACCTTGCAGCCATGGACCATTATCAGCATCACTCTGGACGCGCACCTGGCCAACAAGCCACTGGGAGCCACCTGCACCGCCGGCGACGACCCCGTCAGGTTCACTATCCGGAGTTTAGGGGAAATAACGTCAGCTTTGACCCTGAACAAGACCCACGAATACCCCTCAGTCACTCGCCCAGCACAAGCGAGAGCAATGCCAGAAGTAGAACCGCGTAAGTTATAACGCAGTAGACTACATAGAACTGTGCTAACATTACTAAAGTACAGGCATGTCGCTTATAGAAGAGCTAAGACACCTTAGGGAGCAGCTCGCAAGGCTCGAAGCTAAGTGAGTTCATCCACCGTCGCAGGGTAGGATCAGTATGACTTACAGAGCCACCAATTCGGAGGGTCGATACTATGTACGCAAATCTTAGAGGGAAAAATCTCAGCTTCGTTGGAGCTGACAGAGAATTTAGGGTACAGGAGAATAGAGAAGGGTAAGCATTCGCGGATGGTCATGAAAGGCGCTAACCAGTATAAAGGCTTCAGAATGTGGTGAAGGAACAGAGAGACTGGGCTGAAGACTTGAAACGGGTCATGGAGCGATCGTTGTCCTTCGATCAGGACGAGGGACTAGATCCAACATTGTTGCAATTTTAGTTCAATGGGAGTGGCCTTTACCGGGACCCGCGTGGCCTACATGAAGAAAGGTTTTGTAGAATTAAGTTCCATGCAGTGGTGTTTACATGATTCTAAGAGCTATACTGGTAACGTCGAAGGTGTGCTGACAAGGGGGATCATCAATAGTATCTATCTGGAATCGTGTACTGTCTGTCAAAGCTGCGCCGCAGCCTGTTGTCCTGTCTGGGCCTAGGGTTTTTGTCAGTCATCGAAAAGTCCATTCTGCTTGGCGCACAGAGAAAGGACACGGCTGATAAGGCCATGTTCGGTACTACTAACGATTGGGTTTGGGCTATATAGTGCTCACCTCAAAGCGGCCTTTCTGAGTGAGGGCGTCGATGTGTCAGTGTAAAGCGAAGCGTACACGTGATTGGCTGCTGCAAAGAAAGAGTGGGAAGGGGGCATCGTAAGGTCCCTGCTCTCACATGACTTCCTGGCACCGTCTTTTGGTATTCAGTGTAGTTGGGAGAACATCTGTCGACCCGCTTAGTAATAATCAGGTAGTCTTAAGTGAGTACTGCAGGACGCTTGCTTGTTCGTCGTGGTGTCCTCCTCCTAGCGATTGAAATCCTTGCCGACAAGACCATGCATTCCACCACTCATTAGCGCTGCCAGGCAAAGCTAATGCAACGATGTCTACTATAGTTGCCGCTAAGCTTAGCAAAGATGCCATAGCCCGTTACGACAGCCAACCTTACCGTTTTGGGTAAGGTCTGTACTGTTCCTGTTTTGTTCCTTGCCTTTCGGTTGGGGAGCCAAATTGTCGGGACGTGCTCCCTCCTCTCATTGGTCCTTCGTCCAACGAATACACCGCCCTCACCGAGGAAGTCGGCCGCACGGATAGGGGCTGAAGCTAGAGTCGGCTCGCTCAGCACGAGTGTGTTCGAGCTCCAAGAGATAACTCGTAACGAACGCCCATGGAACGCAACGGTTGGGAGCCGCGATCCATGCTTGACTGTTGCCCGCCTCCGTGCTGGATCGAAACAGGCCAGATACCGCTATGCTACGGGCTACTTCACCTGCTCTTCCGGACTATGGGCTTACCAAAAGGCCCCACACTATCCCTGGTGGAATGAGTACAATGTCCGGTGCGTTAGCATTCCTATGCCCTTGCCGTTACGCCTTCCTCTCGGTCTGGTTGGGTGTGTCGAAGGTCAAGCAAACCAGAAATGTGACCAATTCTCCATGACTCGTGCTCCTACCTCGACGCTAAGCGCTAATGCTGTTGGCAGTGAGAACCTGTTGCAGCAGCCCCTGCGGAGCGGATCTCCGGATGTGTTGAGTGCTTCCGTATGGAGCTACGTCCTATTATTGCACCGGATGATGTGGCACTGCCCCAGGGTGCTCCAAATCTCCGCATCCAGCTTGCGTCCTTTGTTCCTGGCCAGGTATTGTTGTGGTTATGAGGGACCACCGTCCTAACATCCACGTCCTACCTGGAATCCTACTCGCTTCAGAAGAGGACTTGACGGAAGTAACCAGCCCGGGCTAGCACCACCATACGCAGCGGTGGATACTTGCTGGCTCATGGAGTCTGGACCCAGTTGGGCGCGCCGTTGAATGACCATGCGCGCATCAGAGCTCCACCAGCAGTGCCGATCTCACCCCATGGGCACAGGGCTGCTCCGAACCATGCTCATCGTGGACTCAAACGAATGCCGCCAAGCGGTTGGCTCGTCTGCGTTTGTTGCCTGCCATAGGATGACCCTATGATTCTCGAAGAGAGGGTTACGCTGCCAATAGTCGCATGCGCAATGCAACGTCCTACATCTATAAGCGGGGTCACATTATCTAGGAGGACCATTCCGGTTCGTATAAAGGTCACGACCCCTGGCCCCACGCCAGGTTCGCGAACCATTCTGTCGGTACGCACGACGCGCATTCCATCGCCCTCAATACGCGTCGATCCCTTCCTAAGACGATGTGAGCAGACAGGGCGCTAGAGAGAACAACATTCCAGTGCCATCCCTGTCCGGCTCGGACGGAAACGCGAGGGAGTGCTTCGCCCCCGGCGCCAACGGAATTAGACCGGACCAGAGGGCGCGAAGGCGCGAAATCCGACATCATTAGTACGCAAGACGTGCATTCCATCGCCTTCGGCACGCGTCGATCCATACCTAGGAAGACAGAGCAGCCAGGGTTCCAGAGAGAACGACATTCCAGTGCCATCCTTGTCCGGCCCGCACGGCGCGAGATCCGACATTACTGGCATCGATAGCCTGCCTCGCAAGCAGTCTGGTTCCTTAGACCCCAGGCCGACAATGGCCACGCCTGGCGGTCGGTGCAAGGATGCCCTCGCGACACCAGGTGCGTGCGGTGCGTCGTCCAGCCACCTCGTGAAACGAGTGCTAGGCGCCCATCGTGGAAGGGGGGAGGGGAGAGGGGTGCACCCACCGTTACTGGAATGTAAGGTTGTCGCACTAGAGGGAGCGTGGCAAGCGAAGGGATAAGGTTCTTCCATTAGAAAGGATAAAAGAAAGAGAGGGATGCCGGAAGGGCAGTCTATATGCACTTAGCTGGGCGTCTGTCCCCACCTGCTCACATACTGGACCCGTGCCAGGTCCAGTAGCTCAAGTGACCTTATGTGCGAATACTGTGAATAGCCTCACATTGCCACAAAGGTGCTGTTGCACCTATCCGATGGCCTCGGCCAAGTGGAAAGCTGGCCATGTGAGATTTCCTCGATACGGTCTTTGTACCCAGAGCGGCTAAAGGCAGGCGCAGGCGCACCAGAATGCAGTCGCACTATTGAGGCAGCTGTCACCAGCAGCGAGTGCTTTCATCTTGACCCCGAATTTTCCCAGTCCACGATGCTGTATTATTATCACCACGATGTATCGCTAAGCGGCGACTGGCCTGGAAGAGTACTGAGCCGCGTATCGTGACGTGGAGGCTACCTATGGTCTGCGCGGTCCAGCTCCGCGCATGTCGCGCGGATACTCACTGACCTAGTAAATTCTTGCCACACTAGGCCTCACCCATTGCACCTCGTCGCAAGCATATTTCCGCGCCCAGGCATCGACATGGTCCATGTTCCAGCCACTCACCATTTGGGTCTGCGGAAATGGCAACCCTCGGCTCTCCCCAGAACTACCCACAGTGCCCTCCACATCCTCCGCTATTGTGGCGCTGCCGAGGTCGAATGCTTCCCGCAACACGCATGTCCCGCGGTCGAGTTTATATTGGAAGCATCGGGTGTCCAGTTGACACGACTTCCGACATTCGAGGGAAGACCCTGCTTGTGTACGCTGATACTCCCCCGGCCCCCGTTATCCCAGTTCACTCTCTCTCCATCCAAAGGCTTCCACTTGGCTCGTGTACGTTCAAAGAGATGGCGGAATAAGAGTGGTGTCTGGAGGCGGCCTGTTAGCAAAGACCAATTACGCGAGGGCTCCGAACCAAAGAGGAGAACCCACACTCCGTTCTCGTCGGTTCTGCTCCCACCGCCACAGCTTCACCATCTCCTCTGGGTCTGTTTTGTGCAATGTCAAGACAGGCTGGCACCAGTGGCCTAGCGAGTAGGGGATCCTATCCAACGGATAGGGATTGATCATGGGCCAAAATCCAGACACACGGATCCCGACATGAAGCAGGGCCCAGCCTAGTACTGCGTCACCACAGCAGTCATGACGTACCCTGTCCTCCCAGCGTTGACTGAGGGGCGCCTCGAGGTAGTCCCCATCCCGGCCCACCTGGCGATGTAGTAGCTTTAGCATGGCCGCCTGGCTCAGAATAAAGCCTGAGCCGCCATAAGCAAAGTGGGACATCTCATCATTCTTGATACCCCCAGGGGATGGGCTGCCGATATAAAAGGGTGTGTTGGCATCCAGGTTCTCCAGGAAGCGGAACAGGTTATCCCACACAATGTACGTGTCGGACTCGTAGAAGAAATACCATGGCTTGTGGGGTCGCATAGCCCACGCCCGTTCCACCATGGGCAAGAATTTGAACTTGTCCATGGCCCAACCATCAAGAAGATGTGCTCTTGCCTCTCCCTTCCGTAAGGTGCCTCTATCGTACAGCTCATGCATGCGGGTATAATTGGCGAACTCGGGGTTGTCCATGTGGTACGAATCGGGGAGGTCGGCGAGCACATCATGAACAGGGTGGCCGGCAATCGTGTCGTCGACGTCGGAGAAGATAAGGAGGTCGTCAACACAGGCCGAAATGCTGGCAAATTGGGCCTTGATTCGTGCTGGGACGTCGAAATAGCCGGTTCGGAGAACGGGTTGGACAAGTTCGTTCACAAGCCGCTGCGGGAACAACGCACACAAGTCCTGGGTCGGAGTCTCGTCATGAACGGGACTGGATACCGGCCGGAAGTGGCTCACCGTGTCCCATCGGAAGTACATTGGCCGGGTTCGGCCGTCTTCGTTGGGTGCCTGGGGAAAGCGGTCGGGAGCCTCTGGTTTGGTCCAGAATGACCGGCGGGTAGTAATAAGCAAAAGAAAGAGAAGACAAGTTGTGAGGGAAAGAAACAAAAGCCTTCGAAGCCGCCCGCTGGATAGCATCGTGTCCCAATTGCACATGTAGTAGGCGGTCGACGGGCGAAGTGCGAAGACAGAAGGCGTCTTCTTACCGACGCCGTACATTGTGGAAATGGTACAGGTGGGTAAGTTGTTATAAGAAAAGGAAGGAAAGCATCAGTGAAAACACTCGTGCGCAGGATCCACGAGCACAGAAGCATTACAGAACCATGAGGGAAAGGGGAGAGAGAATCGTCTTCGGGGTTATTGCTTGGAAATGGGTCTTCCTGCTGCAATCCCTGCTGCGATCCCTGCTGCGTTGGAAGATCCTTGTCACACCGGCTGGCGTTTGCCATTTCCATTTCCAACCGACGGAATGGCAATTCCGCTATAAGGTTCTGGAGGGCCACGACCCGTCGTGTCGGTAGCCCACCGGCTGCGCCGCGTCCTAGCGTTACTCGAGAAAAACATTTGACTGTTGGTAGTCACGTCCACACCGATCGAGACAACGAATTGAAAAGTGATCGGTGGCAGAGTGAATAATACTGTTATAGATATGGCGTTTCGAAGTCTCCGGGGTTAGAAAAGAGCAGTCCGTGTTTTTGTATTGCAAACTACAATGTACCGTGCGGCAGGATTACTGAATTAACAATGAAGCCGAGGCCTTTCTTGACATGTTGAATGCCTAGGTAGACACCGGTCAGGCTGCAGGAAATATAGGGCCTACTTCGGCATGCTCGCCAACGTCAGAACCATTTATCCCCCTAAGCCCCGTGTAGAAGTGAACATTCTTTGCGACCTGAACCATTCTGTATCTAGCAGTCGATCGACACCGAAGCGAACAGAACGCTGTTACATCCGTCGCGTACAGTGTAGCTGTTGCCTCGGCAGTTGTTCCCACTCCAGGCCCGGACCTTGCACCCACTGCACCTTGTCAGAACTCTGCCTGCAAAACGTCTCGTATTACGCCAATGTGCGACTGACCTGTTGTCTGCGAAACAGAACGAACATTGCTGTATTGAAGGCATCGTTTTCCGCCTTGTAAAAGCGTCACGGTATCGACCTGGTTCGTGCAGGTATCGCCGCGGTAGACGCGGACGGTTGCCTGGCCCAGCGCTTTGACGGTGCCGTTGGTGTTGGCAGAAGCCTTGGGTGGAGTAGGCACAGCGCTGACAAAAGCGCCAGCGAGGACAATGATGGAAGTGATGTGGAAGAACTGCATTTTGACGAAGGTAATAGGGAACAAAAGCGACTGTGGTGAAGATCGTAATCGAGTGTTGAAGCTAGTAGAATCCGTTGGACCTTCCGCTGAGACTGTGCACGGAAAGGAGAGCGGAGGAAACCATTTAAGTTGTCGGCTCTGATACAAGAGACCGTCAACCGTTGGCAAGCAGAGAGCATAGGTGAGCCAGCGAACCGAACCCTCGGGACGGAACACGGTCGATAAGCCCCCTTGGAAGGCGAGGGAGGGGTCTCATGAACATCGACCGGATCTGGCATACTTGGCGTTTTCCGGTGCAGTTTCCGGCCGCAGCAGCTTTTACTTGTGGTAACATTCGCCCCGTCACACATGGTCAAGATAGGTCACTAGGTATAAGAATCTACCACGACTACACCCCGTCACAGCTCTTCTCGGTATATAGCAGGTTTCTGTCCTTCGTAGCTTCTGTCCTTCTTAGCTTCTGTCCTTCGTAGCTTCTGTCCTCGTAGCCCCTGTCCGTGGCAATATCTACCCCTCGCAGCTTCCGCTTGTAGTTATTTCTCCGTGTATCGCGACTCGTTCATCGGCACTCACCGCGGCTCTCCTTTATATGCACAGTCGCTTATGGTAACAGAAGTCGCCATGTGGCGCGATGCTCTTTGTGTCGATGCCGGCTCAGCGGGGTCCGAGCTTCACGGGCTCTATTGTTGCAGCTGCTTCGTTCCATGCTTCACCTGCTTCTTTGTGGCTGCCGCCAGTGCCAGTACACACTGTGGGTATTTTCTTGACCCGGATCCGAAAGACCCTTGCACTCTTAAGTGTGACAATCGAGACCCTGGCCTAGAATCTGCTGTTGGTCCCATATCATGCTTTGTTCCGCAACTCTCTGTGGTCACCGCAACTTTTGTCCTTTGTAGCCTCTATGCGTAGCGCGCTTAATTCATCGGCACTCATCTCAACTATCCGTCCCGATCCTTCCGCTCTCTCTCCCACGAAGCCGAGGTGCCGGATACGGAATGAACACGCCGGGCAAATCGGGAGAACCTATTAGAAGTACTCAAGTACAATGGAGGCTATTCTGTCACCACCGACTCGTTCAAATGTACCTAGCGAGTCAGATCGAACCACAGAGGGATTCTGGGAGCACCGTCTTGCCGAGTAACCCGTCAGCCTAATGCGAGCGCGCACCCACGCTAGCCCATCTCACTCCTCACCTTTCCCATTCAAACCTGAGGCATCGAAATCGTCGCCCTGATATATAGACAGCAAGACACACAGCCAGCCATCTGTATGACACAAAGACCTTCGACGCTGCGGTCTTCTCATTCCATCGCCTGCCCCGATCAGCAGCACCGTATCCAGCGAAAGCAGGCCCAGGTATAACACCATAGCGATGGATATTTATACCCAACAGCGCTGCGAGCCTGGGACGACCTTCACCGGCAAAACCAGTGCTATCCAGGAGCAATTCTATCGCCACAAGTCTATGGTCCCCTCGGGGAACGAAAGAATTGGGTAGGCACCGTTTTCAAGGAGGACGACAACGCCAAGATCATCGGCAATTCTGCCTCCTTCGACATTGCCCAATACCCCAATAGGCCCCAGAGCGCCGCCATGTCGATGATACACCTCCTGGCCGTCCCGAAAGAGCGCATAGTGAACGGGCTGGACCTGAAGCCCGGAAATGTCGGCATCATCGACCATATGATCCAGCTCTTCGAAGATCTTTGGGGCCAGCCTGACGCGAAACGCGCCATTATCGAACACCAGCGAGCAACCATCACAGCCCATGGCGAGCAAGCTGGCGATCACACTGCTAAGGACCTGGCCTGAAACACTTTAAAGAGCTCGAAACTGATGCCTATCGTCTCAACTTTGACGACTTTTGTTTCGGACTCCATCTTGGCCCCGACGCAAGTGTGCCAGACCTGCACTTGCACATCATTGCCATCACGCCTACGTTACGGAAGTACAGCACCTTCGAGCACGATAATAAGACCAAAGACGCTACCGAGGTGCGCGATATTGTCCGCGGCCGTTGCTAGGTCCTGTAGGCCTGATGTACAATACTTGTTGCTAGCTCTGTTGGTACCGGCCTTTGCTTTCCACGTCACCGCGCATGCTCGCTTCTTCGAAACCTTTCGGACTAACACTAGAACAGCTCCTAAGAGCCCAAAACCAGGCCTACATAATTCAGAACCGGGCCCAGAAGCAAACCATCTAAGAGCTGCATCGAGAGCTGCAAGGACTGGTCCGGAAGCACGCCGACCTTGAGAAGAAGCACACCAATCTCGGCATTGAGATCGTTTGGAGGCAAATCGACAGCGCTGGCGAGCTTCCCTAGCCGAGACCCCTGTTCAGTGGTACGACTTTGTTCGCGAGGCCTTCACTCGGTGGCAGCTCCAAACTTGGCACCATGGGCAACAAGCATCCGGCCTTCCCGTTTGGACCCTTGCAGCATGAATATATGCGAGTTAGTGCCTATTTACGGATACGAGGACAGACAGACAGACAGACAGATGTATTATCGCCGTACTGGGACAGTGTCCCGCCTCCCGAGGGGCATCTGGCGTGCGAGAGTCTATCTACATGTACACGAGGTAACCCGCATGTCAAGCCCAATGGCAAACCTTTGGTCAACCCGTCTCCGTGGCTCCTCCGTGCGAGCTCGTTCCCGGCGCTTTCTCCGTCTGGATAGCTACTGCTTCATGTAAAGTGCCCTCTACGGCCCACCGGTGGTGGGCATATGTCTTCATAGTATTTCGTCAGCGACACGAAGAGCTCGAACTTCTCCGGGTCGTGTATCAGCCGTTGCCAGTATTCCTTTAGGGTTTTCGGTTCGGAGTCGAACTTTGGCCATCGGGCCTGGTGTCGTCTCGTTTTCGGGCAGTGAACTAGATGCTCCGGTGTTCGTAGCATGCGGCATGCGCAACGGTCGTTCTGGAGGTGTCGGAACTTCTTATGGTACCAGTCGAAGTCTCCATGTCCTGATCTGATCGCGAGGTTATGGAGTGTCTGTCTAGGGAAGTCCAGCTCCTTTGGGGCCTTAAGAGTAGCCTCAGTGAATCCAAGTTCTCGGTAGCGCTTGCATCCCTGTGAGGCTTCCTCCCACCATGTGGCGAACTGTTTCTTGATGGTTATTTTCCGGAGCCGCTTTACGCCTGCGTACGTAGCCTGGGTTACGCGGTCTTCTAGGAGTGCGGCGCCTTCCTTCGCTAGCCTGTCGGCCTCTTCGTTTCCTTGGATTTTCTCGTGGCCCGGTACCCATCGGACGCGGACATCCGCTATAGTCGCTAGCTCCTGGAAGTCGAGGAAAACTTCTTGTGAGCTCGTCGGTACGCTTCCCGTGAGGCCCTGGATAACCGACGTGTTATCTAGGCAAACGTGGATTGTCGCGCCTGGGTCGATTCGATAGGCTTGGCGTAGGCACTGCCACGCTCCGACAGCCTCTCGGTCGAAGACCTCCGCGAGGCCTAGTCGGCCCTTGCCCTGGCTGATTTTCCGCCTATCCCTGTAGATGGCAAAACCCCAGCCGACTGTCTCTCCCGGTCCCTTCGACCCGTCCGAGAAGACGACGAGTTGGGTGTCGGGAAGCTTAGACTACCATGCGGCGAACTCTTTCGCCGCTGTCTTCTTGTCATTCTGCGGCTCCTGCTTCGGCTTGTCTCTCTTCGGGGGTAACACGGCCTCGGAATATCGGGCAGGAGTCTAGCTGCTCTCTGGAGTCTGGTCCGTGCTGGCTGTAGGGAGCCGTAGCCAATGCCAGGAGGGTACGGCCGCAGCGCTGTACGCGCCGTCAGTATGTGGTCTTTGTCCATTGACTGGAGCCGTTGTCCGAAGCGATAGAACGCCGTTTCTAGCGCGATTCGTGCCGTTGGAACACCTGCATTCCTGTAGAGCGTGGCTGTCGGTGTTGTCTTCCATACAGGTAGGATGGCCCGTACAGCTTCCTTAGAACCCTGTCTATTTCATCCATATGCGCTTCTTGTCGGGTCGGCACTTCCAAATCGAGCTGCCGGCTCGCTGTCTTCCGGTTCTTCCTACGCCCTTCGTACCATGCCTCAGACCAGTAGGTGAGGATAGGGAGGACGCAAGTGAATATGACCTTCCTGAGGGCCCTTGGCGGGGGCCTCGCTGGGTGTTTGCTAGGCTCCAAAAGTGCTGGACGACAATCGGGCCTGTGCCGCTCTCTTCTTCACGTGCTCTGTGAACCGAAGCTTCGCGTCAAATCAGACGCCGAGCCACCGTACGGGCTGATCTGAGGCATAGATAGTAAGCCCATGGTCTCGTGCCGTGACGCTAGGAAGTTCTTCCGAGTTCTTTGCGCGTGTGAAGTTGAGGAGCTCGCTCTTTTCCGGGTCGATCGTGACTTTATTCTCTTTGCCCCAGTTTAGGACGTCGTTCAGGTCCTCTTCGAGCTGTCGTGCGTTTTTCTGGAGGGACTTGCTTGCTCGATAGAAGCATATGTCATCTGCGTATCCAAATCGGTGCCTTGTATCCTCCAGCAGAATGTCTGCGATATAGAGAAGAAAGAGGACGGGGGACGCAGGCGATCCCTGTGGCAGACCGCACTGGATCGCCTGTGGCGCTGTTGTGACGTTGTCGAGTCGGATCTGTGCTTGTCTTTCTTCCATGAAGGAGCCCACGAACTTGACCAGCTGGGTGGCCCAGCCCTGTTACCTCATACGGAGCATGAGCCGCCTCTTAAGAGTGGCGTCAAATGCACCGTTCACGTCCACGGTAAGAATCGAGGCCGTGCCTCTATTTTCGAGGGAGTGCTCGATCTCATGTGTGAGACAGGCGAGAAAGTCCGAGACTGACCGTGTCGGTAAGGCACCCGCCTGTTATGGGCGGACCACCTTGTATAGGAGCGTGGTGTTCGTTATTCGTCTAGCTACGAGTCTCTCGAGGCCTTTCCCGAGGCAGGAGAGAAGCGCGATCGGTCACCAGGAGCGGGGATTCGAGAGGTCTTTCTTATTTAGCTTCCGGAGCATCACGACCTCGGCTGTGCGGAAGGGGCGTGGGTGGTGTCCTATCCGTAGGCAGGCTTGGAAGAGTGCTCGGACCGGTTCTTGGATAGCCTGCCAGCACGCTTTCAATAGCCGTACGGAGATACCGTCGGCCCCTGGCGAGGTGCTCTTAACCGCGATCGTGGCGGCTGCCAGTTCTTCTTTAGAGATGTGGGTACTCCAAGGTAGGATGCGCCGTGGTACCGTTGGGATCTCGAAGTGGTCGTCCTCGAGGTCTTCAGCATCCGTGAATCGCTCTAGGAGGGCCTTGCGTAGAGCATGCGCCTTCTCTTCCGTGTCTTCGATCGTCCTGTCCTCGATCACTAGGGAGGCGCTTGGAGGGCGGGTTGAAGCTTATGTTATTGCACGACCTTGTATAGGTCTTGATCGGACTGGATCGAGTCGATTTGCCGTCGCCAGTACTCCCACTTTTCCTTCCGTACTACCGCGAGGAAGTGTCTTCGTTCTTCTAGGCGCCTCCAGTCCCCTTGGTGGTACCTTCTCGCTTGTCGAAACGCGTCCCGGGTTACTACCCACACTCGGGAAGGTACTGGAGTCGGTGGTGGCTGAAAGGCTCTCATACGTGGCCGAGACGCACGGGTTACTACCGACGAACCACTTTGGCGCGCGAAAGCGTCGGTCAGCAGAACAGGCCCTACTACTACTCCAGGAACACATCTATAAAGCATGGCGACGCCGCCAAGTCGTCAGGCTAATCAGCTTCGACGTGAAGGGGCCTATAACGGCGTATGTAAGGAACGGCTTCTCCAGAGATTGGTAGCACGGCGAATCCCAGAGGGGCTTGTGCGATGGATCGACGCGTTCTGCTCGGGACGCACGGCAACGATTGAGGTCAATGGGCAGAGTTCCCAACCCCGAGCGCTCCCCAAGCTGGGCTGCCGCAAGGGTCTCCGCTCTCCCCATCCTCTTTCTTTTCTTCAACGCCGACCTCGTACAACATCCAATTGACCGAAATGGAGGCGCGATCGCTTTCGTGGACGATTACACGGCATGGGTGGCAGGACCCACGGCCCAAGTCAACCGCGAAGGCATCCAGAAGATTATCGACAGAGCTCTCACATGGGAGAGACGAAGTGGTGCGACCTTCGAGGCCGAAAAGACTGCGATCGTCCACTTCAGCCGGGAAGCGGACCGAGTCGACGATATCCCCTTTATCATTAAAGGAGAAGCCGTCTACCCTAAAGAGGAGGCCAAAGTGTTAGGCGTCATCATGGACGCGAAGCTACGGTTTAAGCAACACATTGCCAGGGCATCCAACAGAGCGCTGGAGGCAGCACTCGAGCTGAAGCGGCTAAGCGGTCTTCCCCAGCGACCGCGCGACAGCTGTTTACCGCGATGGTGGCACCCGTAGTGGACTACGCTTCCAATGTTTGGCGATACGCGTGTGTCACGAGACTGGTGCCGGCGGTGACCCGGGTGCAGAACGTGGGCGCGCAAGCGATCGTCGGCACATTCGGGAACGTAACCACAGCGGTGGCCGAAGCCGAAGCCAGCATCCCGTCGGTGGAGGACCGGTGGGCTCGCCGTGCCTTGAAGCTTTGGATTGATGTCTGCATACTGCCGAAGACCCATCCCCTTCGCACCGTGGGGTTCCGAATGTTCACGCGATTTGTGCCCCTATGCAACGGCTGGCCTGGGACATGCAGTCCGTCCCGGTCGACCGGATCGAGACTATCCACCCATTCGCAATCGAGCTATGGAAGGAACGGGTGGCGACCTCAGTAGAGGCAGACGACCCCAACCTCGCCGAGCTAGCGCAGGCTGGCTGGGCGGTACGGATCGCCACGAGTAGCTCTGCCAGGAACGGGCTCGTCGGCATGGGCATTGCAACGCGACTCCCGACTCGGTGTCCGGCGCCGAACCGTTTACACTGAAATCGATGACGCTAGGCGCAAGAGAAGAGCAGAACCCATACACGGCCGAGCTGGCGGCGCTAGCAGACGCCCTACACTCGCTGCCGGGGCGTATGGCCCACAGGGTCATAGCGATCTTCACGAACAACAAAGCCGCAGCCCTAACGCTCCGTCGCCCCCAACAACAATCGGGCCAAAGAGAGGTCACGCGCATCTACGAAGCGATTCAAGAACTGAGACGTAAAGGGAACAGAGTCAAAGTGCTGTGGGCGCCCCCGATATCGAAGTTCTCTCGGGGCTCGCTCGGATGGCGAAATGTGCAGCGCAGCAGAGCACGTTGCCGAACTCTAGCCCAGCAAATAAATCGTATCGGGCTAAGGCAACCACATTGAATAACGCAAGACGGGGACAACAAGCCAATAGGTCGCTTCCGGATAAGAGCGGCATGTTCTCGAAACGAGTGGACGCCGCTCTCCCAGGTCCGCACACGCGCTTACTCTACGATCCGTTGTCATACCAAGAGGCACGCGTGCTCATCCAACTACGGACGGGTAAGGCGCGACTGAACTTTTACCTAGCACAAATTGAAGCCGTTCCGTCGGCGGAGTGCGCATGCGGCCAAGCAGAAGAAACCGTGGAGAACTTTCTGTTCCGATGCCAACTGTGGACAAGGCACCGAAAGCAGCTGCTGGAGTGGACAGAGACGAAAGAGGGAACCTATCCTTTTACCTTGGAGGGAAGGAAAAGAACGAGGAAGAGAATTGGAAGCCCGATCTGGATGCCGTCAAGGCGACGATCAAATACGCCATGGCCACAGGCCGGCTTCAGTAGAAGAGGGGATGAAGTAAAAGTGCCGCTTGATCGGCACTTACTGAGGCAGCCCGAAAGCAGCTCTGCGCTTAAATACTAACCTAGCAGGTCGCGCTTCAGTCGCCGCGGATAGGACTCTGAACACTCGGGAAGCGGCCCCGAGTAGATTTGCTACTAACGGCTCGACGAGCCAGGCAGGGTGCATCTAGGGAGCAATTGGAAAGACCGAGCGAACAGTATGACAGGAAGGGCTTTAGGGAGTGCTGACGGTAGTGTCAGATGGGGTCATGTAGCTAGCGATAGTTGCCCTCTAGGGTCATCCCGGGCGTAATAAACTTGTGTGTGTGTGTGTGTAGCGCCACGGAGGTACGCTACGCAACGCGACAGGACGTGTATCGCCAATCCAGCATACACCTTGCCCATCAGTTTTCATCCGCAAAGCTTGCTCCTAGTCTGTGGCCTGTTGCGAACACTGTAGTCGTATTAATTCGACGCGTTCGCACACTGCCATTGGGCAGCTGAACCGCCAGTCGTGGCGGGGTTCTAAAGCAGTTTAGTTCAAGGACACGCGGCCCGTACATCATAGTCATGACCAACCAGCTGCGCCAGGGGCTGCTACGGGTACCTCGAGCAGTGAGCCATCACTAGTCTCGCTCTTCGCTGACGCCCCAGTCGACCCAGAGACGCGCGTCGCGTGCCTACCAGCCTGTTCATTCTCGAAGCCGCACGACCGTCTCGTCGTGTACTCTGGCACCCGACAGCATGGCGCCTTTGCAAACGAACCCACAAGTTTGGAGCCACTTCGCCTTACGGATATGAAGCCGTGAGCTCGCTTTCGTAGGGCCATAAGGCGCCTCGACGTCTTCCCTCTGCCGAAACCGTCTGCAGAGCCACCGTGGCCCCACCAGTGATCGACTCCTGGTCGAGCTTTCGAAGAGGACCTCTCGTTGAGCAGAATCACCACCTCCGCAGGATGTCATTGTCTTGGCGGCCTATGCATGCGTTTTCGTGCCGAGGGATAGTCTCTTATTCTGGCTATGATCAAGACACATACGGGCACCTTTTCAATGGACCGGTTCCCCTAGACCTTACTCGTAAAGCTGGGGCAGTGCCACGAATTTGTATCTCCTTAATCCGTGCTGTTATACCGGTTCTTAGGCCCCGTCGGCGTCGCCACTAAACGTCTGGTATACCTTCCCATAGTACAAAACATATGTAGGCTACTCGAGAAGTTTCCAGCTGCCTGCAGAATGGGCTTGAATAAGATAAACGCGTGGATCCTGAAATCAGATGAGCTTCGATTCGAACACAGAATATTCTGGAACCAGAGCGCTCAATATAAAAATGCCAGGCCCCCTCGAACCCTCCTTTGCAGAGAAACCCGAAGGAAGAGATGACATTAATATACTCTAGGAACTATTGAAGGAGCGTACCCTTAGGAAAGATGACTACTTCCTATGCAAAGTGCATAATTATAACCCTTCCTGACCCATTGCCAATTGCTACCACAGAGTCTCGTACAACTGATGTGCCTGACCGGAAATCCGCAGTCAACCAGAGCAGATTGCAGCCATCCCGAGTAACCCAGCAGCGATCCTTGCTAATTCCATATCCAAGGCGATTCCCATTTGGCTGAACGTGCTCTCCCACTAGAGATGAGCCTGGGCCCGCAGTGCGCTCACTAGTCCTCTCAGCAGGCTTCCTCTCAATTGCTATAGCACCAACGTCAGTTAGAAGTGACAGGCCGTCCTCAGCAAAATACAGGTTCTCCAAAGCGGTGCCAACCTCGACGGTTTGTAAGTATTCGGCAGTAGCAGATTCCCAGAGCTTGACCGTGTTGTCCCGCGAGGCCGACGCGACCACCTGGCCGTCGGGTGAGAAGGCCACCGAGGTAATGGGGTCGCTATGGCCCTCGAGCGTCGTCTTCTCCGCGCCCGTCTCGATGTCCCAGAGCTTGACCGTATTGTCCCACGAGGCCGACGCGACCACCTGGCTGTCGGGCGAGAAGGCCACCAAGCTAACCCAGCGGCTATGGCCCTCGAGCGTCGTCTTCTCCGTGCCCGTCTCGATGTCCCAGAGCTTGACGGTGCTGTCTTTCGAGGCCGACGCGACCACCTGGCCGTCGGGCGAGAAGGCCACCGAGTTAACGGGGCCGCTATGGCCCTCGAGCGTCGTCTTCTCCTCGCCCGTCTCGACGTCCCAGAGCTTGACCGTCTTGTCCCACGAGGCCGACGCGACCACCTGGCCGTCGGGCGAGAAGGCCACCGAGCTAACCCAACGGCTATGGCCCTCAAGCATTTGAAGACATGCACTCCAAGTTTCATCGACCATGGGGAACACGGTCAACAACGATTGGTTTCTCCCCTGGTATTGCCTCCGTGTTATGCTTGCGAAAGGACTGAATATCAGTGCGGAGGTATACACCTGAAGCGGGTACTTTTCGATTCCCCATTTGTGGAATTGGAGAAATCGACTTGCATCCAGAACCCTATTCGCTAGAGGAGCCGTGGAATGGGTTGACTTCTATCATGTTAGCTATGCCACTGCTAGTAGAGGAAGGAACTTACCTTGAGGAGATTATGCATTTCGAGCATTGCGGCCACTCCTTGCGGCATGGCTTTCAGAAGGCTAAGTGCTTCGAGCCACCGGAGGAAGTGAGTGTGGAAAAAGTCGTCAACTGTGCCACCTTCCTGGAGGTCACTGATGGCTGGTTTCGTACGGCAACACTGGAGCAGATGGTGAACCCAATATACACATGAGTACCGAACAGGGCTCAGTGGATCCGGGTCTGGTGTCTTGACCTCTTCGGCAGGGTGCCCAGGCGCGCTCAGATCGTATATGTCCTCCCGTTTCAGTGTGCTCATTATGCTTCGTAGTGACCGTGAGAAGAGCGTGTAGTGAGCATCTTCTTCCCCTTCTGGGAAATCACATCGGATGCATTGTTCACAAGATAGTCCTTTGCCGATTGATGGACGAAGAAGATGGTGCGTTGTCGAAGCGACAGGAAAGACCCGCAAAGACCGATAATTTCCGATAGAGCATCGTCGTCGCCAGACGCGTCAGGAGGAATGTCGACGAACGTTTCAAGCTCATCTAATGTGAGTGGGCGCTGTACGGTCGAAACGATTGCTAGGATGCTTTTGCAGAGCGCGGCCTCTTTTGAAGTGGTGATACGATCCATCATCTGCTTGTAAAGCGCACTGAGATCGGGTGGAAACTCTTCTGGCCTCAGCATAGTGCGAACTTGCCATCCTGGGACTTTCTCAAGTTCTTTGCAAACCAAAGCTACCCAAAGGAAGGTACCATTGGCGTACAAAGACAGGTAGCTGTTGACCGCATCCCGAATGTCGTTCTTATATCCGTTTTTCTTGGCCAACTGATCAACGCGGTGCTTGATGTACTGCTTCACAGCTGCAGAAACAGACTTCTCGTTTAGCTCAAGGCTCAGCCACACTTTCTGCTCGGTGGTTTGGAGAGAGCGTTGAATATTCGGCCAGTTGCGGCTGGAGACAATCCACTTGAGGTTCGGGTATGCTGATGATTTTTCGACGATCAAGGCAAGGAGCCGTTCCAGATCTGTAGTGCATTCATCCAGCGCATCAATGATGAGATGCGTGATCTGGAGTTGTGGGTCCTCGAGGATGTCACCGAAGATCTTGGACAAGGCCTGCCACGCATTGGCATCTTCGAAAAGTTTCTTTCCAGCATCCTTGTACCGTTGCCATATATGCCAGATGAGACAAGGCTGAAGTTTGACGAGTAGAAAAACCAGGCCGCGTAGAACAGCAGTAGCATTGTTGATTCGCGCATCGGTAGCTCGACAGAAGAAGTACGCGACGTTTGAGGATATAGGATTCGGCTTCTCCAGCTCCTCAATTATGCCACACAGGAGCATTGTCTTGCCCTTGCCGGGGTCGCCCTTGATCCAGAGTAATTGGCTCTGTTGGAAACCCTGCCATCGTTTGAACTCGTCACTATCCAAGACCCAGCGAAAGGCGTCTTGAAGGAGGCCACCCTTATCTGCCTTGATGTGGGTTTTGTCGTCGCGCGGATCGGTTATATGAAGAGATCGGAGGCACTCATCAACATTGTTCTGGTCAATCCTTTGTAGGAGGTTGGCTTGGTCCTGATTGACATCAACTAGCTCTTGGATCTTGGAAAAAACACCATCAAGTTTTGTGCGCATCGCATCCGCATCTCTGGCAATTTCCTTCAGTTTTAGTAGACTGTCTGCAGACATGTTTCGTTCGGCGTCGGAGATGATCTCTGCGTCGGCCGCCTTAATGCGCTGTACCATGCCTCGCCAGTCATCATAGTCGACGGCTCCTCGCAGGTAGTTCTTCATCCGCCCGCGGTAGAAACGAAGACAGCTCCGCATCTGAAAGTCGATGATCTGCTTGTACAATTCTGTTACAAAGGCAGTGAAATGGTCCTTCTTCGCAGGGTCCATGTCCTCCGGGAAGAGCGATCGCTCCATCGCAGCATAATATCGCATTCGCAGCGTGACGTACGTCAGCCCCTCGTTGTTCGCAGCTTCGGCATCGACGGGATTCTTTAGGAGGGGCAGGATCAGAGAAACCCCGGCCATGACGATGCATACGGCACATCCTTGACGGCTTCTTTAGTGAGCTGCTCAGCCCATGTGGCAGCACCAGCAGCCTTGGCCACGGCTTCATCCCAGTTGATTGTATGACCAAATACGGTCGTGCGCAGTGTCTTGTCTTCCATGTGCTGGAGACCTATTTCGATGATCTGCTTCAGCTTTTGCTGGCGTGCTGCTGGATCATCGTGGGGAATCAGGTTGGGAACCAAAGCGGCGTTCTGTTCTTTATTCGCGGACTGAATGGCCTGGGGATTGGCTGTGGCTGAATTAGCGATGAGAATAATATGATAACTTGCAAGCGTACGGTTGAGTGCCCGAGACAGGAGGTTTTCATACTCGGAGACGAGCTCCCCCTTCTCTTCGGCTAGAGCATCAAACGCCCTGTCCCATAAAGAAGGCTCTTTGGTTGTCTCGTCTCGGACCTTTAGATCGCCACGGGCGCTGGATTCCAAACCCGTTTCGTCGACCATGGCAGGCGTACTGACACGAGAACCTGTAAGTGACGTTGCGCTCGGGGTTTCGGCGGTGGAAAGAGCATCTTCAAGGTTAATACCACCTATTAGTCATTGATACGTAACCGAAATGATGGGCTCCTAGATACTACTTCGCATAGAAGACGACGAGCCCCGGTGAGTCACACCGTCCTTATCCTTATCCGGGGCTTTCTTGGGGTGAAGCCATCCTCGGCATTTCTTCCACACTCTTTTGGCCATGGAGTCCAGTAAACACGACGTGTTGCGCGAACGATGTGACGATAGGGTTTGTTCTGATGGAATGAACAGGCTAATGTCGGTTCGCAGAGAAGGGCTGGAAATAAGAGCGTCAGCAATGCATGCAGAAGGCCGACGCGCGAGGAACTGGTTTTCGTACGAACCGAGTAGGGGCAGCAAGGAAAGCTGTCTCTTGATCGTAGGAGAGGCGGGTCGAGTCTTCGTACTCTGGCCGCGGTACAGGTTCCTACGATGACGAGGCGCTCGTGCGGTCGGGACCACGAAGGGTGAAGAGGAAAACCGACCACGGTGTGTTTAGCTTAGGCGCGAAGATGTGCCGTGTAGCCGCCAGCCTTGTACGGGTTTTGTTCCGTCTGTGGGCAGGCCTATGATTGGACAGCAGAGAGCTATTTCGCGAGGGCTTCCTAAGCACGGCGGCTATACGCCCCGCCGCCCCGCCTCCGAGATGAGCTGTCCTACTTCGTACAGGAGATCACGGAGTCAGCGGACGGGAATCGGCGTGACATACAGACTGGGTCTGCTTCCCAAGCTCACCTGCTCAGACCTCGACTTCCATGTCCTTGGTACTAAACGCACAATGATGGACACTGAACAGTGGATGCTGGTGGGTCACTTACAATAGCAGGCAGCGGGGGCAAAGGTAGCTTCGTGGCGGTCTCGGGCCGTTCCTTGTGTTAGAGCGAAACCTTGTCGAAGACGGCCACCCCCGTAGTCTGTGCGCCCTAGCGCCGGGTAGAGATGGCTTCGGCGTTCGCCCTATCGCACGCGATGGACGAGTCTTGCTGTTCTCTACACGCTACCGGGTAAGACAAAGCCTCGCGTGTGCAGTTTAGTTGCAGAAATAGTTCAGCTTCCAGAACCATTGAGCGCCATGCATCTGGCCATAGCCTTCCGTGTGTTTGTCTACAGCCTTGTGCACAAAGGGATGCTACGCTCTGTCT